>RXPK01000327.1:863053-1069459 GCA_004143645.1 Protaetia brevitarsis | reverse complement strand
GATTCCTACAAACAGACATAAACGGCCAATGCAAATATCCCTCGCGACTTCTCCCATATTATGTTCCGCCGAGATAATCCAGATTGGCGAATATAGTAGATATGCTAGACCGGTTCTGGCCCAATCCCCATAAGGTTACACAGGGCCTCCTGGAGGGTTGGGTACCTACCAGGCGCGTCTCCGAGGTGGTGGATAGGGAAAAGGCCATCTTGTCAGGGTTCGTTCAAACGAGATGGTTAGTGCGGCTATAAGTTTTGTCCTCTCTGCTTAAAACCGGAGCGGATGAATAAGACCCTTGCCTGAATCACATCCCGCCCGCCCGAGCTTCGTGTCGTATCTAGGGTGCACAGCGTTCTTCAACGATGTCAAGTTGTTTTGCTTTTCGGCTACGAAAGCCCAACTGTAAACCAGGTCCCGAAAAGGATGTGGGGGTCTTGGCTTAACTGCAACGACCGAGAGGAGACAACCCAATAAAACCTATCCTAAGGTGGCGGACTAGGCCAGATGAATTGCGTGGGGCGGATAGAAGACTAGTCTACTAGTCCAAACCTTGGGCGGCACCCTGGCGCCGTAACTCTGCAATGCGGGCTCCATGTGCGTGAGAGTGGCCCTTTCTTCCCTAGCTACCTGCGGTGGGGGCAGCCATGGGGGACAGACGTTTATTAGCGGTACGACACGCTAATAAACAGGAAGTTGGACAGGACCTCCATAAGGATAAGAAGCCTTCCACTTCCAAAGTGAGAGTACCTCCCAAGGAAGGAACAAAAACAGGAACAAAACACAGGAGAAATTGGGGAACAGAACGCAATCCTCCCCCTTCAAATTGCTAGCACTGTGCAACTCAAGGGCGGGACCCGTAAATCGAAGAGGAGACTACTAACCACAGGCCTTCTGGTATCCTACACTCTCTGAAAGGAATAGAATGGAAGGCCAGCTTAAAATAGCAAACAGGGCACCAATAGATCTAGGCCGCAGTAACATATCCTTCAAATACAGATACATCTCTTCGATTAAATTCCTTAAGAATTTTCGGTTGATGTTATTATAAAACAGCTATGTCGAGCAAATGGTTTGTGGATGATGTTTAGAAAGCTTCCGAAGTCCTAAGTTAAAACCACTTCATGACGAAGAGCTTTTTTTTCCGCACCTAAATAATTCCTAGAAAGGTGGGCGTGAAATACAACCTTCTCACAGCTTACTAGTATTGAATCAGATTTTTCTTTCCTTACGACTTTCTGTGGCTAGCTCGTATACTACTAACTAAAATTAAAAAAAAAATAACAATTTCAGGAGAAAGCAAACTAATTCAAAATCAATTTTCCTCATAGAGTATATACGTAAGGCTAAATACAGTCTAGCAACAAATTTATTACTTGAACAAAGCATTTGGCCCATTTGTTGTTAGATAAGGCAAAGATTTTAAGTGAAAACGGAAGCAAGTATTGTCTATTATCTCGATACACTTATGTTTGTTGTTAAATAGCAAAATTATATTAAGCCAAAAGAATTGTTTTAATCAACAATAATATAATATTACTTCCTTACAGCAAATAGAGAAACAACAGCTATAAATTTAACAAACGATATCTAACATCACCTGCCTTGCAGCATATGTGCCCCACAATTGCCCCGCGCATTGGTGATTCCCAGCAAGATACATGATAGTGGAACAATTTCCATTTTCGTGATCACGACTCTTAAAAGATGTTTAGCTGTGAATCTATGCATGCTAATACATATTCGATAATCGTGTCTGTCATGCCATTTTATTTTAATACGCGTTATTGTTGCAGTAAAATATAAGAAGCGCCATCTTTACGAAACGATTTCTGATTTAACGTAAATTATTACTATTTGGATAGAAACTTTGCTGTAATAAAGATTTAGATTGGAGCAGCTGCTTAGAAAAGTGAAGGCTCTAGGTTTGGAAAAAAAAAGATAATTTCAACATCCACTGCTGAAATAAACTCATTGGATGTATTGGCAGTAGTAAAAATAAAAGTAACAAATAATATTATTGTCCTTTATCAGTTATATCTTGTTAGTTTTAATCCTATTATATTTAGTCAGTGTATAACAAAACCGGTTTGCTATTTTGACATCTGTCATTCCTTTAGTGTGTATAATAGTCTGCTGGTATAAAAGATATTTCATGAGACATCGCCGAGTTAATATTAATATTTATCTACTGGAAAATAAAGTACATATATATATAAAGTCGTACAGTTACTTGGTGTGTATGTAAATAGTTGAAGAACATAAAGCGCTGTAAATTGTTGTTAAATCTAGAACAACCAAACAAGAAATGTTTCACAAGATTCGACTTGGTAAATATGCATACTTGAAAAGCAAGCGGAAGAAACATCTCTACTAATCCGTTTATCTTTATATCCGAGCCAAGTAATTGTTCTTTCAAACTTGCACACAAACGTACTGTAGTGCATTTAACTTTACCCACACATAGGCGAACACATACGGACAGATCCCAGTAGATGGATAAGCGTCATTAGAGCTTAAGTACCTACAAAACAGCGGCTACTGTCCCTCATTATCTCCATTCATTCATGCCTCCAAAGAAATAGAATAAAACGGGAATTGTTTTGCACCTCCATTATTTTTCCTTCTTCTTCTTTACTGTTATAGGGTTTTCCCTTCAAGTTCTTTTCACTTTTTTTTTTGTTATTTTCCACCCAACATTCAATAAAATCAATAGCACCTCAATTGCGATTCATACCACGCACTTAGCCTTGGTTGGTTATCCTTGGCTTCTCATTCGTACAGATCCCAACAGATCGCTGCGACGATATTGCGATGCAATTCTCTGTTGACGACCTCATTCGCTTGTTCGCTCCCGGTGCTTTTTCAACGTTTGTCTGCCGCTGTTGTTTGTCTTGTTGAAGCTGAATCGCGTGTTTTGCTGATAGTAGTTCCGATAGGAAAGCGTTTTCCGTCTGCTAGCAATCTACATACGTATATGCACTTGCGAGAGTATGTTTTATGAATTTTGCCGACGGGTTGAATAGGATGTTCATTAAATATGTAAACACTTCTTCATCTACGAACGCACACGTTTCCAATAGTTATATCAATTTAAGTGTAATTTTAGAATTTTAAATAGGTTATAAGGGAGAATTGATTATAATATTTATTTATCTCTGTTTCTTCGCTGCCCTTGATTAAAAAGACACATTCTAAGAGCTAGAGTCTTAATAGCTGTGAAAAATTGCGTATTACATCCACTAGCAAAACCTAATGAGTTTAAAGCCAATGCTGAGATGTCGAAGATGTGATCATTGAAGGTTAGTTTAGCATCAAATCTAACACCTAAATCTTTAAAAAAAAACGAATCTGGTTAATATATGATCACAGAAATGATGTGCATAGCATATGGGATTTGCTTCACGTCTGTAGCTTACCACATTGCACTTAGATGCATTTAAGTCTAACTTATTATGCATGCATCAGATATGTAGTAATGGTAGAGATTTGTTTGTTCTGCTCCATATTATTGATTTTTTATTGGGTAACAATGGCCAAGCTAGTCAAAGGGCATAGATTGTGTGTAAATCCATGTTGATAGTCGGATAGTTAATTTAAAATTGTTTAAAAAGAACATCTACTGTTCTCTCATGTAAGCACCTTTAAAGAAATTTGTTGCCCGAGCTTCAGATAATTTTGACAGGTTAGACAACTTATTAATAAATCTCAAATTGTAGACATTTTAGACATTTATCGAAGCATATTAGGACTGATAAAAAAAGGAATTTTCTACTGATGTACATATATTTCTAAAGCTCTTAATTTCTTCTGAGAGTCATGTATTGTTATATCTACTTGTGTACACGACTGTGTACAGCAATTTCTCGGGTTCCCGAAAGCAAGAATTTAGCTTAAGTCGGTTTACTAAAATTACAGTTTGAAGTTATTCCAATTAACAATGAAAATTCCTTTGGTTTACTAGAGAGTTAACAAGCCTTATTTCCATTCAACCAAAAAAAATGCGGTTAGATTGAAAAATCTGAAGCATTAAATAAAATTACGTTTTAGGTTGTAGAAATTGAAGAATGTCAGTGCGATAGTAGCACATTTACTTTTGTAGCAGTTTTCTCCTTATATAGCGCAGCAAATACTTTAAATACTTACATATATCACAAAAATTGTCCCATAGATGGCGCTTCACTCCAGTAACAGAACATATTTAACACAACTAGGGTGATAAGTACGTTTATAACATATTAATCTGGTATATTTACCAGCTAAACGTTTAATAGGAGCTGTGATCGTTGAAAGGCGGATTTCTTAACCGTATACTATAGCGGTGGAGTGATCCTCGGGAGCCACCCCCAATATGCGAAACAAACACTTAGCGTATTTACAATATCGGCCACATGTCTCTCTCAAATAAGTACGCAGTTAAAACAAGATTAAAGATTATAGTTCGTTCAATTAAATATTCATTTAAATGGAATATTGGAAATTTTATAAATTGAAGCACAGTATAATATATTTGAACTAACTAAGAGGATTTGGTTAATTTGATTTGAATATTGATCATCATAAGTAAATTATTTTAATAATGATTTTTCACATGATACGTTTCAAAGGGTGGGGTTGAACTCTTGCTAGGATTACTATAACAATTTAAATTTGTTGTACTACCAACAAATACCTAGCAATATTTTTTTTCGTCCCTGGAACAAAAAAAAATGGTTCTCCATACGCAACCAAACAGCATTGTTAAATTAACTAAATTTTGGTTAGCTCAATGCAGGTACTTATCTGAGTGTATGTATGTACGTACCTTTATAGATATGCCAAAAATTTCATGACCACGTGTCATTTTAAACCATTCTAAACGAATCCCAAGAGAAAAAAAACAACAAAAATTGGTGTAGCAAATATTGGCTATTTGAAGGTCATGAAATCCACGAAGTAGGTAAGTACATATGTAAGTATATCTGGTGGAAAAATACTTAAGAGCGAATCCATAGCGATTAAAACGGATGATTTACGTAATACAATTTTTGTGTAAAACTAGTACTACACACAAAAAAATAATTACTCAATTTGAATATAAGTGCATCACATTGAATATAACATAACTTCCTATATAAGCAAGAAGATGATGTATTTATATTGAGAATAAAATTTGTTCAGTTTTTCAAACTCGTGAATTTGTTAGACGAAACAATTTTTTAGTTCAAATGTAATCAATATACTAAAATCATTATGAACATATAATATTTTCACCACAAGAATAATTATTTTAGATTTGAGTAAATAGATTTTCTCAACTGGAAACTATGATATTTATGCCTTAATAATTTATGTACATTTGATAGAAGTATATAAAAGTATAATTTGAAGTATTGCCAATATTTGCTTCCAAAATATAAGTATATTGAACTGATAATACTTACCTGCTTAATCTAAGCATTTCTATTATTCAAGGGTAATAATTACCTACTAATTTTGTGTCTGTAACACCAAAAAGCCTCGGTAGGGGAAAATTAATAAATAAAGAAATATTGTAATTAAATAAATTTACTGTCCTACTTTATAGTTTTACAATGTTTGAGAGAAGATAGCTTATTGGGGTACTCCAGGAGTATGCACGGGATATGTATAGATGTTATGTGTATCCGTCGTTGCGATCAGTGTTCTCGGGATACTTCTTACTCAATGCCTGGGCCTGGTATCTAGTCGACGTTCAATCAGTGCAATAATTTGCTGGTATTGCCTACTGAAAACTAATAACTAGTAAATACCTACATATGTTTGTTTAATGTGCACACCTACCATGTTCATTATATTATCGACACAATGGCGCTGACTCCAAATAATATTTTCAAAGTTTTTTTAAACCAGTAATTCTTTAATATTCGATAACACGTACGTATTACCTTCGAATATCTTAATGGTAGCATCTATGCAGTAGCCCCATTCCACCCCATTCTCTAAGTAGTTGTGAAACGGTTGGGGCATCCATTTAGATTTACTTACACTCACAACCAACAACACTGTTCGCTAGTCAATCAAAAAGTGATGCCAAGTAAAAGCGTATGTATGTGCAAAACCCCCTACACCCCTCTAAAAAGAGGGAACCAATGACAGATAAGTTATAGTGCAATAAATGGTGGGGTAAAATTCGTTTCAAATGTTTCAATATTGTGATAATTTCATTTGATATTTCATGTTTTCAGTACAAAAACATTTCATAATTTTATATAGTAATTCATTATACCAAACGTATAACGGTTTTATTTTTGAATCTACAGACTTTCTCACTATGATTGCATAGATTTATTCCTTACGACAATAACAATGTTCATTTGGAGGAAGTATACTTCAATGCAAATATTTATACTATTTGTTCTAAGAGTGTATTGTTTTCAGAGAATTTACTCTTATGTTCTAACCAACAAGATTTACTTCATTTAAATATATGTTAAGTTTCAATTTTTGAATATATAAAAATATTCAGATTGATAATAGATTTTTTTGTGTGTACTTTTCCTGACGTAACGCTACTAACTTTATATGTAATAAATAAATTATTTTCTTTAAGCAAATTATATTTAGTGTCATATACGATGATTAACCACACCGAATAAGGGCTTATCAAGCAATTTGATTGGTAGAATAAAAGACAAAGCCGAGTTTCTAGTTTGGATGAATATGGTATATTCATTGCATATGTAAATATGCAAAATTTAATAAATATTCGTATAATTAATTAATTTTTGCTGGCCAAATATTGCTGCGGAGTCAAGTAATGTTAGCCTAAACAAATTATTATTTGCTTTATAAATAAATACCTCTAGCAAAACATATTTTGTTGCCTCAAATAAAATCTGTTTTCTTAGAGCACGAACAATATATGTTAATCTTAAGGTATTTAATAAAGTCTTGAATTTCCCGTAAACAGAAGCGAAGAGAATTTCAGTAAAAAGCGAAGGTATTTCATCAGCTATTATATCTTATTCCTCGCTACAAAGTTTACTAAACTCTATATATAATATAAATTTTCATATCACTACATGTCTCACCCATAAAAAAATGTTAAATACTCAATTCTAAATATTTTTATTTACAATATAAAATTATCAAAATTCACATTTTTTTTTAAATAGAAAACGAAAAACCGAA
Source organism: Protaetia brevitarsis (assembly GCA_004143645.1). Taxonomy (NCBI): domain Eukaryota; kingdom Metazoa; phylum Arthropoda; class Insecta; order Coleoptera; family Scarabaeidae; genus Protaetia; species Protaetia brevitarsis. The sequence goes on along the minus strand of RXPK01000327.1, from coordinate 1,062,310 downwards.
TTTATAAATTCTTTGTAAAAATGTAAAGTGGTTTTACTTTACCACATAATTACATGTTATTTCAAGTATCCTTTATAGTGTAGTTTATAGTATGATTTACGTAATACCATTTTTGTGTAAAACTAGTACTACTTTTCCTGACGTAACCCTACTAATTTTATATGTAATAAATTGTTTTCTTTAAGCAAATTATATTTAGTGTCATATACGATGATTAACCACACCGAATAAGAGCTTGTCAAGCAATTTGATTGGTAGAATAAAAGATAAAGCCGAGTTTCTAGTTTGGCTGAATATGGCATATTCATTGCATATGTAAATATGCAAAATTTAATAAATATTAGTATAATTAATTAATTTTTGCTGGCCAAATATTACTGCGGAGTCAAGTAATGTTAGCCTAAACAAATTATTATTTGCTTTATAAATAAATACCTCTAGCAAAACATATTTTGTTGCCTCAATAAATCTGTTTCTTCGAGCATGAACAATTATGCTAATCTTAAAGTATTTAATAAAGTGTTGAATTTCTCGTAAAGACAAGCGAAGAGAATTTCAGTAAAAAGCGAAAGTATTTCATCAGCTATTATATTTTATTCCTCGCTACAAAGTTTACTGAATTCTACGAATATAAAATTTCATATCACTACATGTCTCATCCCATAAGAAATGTTAAATATTCAATTCTAAATATTTTTATTTATAATATAAAATTTTAAAAATTCACATTTTTTTTAAATAGAAAACGAAAAGCCGAATTTATAAATTCTTTGTAAAAATGTAAGGTGGTTTTGCTTTACCTCATAATTATCCTTTATAGTAACATGATGATGTTTTATCTGTAATTATAAATTTAATTCTCATTGTGTACGCTATCCCACAATTTATTTATCTGTAATATATTCCTTAAATATTATAAATCTAAATTACGTTTAAATTGTCTTTTATGCGTCCTGATACTTTGAGTTTCTTTGGGCTAATTTTGTTTGATAAGGAGGGATTGGTTGCACCAATGTAAATATCCACAATCTAGAGCTCTCAAACAAAAACTATCTTTCTAATGCGTTATCACTATAAACGGTGGTTACAAACAATATCGCTCGTATTACATAAGCAAAACTTGTCACCTAATATCTTACTAACCAAATCTATAAACTTGTATATTATAAGCCCAAAATAAACACCGCAATTATGCTTTGAGACGACTACAAGGCTAAGCTTTAATTAAGGTGAAATTATGGGAAATTGATATACTATTAATTAGGAAACCTTAATTCATTCGCACCGTTATTGTCTTTCGGGGTATTACAAGATCAGTGTAATACCTGAATTACACTAACTGTTTGAATAATAATATTCAATTAATATTTGGAAAATTATCTTATAATTGAGGAGGGTAAAATTGAAATTATGGTACTTAGACTCGTTAGAAATTAATCTCTTCAATTGGACATGTTACAATTTCTCTCTAATAATCACTTCCATTTTCTGTATCATTTCATATTTTTAGTAGTTTGTTTCTGATCATACTATTTGTTTCATTCTTAAAGATTTATACCCTGCACTAAGTCGTTACAGAAAACAACCGATAAGGCCACTTTTCACTTCTGTAAGAATCGGTTTGATATAAATATTGTCGTAAAGAAGGATACTACGTATTATGAAACCGGTAAGACTCAGGAAGATACATACATCTGTGTATGTAACATGCATGTATGTATAGATACCTACATAACTACATAATATTCAGGCGGACGTATAAAAGGTCCTGTGTTTGTTTATGAATTTTATTCTTCTCGAACTTGTTCTGATCATGCGTGATCTTCGCCCTGTATTTTATGTAATAAGCTGAACGGGGGAATAAGATAATAATAAATATTTGTACATGTTTCTACTTTACTTCTTTATGTAATGTAACATAATATATACAAGCTTATTATATATTAAATTTTCTGGTATCTATTTATTTTAGAATTAAGCTACAAGACGTTTCGACTGATTTTTTTTTGATATAAAACAACCATTGTCAAATAAACATAAAAAAAATTCACAAATAGAGAAACAATTACGACAATGCAGAAGTGGTTATTACTTTTATTCAAATTTTCTATGCTTATTTTAAATTGAGAAAAGCGTAATAATGTCAAAACGTTTTAAAAAACAAGATCTAATTTTTTCACTGTAGCTCAATTTCCAAATAAGAGTAAATACCATAATATTTCTTAAAACAGGCCAAATAAATTCCTCATCTAAACTCTGATTTCATTTTCTGGCGTGCAATTAGTAACATAAAAAGTAATTCATACAGTAAGCAAGTAGCATTTTTCAAGAATCAAATTTTCTCTTTTCTGTATATTTATATTTAAATATGTATCATGAAATGCGTTATGAAAGTGTACACGTGCCTTTGAATACTTAGCGTTCCTTCCCCTGGCATTCTATAGAAGCTTTTTCTTCAATCTCTTCAATATATGAATTGTTTCGCTATATATTCAAGTCGTAGCAACCTAATTTATATTTGTTTCTCAGAAATGTCTGATTTAAATTTAAAACCGGTCCCTTCAATTGGACATGTTATGATTTCTCTTTAATAATCACTTCCATTTTCTGTATCATTTCATATTTTTAATATTTTGTTTCTGATCATACTATTTGTTTCATTCTCAAAGATTTATACCCTGCACTAAGTCCTTACAGAATACAACCGATAAGGCCACTTTTTACTTCTTTAAGAATCGGCCTGCTATAAACATAAGAAGGTCGCAAAGAAGATTTCATTTTCTGTTCCTCTTACTTGAATAAATGGCACACAAATAAAATTTAGCGCAAAATCATTGTTCTCATCCGTTGTACAGAGAATAGACTCATGACTTTTCATACTAGACAAAGGCTGGTGGGGAACTATGACTTAGTAGTGAACGGCCTTTCATTAACTTGCAGTCTCAGCGTCACGTTTTTGGGAGTTCATATGCAGGATAATCTTTCGTGAATAGAGCATTGCACTAAACTTACCGCGAAGATTTCCTCTAAATCATACATTTTCAGATGCTTGTGAGATAATGTATCACGCGATACTCTCAAGTCTATTTATTATGGCGAAATACAATCACGACTCCAATACGGCATAACTTTGTGGGGATCATCAACTGCCTCTAGGCAAGTATTTCTTGCACAGAAAATGGTGGTACGATCAATTCTAGCTGCTAAACACACTGACTCATGTAGACCAACTTTCTCCGATCTAAGGATTCTTCCTTTGGCAAGCTTGTATATTCTAGAAATTTGTGCCTACATTCAATTAAATAGGACTATGTTTAAAACTAATGCCGAAATGCATGATTACAACACTGAACAAAAAGTAATATACATCGCCCACAGTGTACTCTGCAATTGATTGACGTTGGACCACACAGTATTGGTATAAAAATTTATAACAAAATATCGACGATTGTCAGCACCAATACAGCGAATAAAAAGTTTAAGTTTAACTTATCTCAATACCTTAAGCAGTACAATTTTTATTCTATTGATGAATTATTTTTGCACATCACCTAAACAACCACTTACATATGTATAAGCATATACTGATATTAATAATTTTTCAATTCTACCACTTTAATTATATATTTTGTTTATAAAACTTAGTTATGTAGTAGTAGTTATTTTCTGGTTCTTTAATTTAGATATTAGTATTTATGTTTTCTTAGTTTCGATAACTCTTTCTTTTCGCACATTCTAATTCTAGTTTAAATTATCTTTATTTTTTTAGTTTGACATGTTACAAACACAAAGGTATCTTTGTAATTAATAAACATTATTAATATTATTATTATTATTAGACAGCTGATGTCGCTAAATCATCCAGATTTCTTTCTAAGGAATTGAATAAATTTTAAACATTCATTAAATTACTTTACTGTATTTTCTTGTCAATATCGAAACCCAGGATTCTAGTGGGGAACCAATTTTCTCTTGTGTTCACATCGTGGCTTTTTATATTTTTGTATTTGTACTAAATTTTAAGTAAAATATACAATGTTATCCTAGGATCAAGTGTAATATTATTTCGGTCCAACCGCCTTTACATTCACTTCGCAAAAACCTGGAAACCCGTAACAGTTTACGGCTGCAAAACGGTGTTGACCTTTTTAAAAGAACGCAGAGCAAATATTTCGTAAATGTCATTTTCTTCGCAATGATGTTTGCCCGATTTTGAGTTGGAGGTCTTAATCTGATCTCACTTTTGTCACCGGCCTTCATAAGAAAATACAACGTTTAGCAAGTAATTCATATTACAGTTTAGAAACAATAAAATTGTGAAACAAAAAGTGTCAAAAATTTTCGTGGACGAAATTGATAATTAGAGATTAGAAGAAAGTAAAAGAAAGAACAAGTTTTCTCCAAAGTATTGTCGTTTCGCAGGATACTTCTTAATCCAAACAGCCTTTCGAGAGAACTAAAGTTCTCCATTTAATAAACAAATTTACTAAAAGAACTCGCCAGCGCGCATTCAATCATACTTATTCGTCCGAGTGTGCAATAACGCTTACTAATGCGGCGCTAATCGTTCCGAAAACTTGCCTTGACAGGAGCGCCTACGACGACTGCTGCCACCGAGAGTAGAGAGTGTGGGAGCCGTGAAGAGGCTCCTTTCAGCACTTTCTGTCCGACGTTCGCCGTGTCACCGCTCGCAATAAATCACACAGCCGCTAATATCCCCTTTGTTCCGCCAGCGGACGCGCTTTTCTCGCCTGGTGGCGCGATGTGTGTAGGAGACCGTCTTTGTTCGCCGGCTAGGATCTGGCAGGACATATATATCCCTGCAGAAATATCAAAAAGGGGATAAAAACTTCACGATATTAATAGCCCTAAATCACATCTTTCTCTTTTCTACTACGCGTTCCAGACTTCGGTTCGCAGCACAACTAAAACAGTGTTTCTCAAAGTGGTGATGCGCAGATAAATGCCGGTTTGTAAGCAAAATATTGTCCATCCACGAACGCAAGATATCAATGCTGCAGGAAACAACTGGGAAGTAATTTTATGCCCTGATTTTTGCCAGCTGTTTAAGTATATAGATGGAGTCATTAAAGTTTTGAGCTCGTATGTGTTCTAAGCGTCTGGGGTAGAATGGAGCACCTCAGATTGCAAGAACTACCAACTAGCAGATATGCAGATGAGTTAGCAGGAAAAAAGAACATTTGCATCATATATAGGTTCGGAATCTGTTCTAGAAGTGTCTAAAAACACAGCGCCAGGGCAGGTAAGGAGTTGAAGAAACACAAAGAACTTTGGAATAATACGACCAGTTGATCTTTATTAAGGGACCATAAAAAAGAAGGCTGAAAAGCTACCGCAGTTTAGCAGGAATCATCTTGGCATCGTAACAGGTCTCCTCACAGAACATTGTACACTCCTACAGAAAATTGTTATCAACACTGGAGATACCATCTGTGTACTGAGAGGACAGACGACGCGCACCACATTCTGTAGGTTCTGGACGCAAGAAAACAGACACTCAGAGGATTACTTCGATCAACCTGCCAGAGACTTGCAAAGATTAGTGCGTGGTATTACGATTCTGCAATGGCTGGTATAATTTAATGGGTAAGAGAAAAGAGGCCAAATACAAAAAGCCAAGAACCTGCAGTTTTTCAGGATACTTCATATCAGACGGCTCCCACAACAACAAAACTAAAATATGAAAACGGTTAAAATAAATGGTCTGTACCTACAAATTACATCAAACAAATATATTAGGCCACCTTTGTTAATTAGATTTAAAGATTAATGTCAAAGTGACAGGAACCTTACTTTTGTTTTAAAATGTTTGGGTCTTCGAAAACTGAAATCAAGTATAAATTCTACGAGTATCAATTTGCATAAATTAAACTTCTGACCAAAATTACCATCTGACAGCCTGGATGCTATAAGTGATTGAAGGCTAAACGCTAAAACGTCTTACGATGTTTTAGTGTTTTTGGCATATGTGATTTTGATCATGATACAAATATATAAGGTATGCTCGAAATGATAACGCTATTCTGCTATTATCCCAAATCGCGTCATAGGAGCTATCAAGTGTCAAAATTTTTAATGCGTGCATTAGTAAAATTTGACATCTGATAGCTTTTACGCCATTTGGGAATAACAGCAGAATAACGTTCTCGTTTCGAGCATACCTAACATATTTGTACAATGTATGTGTAATATGTATAATCCCAGTAAATTGATACTATCATTATAACTAATTTCTGAAATTCAATCAAATAAGTACAACATATGTTGTTCCGTGCTTATGTAACACCCTGTATATAAGTAGTTATATTTTTAAGTATTTTACATTTCGCTCGGAGGTTTTGAAATTAAGTGCAAGCTTTGATATACCAAAAATCGCCTGGTGTGGATAGCATGATGATATCCCACATATTTAAATTTTCTGCCGTCCTTTGTGTTACCATTTGCAAGCGAGAAAACATGTCTCTGGAGAAAGGTTTGAAAATTGCGCATAAAACTGGAAATAAAGGATTATCATCAATATTAGATGATAGGCAACATGCTTACAGAAAAAAGTACAATGCAAATTATGTAAACTCGATGCTAAATAATTACAAGCGTGTAATGTGTCTTCTTATTGACTTTTCTAAAACCTTTGATATAATTGATCATAAATTTTCGACCGAGACTTTGAGATTTTGCTAGGTTTCAGGAGTTCTGATTTAGTTGCTGTAAATCAAGGAGTGCCGCAGGGCAGCATATTAGGACCGCTTTTATTCTCCCTGTGTTTCAATGATGTTGGGTGTTACTTAAATGATTGTCAGTATTACCTTTAGGCGGATGATGTGGCAATAGTTGTGGCTGGTGATACTACCTTTGGTGCATTTTAGCATCTTCAACAGCTCTTTAGCGGCTTCCTGGTCTCATAACAGGAAACTAAACATAAATTATAAAAAAAAACGAAATATATAAAGGTGCAGGAGGTAACTGCTTGTAATTAAACTTAGCAGCATATAGAGGTTTGCGTGTTTAGAAACTACGGAGCTATCAGGACTATTCCTACAGCAGCAATGTGATACGCCACGGTTTTTCAAGCAGAGGCACGCGCAATATTGCATTGTACAACTGAACTCAATCAGAAGGCTTATGAAAATATACTGAAGGCATTAGTGAACCCCAAGACACCCCAAGATGCAATTAAGACTGGTTTGGGAATGTATTCGCGAACTGAGTAGCCTTACAGACCGCAATAAAATCGCTTTGCTGTGGGTACTCGGACATTCAGTAATCGAAGGAAACGAGAAAGCCGATGAGTTCGCAAGATAGGGATCATCTGCTTTATATATAGACTTAGAATCTAGAAGTGTCTAAAAACACAGCACGAGAGTAGGTAAGAAGTTTGGTCAGAGAGAAACAAAAAGAACACTGGAATAATGCAACCAGGCAAATCCATAGAAATACCTTTATTAAGGGACTATCAAAAAAGAAGGCTGAAGAACTACTGCAGCTGAGTAGGAATCATCTTCGCATTGTGGCAGCTGTGCTAACAGGACATTGTACACTGAAAGGAAACCTATAGAACATTGGGACCAACGCTGGAGATACCAACTGCAGGCTGTGATGACAGAGAACGCTAACCACATTTTGTGCGAATGTGAGGCTCTGGATGCAATAAGACAGGCAATTTTTGGCAAAGCCAGTGGAATAGTAAGTATCATTGTTCCTGCGTGAATGTGAAATAATTTACCTGCTGAGTGGCGTTCTCAATCTTCAATATCTTCTCGGAAAAAAAGACTTGCCACCATATTTTTTACAATGTAGTAATTAATTTTATGCTCACTCCCTTATTTTTGTGCATTTTTAATATTTCATTGAAAACATTGAATACACTACATATTTAATGGTATTTCCTTTATTTTTGTGTTAAAAACTAAGTACACTTCTCACAGGAAAAATTAGGACACCAGCAATCCTGAATTTTAAAATTTCTTGGGTGTAAATGCAGCTTTCAGAGGATATATGCACTTATCAAAGCCATAAATCATTTTTTTGAGTGTATTATTGTGATCAAAGGTAAAGGCTAAAAATTTAAACAGAAATATAAATATATATAGAGAAAAAGGTTTATACATTAAATAAATACATTGGAATTTCGGTGGCGATGTTTCCTTAGAAATACCGAATACGGAAATATTAATGCAAAAAAAATACATAACAAATAAAAGGCCTCTTGAGTAGACGGCACCATTTAGAAATACACATATATGTATTTAATTTGTTTGATGTTATGTAGAGATAATTCTTTTTTTAAGAAAACATGTGGCGATGGGATTTTACAATTATATTACCTATTACTATGATATTAGTTACTTAATTTGATTTATGCCCGCAAGTAAGTACTTTAGCAATACAAAATATGTCAATCAGCCTCCTGAGTTTTTGAACAATGTGATTTTCACATTAATTAATTACACTATTATTGATGTATTCATTATTGTTGTTGTTTAGTATTCTTAAATATTGTATTACTACATACATATTTTTCTATGTTTTAAAAAATTACCAAAAACAGTTTAAGATTATTTACAAAATTTTTACAGCAATTAATTTCGCAAAGAAATTATTTATTTTATTAACCCTCCGTTTACTGTATTTTCAAGAAATATATCTTAACTATCGCCTGTGTAATCCAATGTCGTTGTATTTTATTGAAATATAGCTAACACTTTTAGTCTGTAACACAGCTTCAGGCAGTAGCAACGTAAAAGTATTAAATGTATCAAATTCAAAAATAAATATTTTAGCACTAACTGAGATTGACGAACAATATGCTTTCTTACAATGTTTGTTACGTATTATAAATCCAATAATATTTTAAATAACTGTTAATAAACCTGTCCTTTTGTAAAGAGACCCAGTGTTGGCCATATCTCAAGAAAATAGATCAACGACGTCAGATTACACAGGCGATAGTTAAAATATATATTTCCTGAAAATACAATAAACGAAGGGTTCATAAAATAAATAATTTCTTTGCGTACTTAATTGCTTTATTTAAGAATTTTATAAATAATCTTAAACCTGGTTTTGGTATTCTTTTTATAGATAGAAGGAAACTTTATAGTAATACAATATTTAAGAATATTAAACAGCAATAGTAATTAATACATCAATAATAGTGTAGTCAATAAATCTGTGAAAATCACGTTATCCCAAAACTGAGGAGGCTGACTGACATATTGTCTATTGCTGAATTAATACTCGCGAGCATAAATCGAAGTAACTAACTAATATCAAAGCAGCATTAACAAGTAACATAATATTAAATAATAAAATCTCTTCACCACATGTTTTCTTAAAAAAGAATTATCTCTACATAACATCAAACAAGTTAAATACATATATATATATTTCTAAATGAAGCCGCCTATTCAAGAGTTCTTTTTGTTGTTAGGTCTTTTTTTTTTCATTGATATTTCTAAAGGAAACGCCGCCACCGAAACTCCGATTTGTTTATTCTATCATAAACCTTTTCCTCTCTATATATTTATTTTTCTGGTTAAATTTCTAGTCGTTACCTTTGATCGCAGTAATATACATAATTAAGTGATTTATGGCTGTGATAAGTGAATACGTCCTCCGAAAGTTGCATTTACAATCAAGAAATTTTAAAATTCTGAATTGCTGGTGTCCCGATTTTTCCTGTGAGAAGTGTACATACCGTATTTGTATAGAATGAGTACCCAACTAACACAAAAAAAAAATGAGCAGATTCGTCCGTAATTCGTTCATTTGAGATGAGGGAATTTACCTATAATTATGGAAAATAAAGCTTTGGAACTAACGGCTAATGAAAGACTGAGAAACAGTTTCACAAATATTAGTGTTAGTGACAAAAAGTTAATTTTAATCTTTGGTAATATTATAACGGTCTGCCACATAATAGTGAAAATAATGCCGCTCCGCCACATTAAATAGTTTGAGAAACGCTGAGCTTAAACACACACATATTCCGTCTACGTTCTCTCGGTCTGTTTTTGCATTCCTCGCGAATTATGCGCGCAGACCTTTTGAAAGCACCCCCGGTGCCCAGACACCGTCGGCGGCAGCTGAACGTAGGTGTTTTCGGAAAATAAAAAACATTTATGGCATACTAAACACACGTTTCGTCGTATTTCTTCGCCCGTTCCTCCGTTTACATGTGCTCGTACGTGAGCTATCCTCGCGTTCGCATGTATGTATACGCGCCGTTAAATCTTTTCATAGAAACTTATTTATGGCGGCGTTGTGCTCCTTAAACCGTCCTCTTTGCGTAAAATATTAAGGAATAAATTCTGGCGAATCCTTTTTTTCCGAACGGAGGATTTGTCTTATCTCGGTGTAAGCCGTAGATATTTATGCAATTCGAAATGGTATTCGAAAACCAGATGCTTCCCTCAACACATATTTTGGAAAAAATCCTTGCGAATAACGCGGAAATATGTTTCATCGTAATTTAACGACTTGCCCTGTTTAGTCGTGAATTCTGAACAGATAATGCGAAAAATGCCCTGGCTATCCAATTACTGTCGCGAATTTTGTGTTCTGAGGTACTAAATCCTCCCCAATAAGAACATAAACGTTAAGAAAACTTGTTCTTAACGGTAACCGAATGTTACGTAACGTTTATAAACAACGTCGAAGCGGCATATCTATGTCCCGACAAATACGTTGACAAAAAGTTACTTATTAGCGTTATTCACGTCATATGCTAATGTTATTTTTAACGTTTAATTTTTAATAGAAAATATCGTTAAATATAACGTTTAGCACAAGGTGTATTTTTAACGTTTAATAAACACCTCTGTAAAACGTAAAAAGTACGTTTACAGTGCTACGTGATATTATTTGTACAACAAACGTTTATTGGTAAGTGGAGTTTAACGATCATAAAACATTATGTAAAACGAAAAAATCGGTTTACAGGTAACTTAACCGTCAACCATTTCCCGTTTTGTGAAAACTAAGTGTTCCCTTCCCTCCAGTCCTAGCTTCACTGCAACGACGTCATGTAACAGTAATTAGAATAATTTCTTTTACACAAGAATCCAGATTTTAGAACCATCAGCATTCGCTAACCTACATATATTTGAAAATAAAGTAAGAAGGTGGTGTGTACTAAGAAACCAGGTTCCTCAAGAACAAATTTTAGAATATAGTTAAATTTTCTGACATTAGTGTTCTTATTTTAAGATGGCTACTATGCTGTTTTGCCAATTGTGTATATGCATATACATAATTATACGTGCAATGTGCATCGTATATGCAAATATAACCTGGATAGACTTAATTGATGGGGTACCTAGCTACTCACCGTTTAGTTAAATACACTGATTGTTGCGTATCACATATTAATATAAAACTTTGTTGTAAAGATAAAGAAAAGTTCTAACACTCGACTAGCGTAATAAACATGTGACTGCAAGTGCACCGTGCACGTTGCAGATGCGCAACAGGGGTGGAAGAGTTTATTTGAAATGGGGAAGGGATGATACATTCATCAGTAGTGCAGTATAGTGCAGTATAGTTTAATACAATAACTGTGTTACCTATTGTTAAATACATTTTGCATTCATCATCAAAATCACTCTTATGTTAAAACAAACAAATTTAAACACAATTTTATTTTTAACTATACTTTACGCATTTTTTTAATTATACTTATGCGTTGGATGCAGTTAATAGTTTTTCATATTTCAACGTTGCTTTTTAACGTAGAGTAGATGGTGAAACCACAACGTTTTATTTTAGTTGTACTTAAACTATGCGTTACGTTTCAGTTAATAATTTTTCATTTTTCAAGGTTGTCTTTCAACGTAGAGTAAACGGTGAAACTACAACGTCTTATTTTAGTTATATCTAAAATATGCGTTACATTTCAGACACTAATTTTCATTTTTCAACGTTGTCTTTCACGTAGAGTAAACCGGTATAACTAAAACGTTTTATTTTAGTTATATTTAAACCATGCGTTACATTTCAGTTAATAATTTTTCATATTGTAACGTGTTTTATAACCTAAAAATAAGCGATGCAACTACAACGTGTTTATTTTAGTTAAATTTAAACTATCCTTACATTTCTTAGTTAATATAACGTTTCTTCAATGTATAGTTAAAAATTGGTTATATAATAAACGTGTTAATTATAACCATTACGTTGTTTCAACCAATACAACGTTAAATTCACGTAAATGTAACCAACTTGTTCTCACTGGGTCCTATCTTTAACATTGTATGACATAATTCTGTGAACACGAAAAGAATGTCACTCTCAAAATATATAGTATTTTGGAAGCAGGAACAAAAGAGTAAGCAGATCAAATACTATTTATTATAATAATAAATGGAATTTTAATATAAAACACGAAATCTTCAATATTTCATGTATTGTCCATTATTGTTTATGTTCTTGAAGTCGTGGTTTCAGTAGAGTTGTCAATTTCTCGCAAAAATTAGTTCCTCTAAATTGCTCCGAAACAAGTTTTGCATATTGTTTAATGTCTTCTCCATTTCTTGCTTCAAATGCATTATTCACATCAAAACAATATTTTATTTAATCAAAGATATTTATAACTAGATAAAGGGTTTGTATATAAATTTGGATATACGTTCGGGAAAACATGCTAGAAACACGTTTATGATTCCATCTCTTTTAGTTAGTTAAACATGACATTGAAAGTATATGTTTTTCTTCTCTAAAAGCCGGCGCATGCGAATATTAAGATAACGTAAAACGTTTGTCTTTTCTATTTCATGTGATATTCTTTTTGAATTTGTGAAATTGGTCCTACATCTTATTCTAACCTACAATAGAATTGTGATTGTGTATTATGTATCAGCATTTGTATGTAGTATATCAGTAGTAATCTATTTGTTTCATTATGAGCAAATGCATAATGTGCAAGTCATCTCAAGCTGATTTCTGAATTCATATTATTTCATAATCAATGAATAAATTGTCATATTGTAGATATAATAAATTGTTTGTAATACATTTGCCGTTTTCATAGTGTTCCTTTCCTTTGTACTATATATGGGTCATTCCATATCAACCGGAACACCTAAAAATTTTGATGTCTTGAATTCTTTTTATATTTTACACTTGCAGTCTTTGCCTAAAATTAGAAGACCCGTATTTTTTCCTAAAGCTCTACAGTATCTATTTACAAAGATATTTGCGAACAAAGTTTGCAAAATCGATAAAATAATCGCGAAGTAATATTGTTTGGTTATGCATAATTAAAACATTAAAGCAAAATGCATATAAATCATGGTGTATTCTAAAGTTCAAACTACACAGTTTCATTTAATAATGCCTGAATTAGATTGTACTTCATTATGACCCCCTTTTTCTCCTGTTTAATAAAATAACGTCATTTTTCTTTATGTTTACCGCGAAATTAAATTTTTGAAAAAATATCATAATATTATTTAAGCTACGTTCTACAAGAATAGGAGTATTTGAAAATGGAGAACCTACGGGTATTCTATAAAAAAAATAAATTCATACAGTACTATACGTTACATTACGATATACACAATGTAACGTAGAGTAGTGCAGGTTCTCCATTTTCAAATACTTCTATTCTTGTAGAACATAGCTTAAAGGATTATCATGATATTTTTCAACAAATTTTAATTTCGCGGTAAACATAGAGAAAAAAGACGTTATTTTATTAAACAGGAGAAAAAGGGGGCCGTAATGAAGTACAATCTAATTTAGGCATTATTAAATGAAACTGTGTAGTTTGAACTTTAGAATACACCATGATTTATATGCATTTTGCTTTAATGTTTTAATTTATGCATAACCAAACAATATTACTTCTGCGATTATTTTATCGATTTTGCAAACTTTGTTCGCAAATATCTTTGTAAATAGATACTGTAGAGCTTTAGGAAAAAATACGGGTCTTCTAATTTTAGGTAAAGACTTCAAATTTAAAATGTAAAAAGAATCCAAGACATCAAATTTTTTAGGTGTTCCGGTTGATATGGAATGACCCATATACATGTTTATCCCTTCTTATAATGACTTTTCTCTTAATTTCTCTTTATTTTGTAAGAATATTTTCGTTTTTACTTTTTTAAATCTCTTCTGTGCTATTAATTTATTTATTAAATTAGTAACTACCCCACCAATATAATAATATTAATATATCACTTTTAAACAAATAACGAATGCAAACAATGCAGAGCTATTCTTTGTTAATTATTCAGCTAATGATTTTATTTCGCTTTGTATTTTGTCTACGACTGATACCACTTCAAATTACTGTTTGGCGGTAAGATTTTTACCAATACGATCATTTTCAGCTTTTAAACAAAGAGAGTTATACATTGTTGTCGAGAAGTGTATCCGACAAAAAAAGTGCACCGACTTACAATTAGTCGAGGATTAGTTCATACATGCTAACTCACAGTTGACGCTACATTGCTTCATCTAGTTATAAATATCTCTGTATTTAATAGACGTACTTCCACTTTCGTTACTTCATTAGTAGAACGGCGATATGCTGATGTGACAGTTTACAAGGGAACTTGCGACATCATTACATCGCGATCAGCTGAAAAAATTGAGGTGATTCCGGAGGCAAAAAAAATGGATACGGGTGCAGAGATTTTTGTAAATGAGGCTCTGATTGGTCAAAAAATAAAAACAATATTTATTTTGAACCGGGAAGAAACACGTTTAATCGTGTAAATTCGTAATTTACATCATTATATTGATAAAAAATGTAAAACGAGCAACATTTACATAAACTGAAAAAATTCCGCATAAACTTCATTTAAACTTCCGTGGTCGCACTCATATAACATATGTAATTTCTATTACGAAATAAACGGGCCGCTTGATCTACTGGATTAATGTCTAAACTAAAACAGTCTGTTGTTTATCCTCCACAATTCTGAATTGTATTTTAATATGTTAATGTGATTGTTCTAATTGTTGTTTGTCTTGCCTTTTGAAATTCCGTTTTTCTCTTTGCACAATGTAACACAAAGTGTTACAAACTTTTACTTTTATTTTGAATTGTTGATAAAAATTAAATGCAAAAACTAAATTTAAATGCGAAAATAAATTCAAAAATTATTTATATATTATTAACAAAAAAATTAAAACGATAGTAGCCTCAAACTCCAGATATTTTTAAAACCTTTAGAAACCGAGCGCGTATCCACTAGACACGTGCCCCGTTTCTTTCGTATTAAAAATTACTGATGATATTATGTAAGTGCGCCCGGGAGTACGAAAGTTTGTACGAGGCTTTTTCAATTTATTACAGCTAAATGTTGGTCGTTTTAATTTTTTATTAATATGATGTACGAATTTACACGACTAAACGCGTTTTGTCGCCACTCAAAAAAATATCGTCTTTATTTTATGACCAATCAGAGGCTTATTCAAAGAAACCTCCACACCCGTACCTGTTTTTATTTTTTTTCGCTTCAAGGATCACGTTTTTTGAGCTCGATCGGCAATCTGCTGACTCTTGTTAGTTTATAATTGTAATTTAGTGTTCTTTTCATGTTAATGTTGGGTTTAATATGCAATTGTTCTACGTTTTTTGTTCATTCATAACTATTTCCTACTGAAGCTGAAAATTAATCAGCGGTGCAAACGACTCGTTCTCAATTCATCAAAGTTTGCTTTTCCCCCAATTTTCTTTAACCCAAACCGTTGTCTTAAAATAAGAAAGAAACCGAAGAATAGTTAGGACAAGGAAGAATATAACAGTATTGGAGGATTAAACATTATGAATAAAGTAATTCCCAAAACACCGTATATTTTCTCTGTTTAAACAACAATTTATTTGACTTTATTCCTTTGATGCAAAGTGTAGTGCTTTCAATGAAGGGAACCTTTCTATTAATGTGTATAATATTTAATAGGTTTACTTTTGGTGTGTCAATGTTTAAGCTATTTCCACATTTTATTTTTCCAAATCGAAATAAAGTGCATAACTACACAAGTGACTTATAAAAACATTAAATAATCATTTCAATGCGCCGCTGTTATTAGAACGTTTACCGTACAAGAATATCCTGCATTTATTTTAATTATAAAAGTTTTATAAGTAGATATTTCTTTTCTTATATATCCAATTTTTCTGGGCAATCAGAATAGATTTCCAACTTATATAATTTTAAATTCCGCACCCATGTTCTATATTATAAACTGGAAAATGGCGTAATCAAGGAATCGTAGACGAGAATTTATTAACTATATGCGGAACAGTACGCAAAAGTTGTAGCTGTATAATTAATTACATTGAAGCGCACAATCTTGTGACATGTTGCATCGGGCCTCTGAATGGCATGCAGCTAGTTCGACAAGAGAAAGCCACAGTTGTACAACTTTGTAGCTAGTTCCCCGTGCGCGAAACTTTGCGACGCAAATTTTGCATCTGTAAGTAGCTTAATTTACTCTCAACTATTTCCGAGAGATACACATATTTATTCATATGGAACTGAATATATGGTAATATTCTCTGTAAGAGCTTTACGTGATGTTAGAACTTTTCAGGAAGTATGCGAAATATGGTAACGATTTTATACATGGAAACCTTTGATGAACTATTTCAAGAAGCGGCTCAATTTAGGCGTGTGTTTATCGACCAATGTCAAACCAAATTCACAGTCTCACCACACTTGCTGTTTTACAGTTAGCTTTCCCTTCTTGTATTTCAATCGGTAGTTTAGGTTAAAGTTTTTAAATATTCTACAAACGCTGCATTTGTTTTTAATAGACGTAAAAGCAAAAAACAAGCATTTCAAACGATGCAGCTGATTTCGAATACACAACTGAACTAGTTTGAAACTTCTTTAATTTAAAATCTCTAGGAGATACAAGCGGAAAATATAAAACTAGACAGTTGAAAATTTGCCTATTTCTTTCCCCATTTTATAGTTTTGCTTCCAAGTAACCCAACGTGGAATAGAAGTTTTGCTTGTTTATGAAAATTAATGCAAATGACGTCGAAGCAAAAGCAGATAAATCTGCATAAATGAATATTTAACGCTGTTTTGACAGAGAAATAATACATGGAGCTTTACGGACAAGCGAGCCGACCCAAGTGTTACTGTTTGATATGAAATTTTGTAGCAAAATAATTTTACTTCTGTTGTTGGAGTCGCTTGCTTTAACTCAGTTTTAAAATAATCGCCAATTTATTGTCACACACATATAATAGTTTACGTTTCTTTAGATTTTATACCGAATACGATCGCAAATTTTTACTTTTTATATTATCTGTCCAGCATGAAGGAAAATTCATACCTAGTAGAAAAGAATAATATTTTCAACGTAGTGTTATCGTTCAGAAAATGACCAGATGAAGAATTCCTAATTATTAATTTTGAAACAAAAAATATTTTTTTTTGATAATTTTGTTTTCCGGCCATCTTCATGCTTAATGCATTTATTTCCCATCTTCACATTAGTTTACTTATCAGAATGTTTGCATCATACTCTGGTTTTTGAGTCAAGGAGTTATAGTGAGATGCAAGCATACACATCTAAGCGGTGCTCCAGACCCATAGGACTCTTATAAGATTTCACAGGCCATCTACACACAAATCCAGGAAACTGTATATGCTTGCGCCTCTTTATAATTCCTTCACTCACCACTGTGGTGTTTCATTGCACATACATACTATTTCAGAATATAATTTCTTTCGTTTTCTGGTCCTTCTATTCGAAGGGTTCATGAACATCTACTAATATTGATTTACCATGTTCAGCTCGTAATCTTATGGTGGGATCCTATCATATCCGTAGCATCTGTAAGATTATCTGTAAGTCTATAAGCATGTATTGCATATGCTTGCAGACTTATAAATAACCTTACAGGCGTACTATTACTACTATTTAATTATACGTGACTTATTTTTAAACTGTTTTATAATTCTGACCTGAAGATATCCCTTAGCGGATGAAACCGGTTGTCGTCATAAAGAATTTGTGAGAAATTGGACCATTTACTTTCATTTACCTTGCTATAATTTACTCACACATAGTTAAAAATCATGGATTAGATTATTAATAAACCTATCGAAAAAGAAAGCCGTTATTTATATCTACATGTGTGTTCCACAAACGATACTAGACAGAGATACCTCATTTAAAAACTTTAGAACGAAGGTTATTTTATTTGTTTATTCTTCCTAACATTAAACAAAAATAAAGGAAAAGCTTTTGCAGTTTTAATATATCTTTTGTAAAAGAAAAAGCTATACAAGTCAGAGTTAGTCAAGTAATATCATTTATGGCTAATAAATGTTAGGTACAACATAATGAGAAAATCATACATTACATGGCTATGGGTTTATGAAAATAAATAAATAAATAACTAAATAAATGTATTAGAATAGACAAAGAGCGGTTTAAAGCTAACTAAATTAAATCCTAAGATTTTCTGTTAAAATCTCTTCTAGATACTTATGTAACAAGCAAACAAAATATTATTTTTACCTACTAAACTCTTCCAATAGGCTTTTAGGCTGGAACTGCGTTCTATTGGTGCTGTTGACCTATAACTATTTCAGATGAACAGCAGTAGCAGATGTTCCTTGCGAGTGTGGGCGTAACGTCACCCAGAAGAAGATCCAGCACGGGGTTCCACCCTGGAGCCCCGAGAGTATAGTATAAGCAACGTCCGCAGAAGTCTATGTGTTAATTTATTATTATTATTATTGTGTTAATATATTCATTTCGAATACCAAAGAAAACATTTCTGAGAAGAAGAATACGTTACTTGAAACCGAAAAAGGCAAACTTTATGTCGAGTTTCATTTTCGGCGGGTTCTCTTAAAATCCTAATATATATAAAAGCGTATCACGAATATTCAATTAGCAATATCTAATTCCGCATTCCAAGTTGCGTTTGGATGGACGTAGTTTCATCCACCTGTGTAGCTATAAGTGAACATTGCAGTTTGAAGCCAGAGAATTAATGAAAAGTATGCTCAAGGTTGCTTTCACGGCGTGAGTGGAAAGGCAAGAGCAGGCAGCTTCGTTCTAGGTTGCATTTTCATATTTAGACAAATAACTTATTGATAAAATAAATAGTAAATTGCTTACTATTTTTTGCACAGAATTAAAAAGGCTTTTTGAAGTTGTACTATGCCTTCTCAACATTAATTCCAAAGCACCGCAGTCGCCACTGCATTCTTGCACTTATGAGTGGGGAAAATGAATCTATTACATTAGATTCTTGTATTGTTTGTCTTTGCCGATGGATTTTGATGCTGATATAATGTTTGTTTAGGAGTAAGCAATTTAGGAATTCAACATGCAAATACCTTAACCATTCCTAAATTTTTTAACTGCGGCTTCTGATGTTTCTATTTCAACAGCAATTATTGGAGCTCTTAAATTTTTTTAACGTAGGTACTTGTTGGTACTTGCTTTGGGAGCTTCTGCTTCTTGCGTGACCTTGAATTGATTCTCTGCACATCGCAATATTTTAATCCAAAACTTTATCATAAAAGATCAAAAATGTCTTTCTTACTGTACCTCTTTGTTCTGTCTTCTAGCTAGATTCCACCCACTTTTTGACGCAATCATTATAAAAACAATATTTTAAATATAAACGAAATGAAATTGGTCCGCTTGTATCAAGATATCACAAGCTAGTTGACAGTAAAACATTGCCACTTACACTTTTTATGATTAGGTGGATAATACATTCATCTATCAAAGACGCAATACTGCAATGGTTATATACGATAACTTCAGCGATTCCTTATATTTTATGTAAATTAGTTTAATCAAGATATGAATCTTCCGGATAATCTCGCAGCCATTCTTGCGAAATTTTCTTCTCGAGTCAGTCGAGTTGTTTACCCCTAGAATATCCAATTAAATAAAATGGTAACACAACTTTCTCCGTTTAGAGTTAAATCCTACCACCGTCGCGACAATACATTTTCCGTCGCCTGGCATCCGAAGTCAGGGCGTTAGCAGCAAAGTTTGTTCCCCTAACAATTAATTGCATAAATGAATGTTTAGCTTTACGTAGGTACCTTGTATCGTTGTCTGTTTAATGTGAAATTTAAGTTGAACCAATTTCTCATTCGGGAGCCTTCACATTAAAAGCCGCCGTGACTGTTGCCTTTATGGAGTAAATTACGTGAACGTTATTTACTTGTGTTCTTATAATAGTAAAGCTTGTGCATATAATTGTTAAAGTAAGTAATATAATAATTTTCATTTATGAATTTTAAATATACTTTGGTTAACAAGATTTTTTTTCAAGCACAAAAATGGCTCATTCCCATATACTTTTGCTTCTTGAAATCAATTATGTTTTCAGAATTTCTCGGCTAGAGTTCGGCAAATGACATATACGCTGACGTTGTTAATGTTTTAAAAAGTGTTACGTTGGGCTGCGTTCAAGCTATTGTAGTGAAACCGCGAACATTTGATCACTTGTAAAATGCCAAGAAAAATTGTAAACCACCCGAGCTCTTTTTGCTGCATTTTGCAGCGAATTGACATCTAAATATCAAAAACGATCTTTCGCACCTCTCCCTAAAAAGTGCTATGAGCAGTATTTCAAATGTAAAGTAGGTGATGAGAACAAAAGCTGGGCTTCCCATATTTTACGTGTGTCAGACTTCTTACAGCGTGGGTAAAAGCTAAACGACATATGCCTTTTGCTATTACTATGATTTGGAGGGAACCATCTAATCATATTACCGATTGTTATTTTTGTCTTACAAAAATAAGTGGTATGGCATCTAAATCCAATAGTACTGTAAAATATCCTAATATTCCACCAATACCTTACAGTCTGGAATTACTTGTGCCTAAACCGCCACAAAACATGATACTAAGCTACCATAAAAGTGCTGATGATGAAGTAAACGAAGAAAGTTTTGCAGACGACAATTTGGATTTGCATCCAACATTTCAGATTCGTCTTGTTGTTTACCGCATCTTCTAATATAAGGTACGAAGACCTCAACGACCTCGTCCGCGATTTAAAGTTGTCTAAGAAGCAAACCAAACTTCTACGATCCAGATTAAATGGCTGGAATCTTCTTCAGAGTGGAACAAGAGTTGCGCTTTTTTGTAATCGCCATTCAGGATTTGAGGATTTCTTCTCTATGGAGGAAGAACTTGTATTTTGTAGTGATGTCCGTTCTGCTATGAAGATGCTTGGTCATGAATATAATAATCAATATAACAGATGAGTGGCGTTTGTTTATTGACCCTTCCAAATTAAGCTTGAAAGGGGTACTACAATTGTACTCCACAATGGAAATAAGTTCCCCTCTGTTCCTTTGGCTCATGCAAGGGATTTGAAAGAATCTTATGACAACATGAAGCTTCTTTTCGAAAAAAAATTAAGTATAACGACTTTAAGAGGAATATTTGTGGCGATTTGAAAGTTGTTTCACTTTTCCTCGGCCTGCAACTCGGTTACACAAAGTATTGTTGTTTCCTCCGCGAATGGAACAGTCGGGATAGGAAAAATTATTATAAAAAGAGAGGGCCTGAGGAACTACTGCGGCTCAAGAGGATATATCTTCGCACCATAACAGGTTTCCTAACAGGACAATGTATACTAAAAGAACACCCACAAAAATTTGAAATCAATACTGGAGATACCAAGTGCAGACTGTTTAATGGGATGACAGAGAACGCTTACCACATTCTGTGTGAATGCGAAATTTTGGGCGTTAAAAGACACAATGAAAAAATGAAACCAGAGGATTACCTGCATCAACCAACCAGACACTTGTACAAGTTGGTACAGAGAGAGGTAGGATATTGAAACAGCTGATATAATTTAATTGGTAAAGAAAAAGGGAGGTTAATAAAGCTAAGAGCCTGCAGTGTTTCTGAAGGCTCTGTCAGACAGCTCCTACTACAGTAAAAAGGGTTGTCACGTACCGTTTTAAGAAGACAATGATTTTTGTATAATTTTAAGTTAAATTTGTGGTTTATATATTGTTAATTTGGTATTTTCAATTGATTGTCTCAGTAATTGTATATAGTATAACCGTAATGCTGTTTTTTGTGTCGTGTTTAGTTTACGATCCTCTTCGCCGCGCGCCGTCCGCGAAGCATCATCCCCACCGCTACAAAGTTGGTTTTACGCATAATCCCACTCGCGACCGCGTAGCAGGGATAGTCCGAGTGCCATAAAAGCCGTTGCGGAACACGAACCCGGCAGGGAGAGATTCCACTTCCTGCTCTCTTTCTACTAAGTTGAGCGTCGGCCGACGGCTGATCTCGCATAGTATTTGTCCGCTTCCGTGTATTATGTTATGAGTGCTGGCTCTAGGGCTGTGCCTCACGTAATCTCCGTTTAGATTCCGCTTATTACGTTACGAGTGCCGACCTTAGGGCTGCGCCTCACGCAATCTCCGTCCGTTTCCGTATATTACGTTCGAGTGTCGGCTAATTGCTGATCTCATGTAATCTCCGTTCTTATGTATACAAGTTCTTACGTTAATTTGTGTCGCGAGCTGGCACTTTTAATTACCGGTTCCGCGAATTAAAAGTTACACACTACGTCATTGCACATTCGCGCAGTTATACCAGCTCTTTTCCGGTAGTTGTAGACCGCGAGTTCACTGTTTTAATCGTTCTTGAAAGCGCGAACTTACTAGTTCAGTAATCGCTATTTGTGTATCCCGTAAGCGATTAGAATCATCGGCGTCAAACAGCTTATTTTATATTGTTATTTTCATGGCACGCATTTTGCTATACTTATTATTATTCAATTTAATATTTACTCCTGTTTACATCTGGTGTACCTCTTTTTTTGTCCAACCGTTGCTTTCCGAAATAAACATTCTTGTATTTAAAGCACGTATTATTTCCCTGTATCACCGAAAGTTGCGTATAAACTGGGTAAGAACCCTGATTTTACTCCGTCATTGCTGCTACCTCATTAGGGTTAATTTCACATAATTATTTGTCACGTCAAAACATATATGCAACTAGGAATATTGAAAGCGCGATGCACACGATTTGATCAGCTGTTTAAGAACGCCACTATCAGCGCCATCGTTTAAGATTTTCACCGCACAACGTCATCAATCGTTTTGTAGGCAACCATTTCAGCGCGCATTCTCAGGTCAGAATTCAAAATCACCTTAAACTGATTTTGTGTTCTTGCTTTTCCCTATATTGTATATTACTCACACACAGTCAAATTATGGATGTTATTTCACAAATTACTTCTGTCAAAACACATTGTATGCGCCGAATTATAAATTTTCCGATGAACCGCCTCATCAAAATAACAACCCAACCTTTTAGGTTAGGTAATAAAAAATTAAATCGATCTCGTAGCACTTTTACCACTACATTAACAATTCAACACGACGAGACCTTCGCGTCCCATTCGCCAAACCCGGCGGAAGTAGATACGTTCAGATTTGGTAAACCAGACGAACCAGCGCAATAAAGCGTAACAAGAGAACATTTACGCGGATAATCATTCCTAGTTTATACGGGTTCGGTGGTGTTCAGAAAACATAAAATACCATTAGTTCGGTCTCCGAGATTTTCTGGAAGAAAAGGTCAACGACACTTACACCCTACACAGATATACGTAAACACGAGAAGCCTCAGATCTTTCTCCCTTAGGTACTAAAGGATATTCAACCCCGGAATACAACACATAGAACCGGCACATCTTTGTTGTAAGTAAGTGCAGGGAGACGATGCTCTGTTTCCACTTCGCCGTAAATAAGAAGTCGCATTTCCGAGAGGATATCTCGGAGTTCGTAAGTCGTATACTTGCACTATATGCGCAAATAAAATCATTTAGAAGATTTGCAGATAGGAAATGTTTGCATATTGTGAACTATATAATATAAACGCAAGTACGCGTTGTTGGTTTGAGTCTTTCTCATTTCAATACTTGTCGTGCTCTTTATAAAGAAGTATAAGGTGCCTACAATTTATGTTATCTCGTTAAGAGTTAAAAGTACATATTTTTTAGAAACTTGACAACAGTGGCCCAAACGATAATAAAGTTACTCTTCTTATAAAGGTATTATTAGTAGTAGACAGCAGGAAAATACACTCTATATTTGTACACGTATTTACTAAAAGTTAGAAGTGACAATAAGGATCTAATTTTGACTTTATTTCTGAACTTCTTGACAAAAATGTGTGCGCACAGCTTAAATTTTACTTTTACTGTTAGCGAGCTGGTTTTCAAAGCGTTCACATGGTACTAAGTCTACCCCAAACACCAGATAGGTTGTGAACTTTCAATATCGCAAAAACCGGGAATGGGGACGCAATATCTAATAATGATGAGCAACTATTGTTCCTTCGAAACACCCTCTTCTGCCTATTTAACATGGTACTAAGTCTACCCCAAACACCAGATAGGTTGTGAACTTTCAATATCGCAAAAACCGGGAATGGGGACGCAATATCTAATAATGATGAGCAACTATTGTTCCTTCGAAACACCCTCTTCTGCCTATTTAGCTATATTTGGTTACCATTAGCCAGTCACTTCACTTTATGGTAAAATATATATAAAAAAATAGTAAAAATACGAAAACTAAAAGGTAGTATGCTAAAACCATACCAGTTTTATGGGAAATCAAGTTGCAAAGATATCATTTGTTGGCTTTGCCATAGAAATAGTCAATAGCAATATTTATAAAGCAATTATTAGTTTTACAGACTTTAGTTTATTCAATAGCAATGCGGATAAACGTATTGCTGTGGCAACACAGATTTCGCGAGTGTATTTTGTGTTGCATATTTGATTTGCTTAAAACTGCTGAATCATTGTATCGAGAAATTTTCATAATAATGTTTATTTTTGTATAAATTTTAGTTAATGAGTTAATTGTATAATTTATTTAAGTGTTAAGGTTTTTTAATTTAATTTCATTCATTTAGATGTCTTTTATTTGCTCTTGTATATTAGCGCCTTTTCTTTTAGATTTTGTCGGTGATTTGTGCGGCTGCGTTGTACGTAGTCGAGAGTAGGATGTTGAATGTTTGTAAAGAGTCTAGATTCCTTGGTAGACTGCTACGTAAGTATAATTTTGAATTCTTTGCTGCCATTTTGTATTTCATTTTGATTTCGTCATTTTAATTCGTATTAATTGTCTTTTATTTAATCCATCAAGGAATTCGCTTAATAATAATTGTTATTATATTGATGTGTACACATTTTAGGTATAAGATCTTTTATTATTTTCGTGCAGGAAGATAGATTTTAGTTGTAATTCTCTCCATATATTTTAAAGAATTAATTTTTTTTCGTTTTTCCATTTTGCTGTTTTGTTTTAAATTATTAATCACCTCGGGTTGGGTGAATAGAAGCTTTTAGTTTTCATTTTTGTATAATTTCTAGTGTTCCACGAATTTATTTTATTTTAATTTGAAACCACGTGGATTGCTTTGAAAGATATTGGATTATCTTCTCGAACAACTAATCTTTTGTTTTGTATAGGAAATAGCAATGTCCAATTGTAATTTAGAATCACGTGCAGTTTTTAAATTTAAGCCAGAACCCTCAGTTCACGGTTTTTTTTTTCTGCAAATTTGTAATTATTTTTTTTTTCTTTTTTTATAATAAATTTTTGATTGTTAATTAACGTTGTTGAGTTAAAATTCTGTTCTTTTATTTTTAATTAAACCTTTGCCATTTTGTATTTCATTTTGATATCGTAATTTAATTCACATAAATTGTCTTTTTAATATTCTGTCCATCAAGGAATTCGCTTTATAATAATTGTTAATATAAAGATCATTTATTATTTCTGTGCAGGAAGATATGTTTTCAGTTTAATTTTTCTCATTATATTCTAAAATGTTAATTTTTCCGTTTTTCTATTTCGCTGATTCGTTTTTAATTATCTATCACCTCGGGTTAAATAGAGTAGAGTAGGAGCATTGTTCTTGAATTTAGTTTTCATTTTTGTATAATTTCGTGTGTTTGTCCACGAATTTATTTTATTTTGTTGAAACCCCGTTGATTGTATCGGTAGAATTAGGATTATCTTCCTGAACAAACTAAACTTTTGCTTTGTATAGGAAATAGCATTGTCCTATTGTAATTTAGAATCAAGTGCAGTTTTTAAATTTAGGCCAGAACCCTCAGTTCACGGTTTTTTTTTTCTGCAAAAATTGTAATTAACCCTTTTTGAATAAATTTTGATTGTTACTTAGCATCTTTGGGTTAAAAATTCTGTTCTTTTATTTTAAATTAACCCTTTTCAATTTTTGGGGTATTTAAGAAAGTCAGTTTTCATTCACTCACAATTTACTTGTCGTGGTTAGATTCAAGTTTTAATTCGCGAGGGTAACTCTGAGATTACTTGTTCTTTTGCGCCCTTTAAAAGTTTTTATTCGTTGAGCTAGCTAATTTAATTTTTCATTTTTAATATTAATTTTGCATTTTCAAATTCAGTCAGTACACAGCAGTATGTATACTTCATTACTTGATATTCTAATTAAACTGTTTGTAAGTTTAATAAATCTTTTATGCAGACGTAATTTTAAAATATCTTTATTATTTCTTGAACAGCTTCTAATTCATTGTTTACTTCTAGTAAGAATTTTATAACAATCTTTCGTTCAAATTCATTTTATTCCGAAACTTTTATTAAAAATTCATTCACAATAACTTTGAATCACATATAGCAAGCGATCGGATAAACATTACAGTAACTGGACATCAAAAAAACCTGCATCTCTCGCAACTTCCATTTCCTAGAATTTTCATATATTATCACACCATCGACTTCGTGAAAGTATTAAAGCAACTTTTGCATAATATAGGAAAATCCTCGTATCTTAAGATTTGGAATATTTCGGGTCGACCCAGTTTTGTCTCCGTCCGCGTTTTCCTTCTCATAAGCGTGATAAAAATCGCAATTTGAATACATGAAAAATCGGAAGGATTTTATTGCGTCTCCGTCGCGGGGATTCGGCGACATATTTTGAGCGCCTCTTCGTTTTCCATATATGAGCGAATTTACGCATGGTAATCTGGAATGAAAAGGAATTTACCGGCAATTTATTGAAATTTCCTTTGTATAACAGCGTTTACGTTCGGGAGAACGTAATGAAATTATCGGAATCCTATCGAGATATTTTCAATTTTCGCGTTTATCTGGGCGGTTTTCGTACAGATTTCGGTAACAGAATTGGTTTTATAATTTGAAAATTTCATTTTGTGTCACAATTTCGACTCTAAACTTATAAGTTATAGTCAAGTAGGAATTGGCTACTTATTTTCAGATAATCTTATTTTGCTTAGATTATACTGAACTTACACCAATGTAGATATCTAATCGATGTGTGTTGTTACTCGTTAACAAATTTCAAGATAATTTGATAGCAAAGCTCATTTCTCTTACGAAACATAATATGTCTATACTATATTTTATGCGGCTACTTCACTCAATCTGTTAATGCTAACTTACCTGCGATTAAAACGACATCCATAACCATTTATAAAACCGCTCTGCTTCTTGAAATAATTAGGAGGAAGCTGCGTTTTTACTTTTACCATCACACACAAACCAAAAGGGAACGCGTAAAGCCTGCACAGTGTTGCCTCGCATTCAATAGCGATTTGGCTAATTAATAGCGTGAATTGACATTGTGCCATGTTTCAACTCAATAATAATTACATCAAAAAGTTTTCGAAAGAACAAGGGAATCACATAAACTTTCGGCGCCCAGCGTGGGCCATACATATACTATTTCACCAAATCTGAGACATTTGAAGTGAGCGTCATAAAAGGTTTATTTCAACATTTGAGCTAGAAATCATCGATTGGCTATCTGGGAATTATCGGGCTATTAGCTTTGATTTATAATATTTAGTAATGCTATTATAAATAAAATAAGCAATGAAATAAGATCAATCGGAGGAGGAAGAACAGATGGCATTAAATGAATCTTTCACATTTTATGTACAACATGGAAAGGAATGATAGTAAGAAATTGAACCATTTAAGAAAAAAAAGTGTGCTAAAAGAATTAAATAATCAAATTTGATTTGATTCGACGTAATCAATGTATATTGCCATATTATTTATTCTTTACTCCCTATTTTTATCATTATTTAGTTGTGGTTTAATCTGATCAAACATTCGTTTTTATAAATTCAAATTATATGAAATATAAAGAATGTCTAAACAATAAATATTTTAAACCAGCCTAAATCAAATGAAATTTGTTTAAATATGTACATTTGTGATTACTGTAAATTTGTGCGAGTTAAGAAATCAATTAATTTAATAAACAAGGGTTTTAAGTGCTTCTCTAGAGTATTTATTTGTGAATCAATCAAAATTAAAATTCATATAAAATAGGAAATTTATTACAATACAATGCATAAATACAAAATTCAAATAGTCCTGATTAGTAAAAAAATAAATTTATTCCTAATTTAATAAAATGGTTAATTTTGGTTAGCTTCTATTTAAAATTTGAATATACCGCGCAAAGTATGTAAGATTTAGATTTGTTAACGTAAAATTATGATTATAAGGTTAAGGTTATTATATATTTTTAAACCAGAATTTCTGAAATATGAAAAATATTATAAAGATGTACTTGTTTTAAAAAAGAGAGAAAATAATGATTCATATATACTATCAGCAAAAGATAAATCTAAAGCTGTCTGGAAAGTGCTACGGAGAAATTGTAATATTAATCCAAAAACCAGTAAATTTTCTGATTGTTTCGAAGATCCGTATGAGCTTTGTAATGCTTTCAACGATAGTTTTTCGAATTCATGTAATGTCCA
Source organism: Protaetia brevitarsis (assembly GCA_004143645.1). NCBI lineage: Eukaryota > Metazoa > Arthropoda > Insecta > Coleoptera > Scarabaeidae > Protaetia > Protaetia brevitarsis. The sequence continues at coordinate 1,033,509 of RXPK01000327.1, read as the reverse complement.
ATCATTATCAGGAACTGAATTGCTAAATCCTGAGGAATACTTACCTGTGCGACACAGTAATAGTTTTTTCGTTTCTCCTGTGGTTGACGAGGATGTGTTGCGCGTCAAAGGCCGTTTGAGTTCCTCCCATGCTGTGGGATATGATGGTATTTCTGCCTGCCTGGTTAAGCGGGTAGCGAGACATATTGCCACGCCATTAACTTACCTGATCAACCTATCGTTCAATAAGAGCACCTTTCCCACCTGCTTGAAATTAGCCCATGTTATTCCAATTTATAAAAATTTGAATAACTTTCGACCAATTAGTATACTACCAATATTTTCCAAAATTTATGAATCAGTTATGAATGAAAAACTCTTGCATTACTTTAACAAACACAAATTATGCTCAATATGCCAACATGGTTTTTTTATTAAATCGGTCTGTAAATACGGCTTTGTTTAAATTTATTAACCAGGTATCTCTAGATCTTGATGCTGGACACTTCACTCTCGCTTTATTTATTCACCTATCAAAAGCCTTTGATAGTGTCAATAATGAAATATTACTTACAAAATTAGAACTTTATGGAGTTAGAGGATCCCCATTGGCATGGCTTAGAAATTACTTGTTATGTCGAAGACAAAGAGTAATCATAGATAACATAATAATAACTACATAATAAACCAAAAATTTATTAATAAAAAAAGGCAAAAAAGACAAACTTATAGTAGTGTTATGAAGAAAGCCAAGAAAAATAAGATTCCACTATTTTAGGGTATTTGGAAACACATCTCAGTAGTTCAATACCTGCTACTTCTCAAGATTTGGGCACCTTGAAAACATCTGACCAGAAAATTTTGAAGTAAAATAGGATCAATTTAGGAATTCTAATCCAATCTAGATCACAAGAAATGAATTGCGACATATTTTTTTGTAATACTTCAACGAATGTTAGTATCTTTTTATTTAAAATAATTTGAAGGGACGAAAGTTCAGTTGAGAGGGCATAAGAAACAGAAGCAATAATTACTATTAATGGACGGATCGATTGTAGAAATTCTTCCACGTTTAAAAAAATATTAACAATTTCTCTGAGTTGCAAAAGTCTCAATAAAACTTTTCCACTATTGCACCATCGAACTGGCGATGGTTAACTCGCCGAGAGCCAATAAAGTTAACCACTGCCACAACTGGTTCAATAATGCAAAATAGATAGAGGTGTTTGATGAATTATGCAAAGACTTATTGAAAGCTTTGTATAAAACAAAAATACTTGGCCAGTATTAACAATGAGTGTTGACTCATCAAGAACTAACAAAAACCACTAGACATTTTTTGCCTTCTCCATTAAGAAGCGTATTGTGATATTCTCAATTTATCTGACAGTCGCTTGAGCTGAGAGGTCAACAGAATAAAACAAACCCTTTTCTTTGGGCACACTTCTTCAGTCTTATAGCAAATCTATTCATGAATATTTCAAATTTAATTCTAAATAAGGTTAGAAATACTATTGCGAAGTACGCCGAAAGCGTTTATAGTAAATGAATTAACCAGACTTATTTACCGCGACATCAGTTGACTATCAGTCGGTGAATAGTAGATGTAGATACCTCCCGGTACAATAATTTTCGTAAACCCTTATTGCGGGTGAGAAAAACTATCGGCAATAGCTGAATTAACCGCTTGGTACTTACAACTTGCGCGGGCCGGATTGAAATACGCAGCGGGCCGGATGTGGCCCGCGGGCCGTAGTTTGGCGACCCCCTGATCTAGATTATAGTTTTTACCTGGTAAAAAATAATTATTTTGAAATTAAAATTAGTATATCATCAGCGAAAATTAAAAATAATATGGGCATTTACGGATAAAATCAAATAAGTGAAATAAGAAATAATATTAGATATGTTGGTTGGTTAAAATGGGTTCAAAGGCCTTTTACAAGAAAAACAAGACCTAACTTCGCTTACGTACAAAGCTCAAATGTCAAAAGTCCTTTGTATACGTATCTAAAACACTTAGAAAATTGAACTCAGAAGCGTATTATAAAGCTACAGAAAATATTTTCCTCTCAAAATTAGTTTAAGTCCCAGCCGTCCTCGCTTATTACCAATTTGCCTTCATTTCTACGATATTCCATACACCGTCTCGGCAATAACGAGGATCATCATAGGCCCGCTTCCATTTGAATTGATTAGGTCTCGTCGTAAATACGGCAGGAAGCGGAGCTAGTAGGCAAGGTCTGGTGAACGTCCGCCGTTCCGTTGTAGATGGCGTGCAGGTCGCCGGTTCCGCAGAATGTATCTCATGTAGCGTGACTAACTCCAACCCATTACCTTAATCCCCACCAGCGTTCTTATGCTAGACCGAAATAAAGTCCGCAGCGGTAACCCGACTAACGCGATAAAGTTAACGTATGCCGGTTTATTGTCATTTAACAAGTGTCATACTGTTAGACACGATAAACGCGGGTCCGATTGCAATCGCTTTATTTATTGTGCTTATCTGAAGTTCGGAATAAAGCTAAATGCTTTCGCAATGTTTAAAAATATAATGTGGGTGTGGTGGCAATTGTCTGCAACGCAATTGAAGAGAGAACACCTGGAAGAAGGAAAACAATGAAATTTAAAAATGTCAGCAAGCAATGACAAACATTTTAAAAAAATATAGAAATAGTAATAATATTAAAAAAAAAGAGTTTTTACTGGTATTAACATCAGCAATTAAATTTCTAATACCCTATTCACAATTTAATTTTATTTAAAAGAATATGCAAACGTCAAAAATTCAATTGGATCGCAAGTATTTCAAAAAGCGATTGAGTTTTTAGATAGGGAATCCTAATACGAACTGGTTAGAAATAATTTGTTAAATTCATTCAATCAATAAAAATTGCACCATTTCATTTAAAATAAGAAAACTATTAGCAACAATCTGTACATCAAAAGCATGGTAAAAAGATAATAGGTATGCTCGTAACAAGGTGCGCATAGCGTGGCTGGCCCAAGTCACGTCACGTCTGTCATTTATTTGTTGTGATTTATGATTGTGGTTCTGCTAACTGTCGGTATTGTGAGTAGATTGTGAGGTTTATATACTTACAATGTACATATTTATTTATAAAAGGCGTTTCTTCATTTTCTTTTTTTTAATTTTGTGGTAATCAACAATTATTTTGTCAACTAGGTAATAATTGATTTATATCAAAAAAAGTAAATAGAAGTAATATAATCACTTGATTATATTACTTCTATTTTAAACTTGTTTTGCTTATTTTCCCAAAAAATACTACACATATTTCCTTTCTATTTATTTATGCACGATTTTATTGAACTACTTGCACTATCGCTGAATATCATGAATTGCACGACTTTATTGAAAAGATTGCACTGGGCCCCAGTGACGTCATGTACGATGTGCGCAAGAGCACATCTATTATCTTTTTACCATGTATCAAAAGTGCTATAAAGTTCAAAGTATAGTAGATCACAGTGGGCTATCACTACTCTTCAAGTTTCAAAATCAAATTCCTACTAAAAGCTTGAAAAGTCTAAGGGAAAGTCTGGCACTGAGACATATACTAATGGCCTGGAAGCTGATCAGAGTTACTTCCAAAAACTGGACGGGGTGGAGCAAATTCTCTGAGACCAATAAGTTTGATATCATTTCTGTTAAAGGCTCTTGAAAAACTGCTACACATAAGGGATGATGGATTACCGCATCGACCACTATACCAAGGTCAGTATGCGCATCAAGCAGGAAAATCTATAGAAACAGCCTTGCATGAAGTCGTATAGAGAGCAAAGCATGCCCTGCAGACTATGGAAGTGCTTTTATGCACTTTTCTGAACGTAGAGGAAACATTCGACAATGCTTACAACACAGCATCTTCAAAGAATCGAGGAATAAAAGGATCGATGAAAACAAACTGCAGGTGATGGATAGACTGCATGCTTAAAGTGAGATGAGTTTGCACAACCATCATGGGAGAGACACTGGTGGCATGGGTCGAAAGAAAATGTCCAGGGAGTAGGATTTTGTCCCCCTTTGTGGAATCTGGTCGTGGGCAAGCTAGTAGTAAGACTGAGCGTAGTAAGACTGAGCAATGAAGCGCATAAAGCTTTAGGGTATGCAGATGATCTTGTTATTCTGGTCTAGGGAAGAAAAGAACCGTAAAAATGCATTTTAACCAACTTATATTTCTTTGGTCTTTAATGTTACAGTAACAAATGCTATTACCCATTAAGTATTAAAAAAATATAAAACAACGAATGCCAGAATAAGTTAGATACACAAACCATTAGCATACATAACCATATCTATAATCTGCCATCCTTCTACCATAGAATGGTGTAGGATTGTGTATACACTTTATATGTCCACAATTTTTTTCCATTCCTTTTTGTCTTTTACCATTATCTTCGCCTTCTCCCATGTCATTCCCTTCTTCTCCAATATTCCTCCAATCACTTCATCTCATATTTGTCACGGCCTTCCTCTCTTCTTGATTTTCATAACTCTCGCCTCCCAAATTCTTTTGGCTGATTTGACCACCTGATCTGTCCCTGTTCTATGAATTCTAGCGTTGATATTATTTCAAGCTCTTTCCTTATGTCTGCATTTCTCATTCTATGTAATTATGTAACTCCTCTGATACGTCTTAAGTACTTCATTTCCACTGCCTGGATCTTACTCTTCTATCTCTCCATCATCACCCACGACTCACATCCGTACGTTAGCATCGGGCTGTATACAGCCTTGAACACTTTTATTTTGGTTTCTCTCGGGTCTACTCATTGCATGATATAGTTACATCGTTTTCTATATTCTTTTATTAATTTCTTTCTCTTTTGTTACATTATCTTCTATTATTATTCCCAGGTATTGAAATTCTGTCACTTGTTCAATATTTGTGCTGTCCATCTTTATGTTAAGGTCTTCGTGTTCTCCTCCTAATACCATCACCTTTGTCTTATTTTTGTTTATAATCATTCCATACTCCATCAGCACCTCATTCCACACTTCCAGGTTCTTTTGCAATTCCACACTATTTTTTGCAATTAGCATTACATCATCGGCAAATACTCCTTCCGATATGTCTACCCGTTGCAGTTTCATATGTCCTACATTTAGTTTTTTGCATTTCACTGTACATTTCTTCATTATTTCGCCCATAAAAGTTATAAAAAGGATAGAACTCAAAGCTCCACCTTGTCTTAGTCGTTCTTTCGTTGTAAAAGTTTCGGATCTTATATTATTATCTACTTATTACGGAGTTGGTATTATTTTCGTATATCTTTTGTATCAATCTCATTACTGTATTACTTATTTCCCTTTTTTCTACTATCTTCCATACTTCTCGTCTCGGTACTTTATCAAAAGCTTTTTCCATGACTAGGAATGCCAGAAACACTTTCTTTTGTTTTTGTCCCATTTTTTCGGATATTCGACATAGTGTGAATATATATGGTTCTGTGTGCTTCTTCCGCTTCTAAATCCGCTTTGTGACTCATCCAGTGTATTCTCTATTTTTTTCCTAATTCTTTCATCTATAATTTGTTCGAATATCTTCATGCACGTACATAATAAGGTCACTCCCCTATAATTATTGCAATTTTTCTTGTCTCTTTTTTTTATAAATTGGAACTATTAGCGCCATTTGCCAATCTTTCGCTGTTTCGTAATTCAGTCAAACCTATTTCTTGTTCTATTTCTTCTTTGCTTGTTATTATTTGCATTAGGCTATCTTCTGCAATGTCTATGTCCATGTTCCATCGTTTAATTATTTTCTATTTCTTCCGTTAGTATCTCACCATTCTTACTATAGGGTATATAGGGTAAATATGATTTCTTTTCTTGTCTTATGTTCTTTAGCACATTGTAAAATAGTTTTTGATTTGCTTTTCCATAGCTTTCCATTGTGTCTTCGAACTTTTTCCATGTCTCGTTTTTGTTTGCGGTTACTACCTCTTTCACTAATTTTCTTTGCTTTTTGTATTTTTCGTAATGATCTGCTGTTTTATTGCTCAAGTAATCTTTCCATGTCTTTTTCTTTATCTGTATCTGTTGCTTAATACCCTCTGTCCACCATGCGGTTTGCTTTTTGGAATTGCTTCTTCCATTTATACCACATACCTCTTTGGCTGCATCATTGGCTTGCTTAGCTTGGCTTGCTCACACCTATTCGTTTTATTTTTTCATTTCTTATTTCTTCGCATTTTCTGGCTATTTCTTTTCTCCTGAGTTTTTAAGATTTAATGTTCTCAAAGTGTTCTTTTCTTTGTTTTCTTGTTTCATAATTCTTGGTGTTGTTGTTTTTTCTTTAATTTTGGTTACTACTGCATAGTGCTCACTTCCAATCTCTAGCCCCCTCTGCATTTTCGTGTCCATTACTGTCTTCCTATTTTTATTTTCAGCTAATACATAATCAATTATAAACCTTTCTCCTCTGCTCTTGACTTCTCTCGTATATTTGTTTATGTCCTTATGTTCGAAAAACGTATTACTTATTATGAGGTCATGTAATACACAGAATTCTAGCAACCTTCTTCCATTATTATTTCGGCATGCATCTCCAAATTTCCCTATTACTTTGTCACACACCCTGTCTTTCTTTCCCACTCCGCTATTGAATACATAACCATAATAAACTTAATTTTTATTAAAAATATTTTATTATTTCCGAGTGCCCATGGAGATTGGACGGACCAACAAGTAAACAAGGATAGCTAGCGCACTTTTGCCGTTGAGTGACTATTACGAATAAAGTTCGTGCTTGGTTACTTAAAATTCATAAAAATAGAATTTTAACAATTTGACTTTATTCCTGGCCGCATTTCAAACTGTTTGTTTTAATTTAATTTTATTTTGTTTCGTAATGTAAATGATAAATCTGTACACATGCGTCGTTTTAAAATATATTACAACAGCATACATACATAAACTACAAAATAATATATGCAAATTGAAGTTGTCTGCCTGGTGTAGGATACACAATATTTATTTTGCATATCAATAAACTCTTCAAGCTTTATCCCTTTGTGTTGGACGGCCATATTTCCCTAGTAATTAAATTATCAATATGCCATATTGTATGCTGAAAACAAATGTTAATTGACGAATTTTATTTATGGATTATCCAATACCGCATTGCTCATAGCAACAGGATTTTTTTTTGCGCGGTCAAAGCGCCGATGGCGCCACCACTCGGTGTATCGTCGTAAATTAGGTTACCCGCCAGTTTTTAATTTCATTTTATTGCGGTCTCGTTTATCTCTGCTTTCGTCGATTAGGTCGCGACGCGATGGCGGTTAAGTTGATACCGCTGCTCGCATGCAACTAGGAGGAAATGAAACGATAACGTCGGAACGAAAATGGATTGGGTGGGTTAGTTGAATTGACAGGGCAGCAGATACGAGTGTAATGATTAGGAAATTTTACGTGTATTCGAAACTGCGACGCTGAAATAGAGACTCGTAAACTTCCAATCAAGTTTATGCGGAAGTAAAATCTCATCTCGTTGTCTCGTTCCAGTGTCCTGTCGTAAACCGTGTAGAATTAGTTCATTATTCAGATTGCATGTTCATGTGACTAGCATTGCATTGTTGTGTACCATTTTTTTGTTCACAAAGTAATTCTTAATAGTAATAACTTCTTCGATTACATACTGCTTGGTTTTTGGATTGAAAACATGTCCTGGAACCGCCTCTGGAAGGTGTTTCATGCTGACTCCTATGACATAGCTTTAAGCATTCTATCGCTCTTGTCCTGAAACTAAACAATTTCGCGCGTAAAAGTTACAACTTTGAATTTGGAAACTTTCATAAGAAGTCCATTCTCAACGCAGTTGTATTTTTCTTTTTTAGTTATACCATTCAGAATAGAACCTTATACAGTCCCCGAATGGACTGAACAAGAGGGATTTTTTTTATTTGGAACTTACCGCAAAAAAGTCGTTCTTTATCTTTTGCTTGTCTCAAAGCCACCAATTTCGAGAAAAAGATCCAAATGTTTTTTTGGAAGCTAAAAAAATTATAAAAAACCACTTAAGCCAAAGAAAAAACATTTTATTTTATTCAACGTGGTATCCTCCAACCTCTACACACTTTTCAGCTCCATGTACAAATTCTAGGCGTATACCTTTGTCTGAAGGCTGCATTAATAAGACGTAGCAGTTTGATTTGTGCTTTCCTTGAGAATTTTATCACTTCCCCAGTAATTAAATCAAAGCCAGGAACTTTCTTAGATTTAATATTGTATGTGTATAGAGAGTGATATTACACTGTGACTTAACAGATCTATTGTGTCCCCTATCCTTCCTGTTCTACAGCTGTCCTTCCAATCCCATTCATTTCGGAAAGTGCAAAATATGAGAAGGCACCAGCCTAGGGAAGTCTCCCTTTTCGATTTCACATGCTCTCAGGTGCAACGCCTTTGAGTTGCACAGTGCCATGCAATTTGAGAGAAGATGAATGGATATTTCAGCTTGTTCCTCACAAATTCTACATTCAGATTCCTTTGCTAATCCAAGCTTGCTCAAATGTCCTTGCAATTTGCAATGGCCTGAAAGTATTCCTATTAATACGCGTATATTGTTCTTACTCAGTGTTCTGTAAACCTCTTCTGGTTATAGGTTTTTAGCTTGCCTCATTCCCTGGAGATTCTCCCAATAATTGGATCTTCTCTGCTACATTTCGTTTTTCAATTGCTTCAGTATTATGGGTACTGCTACTTACTTCGAAAAAGAGTTTATGCCCTACAAATATATATATATTCCAGCCCCTTTTTTCCAATATTATTATAGGAGAGTTACTTCATTCCTTTTGCCTAGTTCGTTTAATTTCCCTAGCATTCCGAGACTATTGTGAAACTGATTTCGTGTGTGCAAACGCCTTGATGGCTACTTCACTATCAGATATAATGATAATCTCCTGCTTTCGGTAATTTCTGTCAATATTGAACTCTTCCAATATCCAAATAATACTTTGCACATCAATTATTAATGAACACACATTGGGTCCTTATAATGTTATGCTAATTCAAACAATAAAAGAAACATTTAGATACCAACTTAACAAAATACATTTTTATTATTTTTAGGTATTCTACAATTCTACCGCCTTCCATTACACATAACTTCACTCTTCTTGGAAATTCTTTATAATAATTAGGGCTAAAGCATCAGTTATTAAACGGGTACCTGTCAATGTGGTGTTAATTTTAGTAAATAGCTTAAACTAGAGATGGTATCCCTTATGGCAATTGCATATTATGGCTAATTATTAATACAGTAACAGTTAACCAAACTTTTCTGAGAATTTATTTTAGTTTGAAAATTTCTGCATGCAATCCCAGTAAAGGTGATGAAATTGCAAATTATTATTTGTTTTTAATAAGTGGAAATTAAATGAATGATTCCAGGTTTTTTTATAGCTAATAAGATAAATAAATTTAAAGACTTTATTTAATAGTTTGGTGCATTTACTGGACCTTAATGTTTATACAGTGAAGTTTAATGTTTTTTTGGATCTTCCAATAACGTGTATCTCCTCCTAGAAAAAACTTGGGTATTTCTGCAAGCATCCGAAATATATGGGCTTAGAAGCAAGTGCTTCTAAGCCCATATATTCCTCTACCAGTTCCCTCGGCTATTTTCGAACCATTAGTGTACCATTTGATGGCATTTCTATTCAATTTCAAGTTGATGTTTTGATCCCACTCGTTCTTGTTGCTAAGCTTTGCGGTGAATTCTTTCTTGACATGTCATCTCGGGGTATGTTTCAGGTTTGATCACCGTTAATGGATTAAGACCCGTGCCTAGTAAGACCACCTGAGTGTGGTTCTTTTTGTCACGCCCTCTACTACAATATGGAAACGGATAAGAACCAATACTGCCTGAATCGCTGCTGTTGCGCATGTTCTCATAGCCTTAGTTAAGCATATGCATGCTAATGCACTTGCGAGAGATTAATTCTCGCGGTGGCCACTTAGTTCTTTTGCTCCAAGCTACGGATGTATAAGTGGTGATCGGTCTGACTATCATCCATCGCTGTATAAATCCAAAGCAGCATTTTTGGATTGCAACCTCAATTTTTACCTGCAATGTTTCTGCGCACCATCAGGCCTTTTTTGGCCTTTTTGATTACTTCAAGTTAGTGATTGTGCCAGAGAAGTTTATTATCTAAGGCCTAGGTTTTACTTCTTACTTCTGTTCTTCAGACTTAATGTTTATTCTTATTTCATTTGCAATTTCCTTAGAGGATTATTAAAGGTACCAATCTGTGATAGCGTTCTAAATATTGATTGGCGTTTTCAAACAGTAATGTATTTTTTAAATCATTTAGAAAGAATACTTTATGAGTAGATAGAGCGTCATAGAGGCCACTAATTAATAAATCTCAAGAACAATAAAGGACATAAATTAGGTCCTTGAGAAACTCCGAAAGTGGGCTGGAAATAATTGAACGGATAAAGTATACTTGACATAATGTTCTATTTTAGATAAGTAGGCTCATAATAGGGAAAACGCAAGGCTTTGGAGCTTATGCAGTAGCTATCAATACGATCTAGCAAAATATACAATTTTACCCATTTATTTGTTGTTTTAGTAGCTAGCAACTCGATGAATTCCAAAGGATTAATAATAGTTGATCTTTTATTAACAAGGCAGTTATATAGCAGGGCATCAACGAATGAATAAATACGGTTGTACGTACATCGTTCGAACACCTTGGCAATATTGTTAATTACAACAATGGAACAGTTCTTGATAATTAATTCTTGAATTTATTAAATTTAATTCGCTGTAATTGTCTACATATCAACCAGACACTATATTACTCGCTTAGAGCATGCTGTCGTCGAAATATTAAGATGATCTGCTGTAACAGACAGATTCAAATCAGCTTTATGTCTATTAAACTGTACGCGGGTTGAATATAGCGTTCCTCGTGAACATGCCTCCTATTTACATATGTATTAATCTGCTTGTTAGCACATAAAGCGGTTTAGGATTAAACTAATTAATTAGTATTGCGCCGGTCAAACGCAAATCGATGTTAATGATAATAATAATTGACAAACGGAAACTCAGTATAGCTATCTGCATATAATGTCACTGTACAGTAATTTGCGATATGATAGTAGTTAAATAATCAGATTAAGATAAAATTTTCTGATTATGGATGCTCATCCAAATCTAAGTTTTAATACTATGATTTAGATTTTATGGTAAACGAGCAACATAGATACTAGAATCAGTTCTACCAATGCTTAAACAAACTCTTTCTCTTTTATTATCTTTGCAACATCGCCCAACAGTAAATTCAATTCAATTTCAAGGACAAGAAGCAATAAAAATTAACACCTGAAACGAATTTTGAACTTCTAAAGTTTTCTATGCTTTTGGCTCACTAAACAAATACCTTATAGTTTTCCAAATAACAAAAGAAAAGCGTAATAACCTAATACCATAGCACACAGCATATGTATTTTGCGCATGTTATATTTTACATATTCCCTGATCATTACTGCGGACCACGCGGGACTTTGAAAGCAATAATTCAACTCTGATATATGGTTAATGCTGATGCCATTACAGCTGCGATAATTGGCAACTAATGTTTAGTATTTATCTTTGTCATACTGTAAGTAATATGCAGTTTGTTAGACGCGTCCAGTCGTAATGGGGATGCTTACTCTAAAACGGGAAACGAACATTATTTAAGGGATAATTGCTTATTGGCGTTCCAGTTTGTTTGCGCGGATTTGACCATTTTAGCTTTGTAACGGTACGTCGCGAACCCGGTATCAGGTAACACTGCAGCTTTAGTTCCTAATAAACACACGAAGTCATTACGAGTTACAACGCAAACTAGTTTCTGTTAATTAAAAGTAAAAGCTGTATTTAATTTGCGATTGTTTAACTTTTAGTTAATTAAAATTGTAGAATGCATGAATGAGAATATCTAAATAAACCAAATTTCATAGTGAAACACGTAAAAGTAGCAACGATATAATCTTTTTTAATAATTTAAATTTACTTTTCAAAATAGTTAAAGAAACACATTATTTTCGTCTGAAAGCACCCAGATAATTACGTTAATTATTTTCTTTTTGAGAGAAATGATGCTATAACTCCTCAACAACAAGAGATGTTATGGACGCAAAATTATAATGTAACAACCTATCTGTTTCGTCAAGACATTCTTTAATGTCTTCGAAAATCTTTAATAAAAAGTATATTTTACATAATTTTCCATTTCCAAAATGTCTATACTGTAATATGTTGTGGACACATTGCTGTGAACTGAAATTATTTTCAATATTATGCAATTTTGCAATACCCTCATTATGCCTGGCTGGTAGTCGAGTGGCTTGCACGCTTGGCTATCAGTACGGATTCCGGGGTTCGAATCTCGGTCAATTACGATAAGGTAAAGTGTGTAGTTTGGCTATATTTATTTTTAAAATTGAAATACGGACGTCCTCTTGTTATAATACTAATGTACTAAACTTCATACTAGTTTTACACATAAAAGTTCGCGTCTCCTAACGTGTAATAACTTGAATATCTTGTGAATATATCATAGCTTATTAAACAGGCATCAGTTTAGTATTACACACTTGGCCGAACTAAAGGATAATGCTATTAATATATAAAATGCGGAACGGTTACACACTTGCCCCATTTTGCTGGGTAAGTGTGTAGTATTGACAGTGTTTAAAATTTCTTTTTTTTTTCTAGTAAACCGTTGATAATTATGAAAGGCGTATCCATTGAAGGCTTACAACTGGGCACATATTACGTACTTCTATGTGTAAAATTTATCAAAATGTCTTATTATGTGAACAGTGTTACATTTTCTTCGCACTATGCAATTTTTACTACACACTTAGCTGACTTTACCTTAATCGGTTTCTTTTCGGGGTCGTAATGTTGATTAGGAGGGAGATTTGGCTCTGCGGGGGCGTGACAAGTTAAAAATATAACTTAGGCGTTACCACCCCTTAAAAAAAAAATTAAATAATTGCAAATATTGCAAGCTTCTTAGAGTACGAAATCATTAACGCAATAGCACATTAACGCATTAGCAGAAACATATTAATTCCTTAATTTTGAACCTTATTCTTCCAATGAGTTTATGGTGTAAGGAATAAATCCAAAATTATGATGTATAAACTCTATATTGGATTTTAAAATCTATTACCAATACAAATAGACCGTGTAAAGTCATCTAGGGATAAAATTAAGCTTCATATGGTAATTTCGTTCATAATTAGGTTTGGATATGTAAAGGGTGATGAAAAAGTACTTCTTAATTTTCAATTAGTATTTTTACTGCATTCAAGTTATTTTCTGCCGATTTCGGCTACGTAGGAAGAATAGCCTTCTTCAGCTGAGAGATTAACTACATGTAATAGTCAAATTTAGTAAAAACCTAATCATTTCAAATTGTTAAAAATGAATAATGACACAGAAAAACTTAGATTATTATTTTTTAACAGTGAAATGATTATTTACCTTTTTGACGAAATTTGACTATTACACATAGTTAATCTTGCACCTGAAGGAGCCTAGTTTTCTTACATTGCTGAAACCGGTCGTAAAAATAACTTGAATGCAATAAAAAAATCACAAGTTAAAAATTAGAAAGTACTTTTTCATAATTCTTGATATAAAATTATTTAGTATTAGTTTATGAGAAGATAGAGTGTCACAGAGGCCACTAATTAATAAATCTCAAGAACAATAAAGGACATAAATTAGCTCCTTGCGGAGGTGAGCTAGAAATAATTGAACGGATAAAGTATACTTGACATAACGTTTTCTTTTAGATAAGTAGGGTCATAATAGGGAACTTTTTCATAATTCTTGATATAAAATTCAAGCTTTTACTGCCTTATATAATTCTGAAAATGAAATATTCTAGAAATCCATGTTATCACAGCCTTTGGAGGTAATGGCAGCTCAAGGTAGTCTTCTTTATAATTTCTCCATAAGACCGGATTGATGTTTGTTGGTTTTTTGTTACAGTATACTTGTAAAAACACCGAAAGTATACATTCTGATCCATTTTCTTATTTAACCTCTAGCACTTATATTTGAACTTGTAGATTAAAACTAAAGACACATTCTCAAGGCCACTTTTAATCTTCTACCTAATGGTATACTTGACTTTTATACCACGCTTCCATTCTTTCCTGCAACAATCAAGTTTGTTAGTCCTTATGGGCGCCATATTGGATTTTGGCATCGCTGCAAAGAGTCATTTTTTTCTGATTTCAACCATGTGTAACATGTTGACAAAAGTTTTTGATAATCAAAATCAAACTTGAGATTAAAGTGAGGCAACCATGAAATTTGGAACTGTCAATTACTTCAATTATCGTCGCATTAATAATAGAAAGATGTCGGATACCAATGAAGAGAAACGAGATAAGTACTTTTTAATCATCGAACTGAAATATAATAATAGCGAATAAAATATATTTGCAATTTTATCCGGAATTATACCGAACTACTTAAATCAAGAGTTTCCAAACCATTAAATTGCAAATAGTGGAATTTTTGAATGGTCGGCGAAATCTTCTGACCTAAGTCCTGTAGATTATTTATTATGGGGTGCTGTTAAAAATATAGCGTTTATAAAGGTTATCTCCTATATATTATTGAAAAACATCGAGATGGACGAAAATACCATTAATGCGATTCCTAGAAGAACCATACAAAGATCAGTTTAAATAAAAGCTGGAAAGTGTGCGCAATTATGCATTAATGAAAATATAGCATACTTATTTGAACATTTACAGTTATTACAGATTTATTGTTTTGTTTATATTATTTTTATTGTTATTTTAATTTATTGTTAAGATAAAAAAAAATTGCATAAATTTTGCAAAAACACATCTTTAATTTACCATTTGTAAAATATTCTCTTGATTTTCTTCCAAATTTCGGTTACCATAAACATTATGCTGCTAGATAAATGATCTATACTCGACTAAATTTCTATCAAGATCTAGAAAAGTGATAGGATATAGTTGTAATACTACAACTGTAATTTTATTCGCTTTCGGTTCAGTAAATAAACAATACATTACCTATCCCGTTTCTCTTCGTTAGTATACGACATTTTTCTATTAGTAATGCAACGATAATTGAAGCAATTGACCGTTCGGAACTTCATGATTGCCTTATTTAATCTTAAATTTGATTTTTCGTCAATAAATGCGTAATAACAAAAACTTTTGTCAACATGTTGCACATGGTTGAAATTAGTATAGATAAAATAGATAAAACTCTTTCCAGCGGTGTTAAAATCCAATATGGCGCCATAAGAACTAAAAAAGTTGATGATTGCGCGAAAAAAACCGAAACGTCGTTCAAAACTTTCAAGTACACCATTAGATAAGAGATTAGAAGTGGCATCAATGTGTATTTGGTTCTTCTCTACAAGGCAAAATAAAAGTGCTAGTGATAAAATAAGAAAATGGGATTTTTCCATTTTTTCAAAAAATCTCGTTGTTTGGTCTAAATCTACTTTTTTCAGGATCATAATAACTACAAAATTTAGCAAATTTTCCAAATTTAAACCTACCGTCTATCTTCAATAATGAGTGAGCCTGTATAGAAAAAATTGTTTATATAAAACGTCACTTTATTCGTTAATGTTCCAGGAAGAAATGCTTACCACACATTAAATATTAAAAATACTTTTTATTAAAAATATTACAAAGACTAGTGTATTTTCGTGCGTCTATGAAGATTGTAAACAAGGATAGATAGCACATTTTTACCGTCGAGAGTTTATAACTTAAAAAAATGTAAAACAAGATCGGTGCGGTAAATTTATTTATCTAATTATTAATGTGGACCAAATACACCCTAGTAGACATGTATGTATGTATGTATGTAAGTAATAGAAGGGTGGTATTACACTGCGACCTAAAAGATCTATTGTGTCCCCTATTCTTGCTGCTTTACAGCTGGCCTTCCAATCCTATTCCTTTTAAAAAGTGTAGGATGTCAGAGGGCCCCAGTCTAGGTAAGTCTCCCTCTTCGATTTCACATGCACCCAGGTACAATGCCCTCGGGTTGCACAGTGCTACGCAGTTTGAGAGGAGGTGGATGGATGTTTCATCCTGTTCCCCACAGAATCTGCATTCAGGATCTTTTTCCAATCCAAGCTTACTCAGGTGTCCTTTCAGTCTACAATGGCCTGAAAGTATTCCTGTTAATATGCGAACATTGTTCTTACTCAGGTTGATGCATTCTGTAAACCTCTTCTGGTTATAAGTTCCCAGAAGAATTTTACTTTGCCTCATTCCCTGGAGATTTTCCCAGTAACTGGATTTTCTCTGCTCCATTTCCATTTTTAGTTTCTTCAGTATTGTACTGCTACTTAACCCGCAAAAGGGTTCAGGCCCTACAAAAGGCATTCCAGCCCCTTTTTTTGCGAGGTTATCCGTTATTTCGTTTCCTTCCACTCCTGTGTGACCTGGAACCCACAGGAGGGTTACTTTATTTCTTTTGCCTAGCTCATTTAGTTTCCCTAGGCATTTCCAGACCATCTTGGAGCTGATTTCATATGAGTTCAGCGCCTTGATGGCTGCTTGACTATCAGACACGATGATAATCTCCTGCTTCCGATAGTTCCTTTCCATAATGAACTGAACACATCTTCCAATAGCGTGTATTTCCGCCTGACATATACTTGGGTATTTTCCCAAGCTTTCGAAATATGTAGTTCTAGGCCCATATATTCCTATTCCAGTTCCTTCTGCCGTTTTGGAGCCATCAGTGTACCATTTGATGGCATTTCTATTCAAGTTCAAGATGGTGTTATGATCCCACTCGCTCCTGTTACTTAGCTTTATGGTGAGTTCTTTCACAAAGCTAAATTTTTTTAACATATCATCCCGGGGCATATCTCAGGTTTGATCACCGTCAGGAGATTGAGGCCTATGCCTAATCATTCCTTCCTTGACTATTCTTAGTGCGGTTCTTTTCGCCACACCCTCTACTACTATGTGGAGGGAGGCAAGATCCAATACTACTTCAATAGCTGCTGTTGGGCAGGTTCTCATAGCCCCCGTTATGCATACACATGCTAATCTTTGCACTTTCGAGAGGTTAGTTCTCGCGGTGGCCAGATTAGTTCTTTTGCTCCATGCTACTGATGCATAGGTGACGATCGGTCTCACTATCGCTGTATACATCCAAAGCAGTATTTTTGGGTTGCATCCCCAATTTTTCCCTGCAAAGTTTCTACACACCATCAGAGCTCTTTTGGCCTTGTTGGTAATTTCAACTTCATGTTTGTTCCATAGAAGCTTATTGTCTAGGGTAAGGCCTAGATATTTAACTTCTGCTTTCCATTCTATATTTTGCCCATCCAGTTTTATGGTTCTAAGATTGGATTTTCTTTTCCTGGTAAATGCTACTAGGGTTGTCTTGGTGGGGTTGACATTGAGTCCCATCGATTGACACCATCTTCTCGTGACAGTAGTTGCGACATCCATCTAGAAGTCACACCGTCTACCCCCCTATTAATTAATGCTTTTTTGACAGACTCGTGTGGAGTGTTGTCAAAAGCACCCTCTATATCTAGAAAGGCGCACACTACGGTTTCTTTATTCGTCAGGGCATCTTGGATTTGGTCCGTCAGCTCCACTAGTAGTAGTAGACATACATAATGTAGTAACATTGGTTTAACTATTTATTTATCTAACAACACTAACAAAATACATATTTATGTAAACATAGAAATAATAATAAAAATACATGTAGTTATAGTTATCTATATTACCGACTGGAAATATAATAGTGCAATGTAGTGCACTATTGGAAAATAGATGCTGTCATTTGTCCTACACATTAAATATACATTTGCCTGTTAAATTACCTGGCGTTAGGTGAGTTGTCACATTTAAAAATGAATGCTCTCTCAACACCTTGTTTATTTATTTTCAGGTTTTCTCGCACGCATTCAACAAAATGTTATAAAAACGCCTTCATCTAAATGACGTTTGAAAATTCGTTCACAATTATTTTTACAAAAAAAAATAATCTTTTTATTCTATTATTTAATTACACAGCATCTCAATCTACTTTAGCCATTTCCATTAAAACCATCGACGTTTATTCCTGCTTAATTCCCACATATTACTTTGCGTCCCGTCGCGCATGAAAGAGCATCGTTCCATCCCACCATAAAAAGGGTTCGAACTAGATTACCCTTCTTTCCCGGTGAGGGAGTAGGAAAAACCGCGGCCCGAGTCAGCCCATTTGATTTTCGGGGACGCACAGTAAACAACAGTATTATTTATTGAACTAATAAAACCACGGACTAAGTAACAGCTTAAACGCCGCATGAATAAAATTAATTAGTAGAATTTATTGTCTCCAATAGCGGCGGCGACCTGACCCGGCCGAGTGTGTCTCTAAATCTCGGCGCGTAGTAGGAGGACACCCTTAATTATATATTCCCGGCGTTAGCCGGCGTCCGAGTTAATTTATTTAGGTAAATCGCCTAGGATAAGACGACACTCCGTATTGTTCGTATATACGCGTAACATTGCGGTGTGGCCCTGTATTGGCCCTGTCATTGTGGTTCTCTTGTGTACGCTTGTTGTAGTGGAAGAGGGAGACTGTGTCGTTGAAAGCATGCTACGGTGCCTCGGCTATTTAATTCGATTAACGAAGATTCGATTAAAGCCGTCCGCATGTTGTTGCCCTACGGAACCGAATGGAAGGATAAAGTCGGTCGTTTTAATTTAGTTGTGTCCTTTCACTTTCACCTGTGTAATCAAAGAAAAAAAATTGTTAGGCCAAAAGAAATTCTAGCAAATATTCTCTTTGTTTTGTTGGAATTATGTGTGTATTGTTAATGGGAACATATTTTATCTAGGAGGCTAGAGGCCAACAGTACAATTACAATTAAATGCACAATCGGTCCATAGTTATGCATGCGCGATTTCTCTGCTAATTTAGATCTAATTGTGGATAATCGCTTGTAATATAATACAATAACGTATTAAGCTATTCATAGTGGCAACCATTCTGCAATGACGTCACTCTGAGTATTATTTGAATAAGTACATACACTGTAAGAAAAATTTAGTGATAATTAGAGACCGGATTATATGCAAAGTGCATATAATTTAATTTTTTGCATATCTTTAATTATAGTCTATATGTAGACGTATTACACTAATTGAAGTTAATTAGGGCTAATTAGTGAATGCATATATTGCATATTTAGGCATTTCTATGAATATTTTTACAAAAGTTGCATATATTGCATATTTAAGCTTTTTCTTATCCTTTCTTTTAGTAAAAATTCCTAGTAATTCCTAATGTAGATCGACAACCGACAATTCTCAGAACGATAAATCCTTTACATTGGTTTCTCTAATACTTTTTTTCAAGAACTGCACGTGTTTAATTTCGTCTAGCAGAAGGGATGTGATAAATATGTTTTATTACTATTAATTCCCAAATAAACAAGAAGGTTTATCAAATTTCTTTTTACCTGGAAGTATACCTTATGAAAAAATTTTACTAGTGTTGTCCGACGCTGCACCATACATGATAAAAGCCGCGCAAAATTTAATTTTTTTTATAGTAACATTATTCATACCACTTGTTTAGCTCAATGGTGTAGCCGAAGACATTAGGAATCAATTCGATAATTTTGAAGGAATAAAAAATGTAATTCTTGAAATCACTGCTGACTGCATTGCTCTAAAAAACTGAAAAAGATAGTAATATCAACAGAATTGCTACAAAACCTTTTGTATATTAAGTGAAATTATAGCTTTGTTTCAAGTTCCATTCGTAAACTAGAAACGCAAGCGATGTCGCTCTCGGAATCAGTCGAAATAGTAGACGAATTTGATACGCTATGTAAGAAGGTTAAGGGTACAATAGGTAATTCTATATACGATAAATTTAAAAAAGTGATAAATAAAAATGCGGGGTATTTGAAATTGAAGAAAGTTAAGAAAATTTTGGAAGGTGAAACAGTAAACGATTTCGACTTTAATTTTAGTTTAGAGTGTATTGCAAAGTTAAAAAATGCACCAATTACATCTGTGGATGTTGAAAGAAGCTTTTCTATTTCGAAACATATGTATTCTGGTAGAAGACAAAACTTTCTTTTACATAATTTTGAAAAACATTTAATTATAAATTGTTTTAGAAATATGTTGTGAAAAAAATTTGTGTAATAAAGTTAATGTTTAAATTTCTGCTCTTATTTATTTTATGTAAAAATTTTGCAAATTGTTGCAATTTTTTTGCATATGCCCCAGGCTTATGCATATTTTCTCAAAAATCGATGCATATATTCCAGTTTTTCTTTACATATAATCCGGTCTCTAGTGATAATCATGGGCAACTCTGTTACCCACAATTATCACTGTAAAATTACAGTCTATTGTAGTATTATTGGTAGTACAGTATACAGAATATACTGCATGTATTTCGTTACAGTTAAGATTTGTATAATTTTGAACTTGTTGTGACTTTACAAATATAGCAAATTAATGTATTTCTGCTTTTAACTGTAATAATTAGGAGGAATATTTTCCCAAGAAAAATTTTTTCCTCACGTAGGATTCGAACCTACATCCCCTCGTTTGCCGGACGAACGCTTTACCAACTAACCTAGTAGAGGAAGATAATTCGAGCGTTTAACCGAACATACTGCTGTGTACTGAAGGTACCAAAGAAAATGGAAAATGAAAATTTAAAAGGGTTCAAAAGAACAATTAAACTCAGGGTTACCCTCGCAAATTAAAACTAATCACGAAAAGTAAATTGTGGGTGAAAGAAATCTGACTTTCTTTATCACTCCAAAAATTGAAAAGGTTTAATCAAAAATAAAAGAACAGAATTTTGAATGACGTTAATAACAATCAAAAATATTTATTATATCAAAAAAAAGAAAAAAGAAAATTTGTTAATTACAATTATGCAGAAAACAAAAATCCTGGACTGAAAGTCCTGGCTTAAATCAAAAAACTGCTCGAATCTAAATTTACAAAAGGACAATGCTAAGTCCTTTAACAAAGCAAAAAGATAAAATAGTTCAGGAAGATAGTCCTATTTATATCAATTCAATCCACGTGGTTTCAAAAATTAAAACTAAATTAAACGTGGACAAATCAAGTGAATTTACAAAAGAAAAACTTAAATACAAGCACAATGCTTCTATTCACCCAACCCGAGGTGATTAAGAATAATTACAAAACAGCAAAATATAAAAAAAACGAAAAATTAACTATTTAAATTAAATATATCTTCCCAAACAAAAATAATAACTGATCTTATACCTAAATTGTGTACACAACAATACAACAACAATTATTATTAACCGAGTTCCTAGATGGACGAAATAAATCAAATCAACCGAAACAAATCTCTAAATCATAAGTATTAACAAAATGGCAGCAATGAAATACAAATTTACATCTACTTACTCTTTAACGTCTATCAAGAAACTAAGTCTTACAAGCTAAACAGTCGCATACATATAAAATTCTACAGCTGCGTGCGCTACGCTACGCACAACGATAATAGAAGAAGAAAACTTCTAAGAAGAACATGAGCTACATGAGCAAATACTAACAAATCAAAAAGTGAAATTAATTTAAACAAACTGAACCTTTAAATAAATAAATGAAACAATCCAAAACATTAACTAAATCTTATACAAAATAAAACAATTTGAAATTTCTCG
Organism: Protaetia brevitarsis; assembly: GCA_004143645.1. NCBI lineage: Eukaryota > Metazoa > Arthropoda > Insecta > Coleoptera > Scarabaeidae > Protaetia > Protaetia brevitarsis. Next base: position 1,011,783 of record RXPK01000327.1, on the reverse strand, counting down.
CAACATTGACAAAGGCTTATAGAAATAAACAAAAAAACACTGAATTAACAACAACCGAGGTGCCAGGCCACAGCAATACGTCGATATTAGATCTTGAATTTGCCGACAGGACGGCAAATATGCAAATATTGCAAGTTTTTTACAGTTTTCATACTGCAAAATTCCTCCTAATTATTACAGGTAAAAGCAGAAATACATTCATTTGTTATTTTCATACTGTAAAAAACTTGCAATCTTTACAAATACAATTTGTGTAAAAGGAAAACACAAAGTAAGATTCCTTTTCGCAGTCGTATTATTACAAATTATGTTACATTTGCAGATTGTAATAATAATAATAATATAATGTATATTTGCAATAAAAAAAAATACAAAAATTGTCAATTTAAAATGGCTGTAATATATTGTCGACAGGTCAGATATATGTATATATAATTGTAAATTACAGGAACACAGACAAGAATGTACAAGAACCACAAACAATTTAAAAAAAAAGACAAAGAGAGATGGAACTATGGTGTCGTGCGCCGCATATGGTCGATGTACTCCATCGCCACAAGTAAACATTTCATTTTATTTTTAAAGCGTTTTTCAGGGGTCTCAACAATAGCAGATGGCAGCACATTATAGAGTTTTGGTCCCCAGTAATCGATATGATCGAATCTTGTGTGCATGCGAGTTTGTGATGTGGCGTTCTGAGTTGATGTTGGTTTCTCGTTGAATAATTATAGTGATCTTCGTTGACCGAGAAAAAACCTTTGTTGTGGTGCACGTAAAGGAGTACATTTAAGATGAAGATCGATGCTAAGGTAAACACTCCCTCCTCCCTAAAGTGGCTTCTGCACGATTCACCATAGTTCAGATTATGCAACGATCTCACAGCCTGTTTTTGTAAAAGAAAAATTCTAGATGCCGCGCTCGAAGATCCCCAGAGAAACACGCCAAAAATTTAGTAGGGAGTGGAAAGCAGCAAAGTACACAGTCCTCGCGGCAGCATGCATTGCGACCCTGCCAATCTTTCTTACGGCGTATAGGCCCGAAGTCAATTGGGTCGCGAGCATGTCTATGTGGTTTGTCCATTTTAGTTTAGAGTCCATTTCTAGCCCCAAGAAATTTACATGCTTATTGTCCGCGAATTTTGTTGTGAGCAGCAGCTTCCGAGTTTTTTCTTTGTTATTTTTTAATTTATTTGCAGCAAATCAGGCGCAAGCCTTCTCTTCAGCCCTCTCAGATCTAATGTCAAGGTCCTGAATGGACGATGCTTGGACGATTAAGGACGCGTCATCAGCATAGAGGCACATTTCTGTGCACTGGACATTCACTGGGAGATCATTTAAATATATAATGGAAAGTAAGGGGCCGATTATAGACCCTTGTGGCACACCATATTTTATATCGTTTGTGCATGATGATGCGTTGTTCCACATTGTGATTGTAGCCTTACAAGATCATATGTAGGTTTCAAAACAATTTCAAACACTACATTCAAATGCAACTTTACAGTGATAATCGTGGGCAACTTTATTACAAAAATTGTCAAAAAAAAAATCGTTGTCAAAACGCTGTGGTACCAATCCACATGTAACAACCATTAGATTGGCATGTTTTCTTAAATGCAATTTTACTGCAAGTACTTTTCTCTACCAGAAGATCTAATGCAAATGTCGTGCATTGACAAACATTAACAACATCATGAGAGTGAGTTCTCGCTCTGTAAGGACATCTATGGCACTCTAACGTAGATTTTCTTAGAATTGTTGTTATCTTGATGTTTTGTTGCTTTTCATTTGGTCTTTAATAATAATTCTTATAGGAATATGTATTACACGTTGTTCTTTACTTCTTCTGTTACATTTATATAAGGAATTATAAAGATATGAAAATTGTCAAAATATGTAAACAATCTTTTTATTTAGTTGTTGATAAAATTGGTATTTTTTTGCTTACCTCCCCAATTTTATGGCTTAAAAGTTGATCTACACTTATGTCTTTTAGACTACAAGATTAGCAAAAGAATTAATGCGTTAAGTTTTGAAACCAGTCTACTGTTGCATGAAATTTTCGATCAACAACATTTCGCAGCCGTATTATTACCAAGACCTTTACTATACGTGCCTTTCCATACCGGACTCGAAATTCAAATTAAAGTTTCCCGATTGAGAGGCGAAATGGGTACGAAACTCCGAAACGTCGAGGGATGACTTATAAATGGAGAAAAAAAAAGTTTAACAAGTAAACGCGGTGCGTGTGTGTGCGCGCAAAGGCGGATACGGTTCCATGAGCGCCGAATTTTATTCTGAGGACGCGGACCGGGCGCGGGCCATTGTGAGAAAGTGGATTTGTTAAGCAAATGAGGCTCGGACGATTATTCTCGACTTTAATATATTTTCGTTGCGCGCAAAAAAGGGGCCCTCCTTTGCGCCAGCCGCGGAGGACTCCGTTCATCTTTGCCGGCGCTATAAACAAATTTCCATAAAATTGTGCCCCTTGTACTTTTTCGAGATAGGCCGAATATGGCGGCGCTAGGACCAAATCTCGTTACCGAAGTTTACGAAGTTTGAATATACTTTAAAGCTCTTAAGCCTCTGTGCAATGTCGTTATCTGCATAAACGCCCTAAATTCGGAGACCGTAACCTTTAGCACAATGTGGATATTAGGGTATTCTGTTACTGTATTTTAGAACTAATGTCTTTTTTACTTTGCTTTTTCTTTGCGACAAAATGTATTACCAGCTACCATCTAGAGTTTACTGAATTACATGCAAAATATACATTTTTTTTTATTTATTTAGATAAATAATTTTCAAGAAAAAGAGCACTAAAAGGCTTTTAGATACTAGTCTTGAAAGGATTGTACGTGTCAGAAAGGTGAAATCCTCTGTTGATATGATTCGATTAAAGACCTAGAAGAAGCCAACACATCCAGAAAAGCCATTATTGGGCATGTGTAGGAGGTTATATGGAAGAAATTGAGGTCTGAGCCTTAAGTTGACTTTATAGTTATACACAAAAGTAATTAAGGCAGTGATAACATAGGGAATAGTAGTATGATGGCCAAATGGTATAAACAGGTATGAACAGGTTAGCATTAGTCAACAAAACGCACGGTGTTCATCAAAAAATCAAAATTTACTAGCTGAACTAAAACAAAAATCCTTACAGAGACGCAGTGTGATGCCATGATTAAGAAATATAACGGCAATATGCCCAGAGAATATCAGGTTATAACGTTTGACAAAAAGACGTGACAGAAAGGCCAGACTCGAACTATATACCGATAGCTATAACAGTCCTTATGGAGTAGCACCCGTGACACCTAGCAAAAAGTCCAGAAGGGGTAGCATCGAGAAAGATTGGCCCGTATTCTCGGTGAGGACCTGTCGCGATTCGTTACAGCATCAGAGAAGTAGAAAGATGGACAAAATTAGATAAATTCACCTTCTTTTTTGACAGCAAATCAACAGTTAATGAGATCGATTCCGCAAGTGTTAGCTCTAACCTGGTTTAGCACTGTATAAGAATTTTATACAAAGTGAAAATTAAATTATCCGAGTCATATGGAAGTGAAGAGGAATGAAGCGGTTGGTATACTGGTCAGACGAGGTTCGTTAAAACTTTTGTTGGAGTTGGCATCACCAAATTGCAAGTTAGGAAGTTCATCAAAGTGTCCAGTGAGAAATTCCAAGGAGTGGTGGCGAAAAGTGACTGGAAAACATACATATAGGAAATTATCTAGATGGATAGAAAAGCAAAACAGTTTTTTATATGAACAAAGGCCTCAGTTTGCTAAAGACCTACTGGGACAAATAATCGGCCACTTATGTATGCGACGCTGGTGGAGATTCTGCCAACAAAAAAAAAAAACTTCACTTTATGGTCTGTCCTAACAAGAACAACAGAACAGATAGCAATGGAAAGAAGCCTCTCTTATGATGGAAACAGGAAAGATTTGATAAGATCAAGATCAAATAGGTCTTTACGATCACCTCAACCCTAATCTAATCTAACTAAGAAAAAGATTGAAACTAAAATATTAAAAAAATATATAAGAGGCAGATCAAGGGCGATAAGGAACAAAGGGAAAGCGAAAAAAGAATGAAATGAAATGGGGAAAGAACTAACACAATATACAGATAACGAGAGAGAGAGGTCAAGGATTACCTAAGAATATAATACTATAAGATATTAAATTCAATTTTGCTACGGAAAACTGAGAAAGCCTTATGTCAAGGTTTTGGTGGTAAACTCTTAGGACACCTTTGCGAAATCTTAGTTACTTGCCTAAATACCATTGCAAGGAATAAAATTGTGATAGAACTGGAAATACGAACCAATTGCATAGGTTCGTATTGCTTTCAAATCTCGGCAAGCCCTGTTTTTCTTTTTTAGTATTTTATTTACTGAAAACTATACATTCGAATAATAAATGATAATAAAAATATGAAAAATAAGAAAGCGGAGCGTTTTTGCGCTAGATAATTGCCTGCAAAGATACTTCGTATTATTTCGGGTTCTAAAAATTAGAAACTAAAGAAAATTGGAGCCACTAATCTCAAAAGTTTTATTTACTAAATCTATTATCCCAAATTTGACTAGGAAAATTCATCAAGACTAAAAATTAGATGCCCGATCGTCGATATAATATTTTGTGAAAGTATTATAAGATAACAAAATCATGTCAAAAACTACGCTAATTCTCTATAACAGGGCAAAGTTATCAGCTATGTTATAAGTTTGCCTTGCTATAGAGGAAAAAAATGACTTATGTCTCTTCTACTCTTCTATCATCTTTTTCAAGCGGCATTAAATTAGTAAATTGATTTTAAAACTGAGACAAATTTTCTGAATCTGTTCTCATGAATAGATAATTCTTTATGGTTTCCCACATGTTCCAAACGATGTAAAAAGAAATATAAAATAAAGAGAAGACTTTTGCTTTTCCATAGTTTTTCTCTTCCTTTAAGAGTCAAAAAGAGCACATCAAAACGATAACAAGATCACTTTAAGGAGAGATAAGTTTGTTATTACGATAACTCTCTTTTCTTCCATAATAACTTGATAACCTGAACGCATTCTAGAAAATTTGGTACATATGTCATATTTAAAAAAGTTTATTTCTAAGGATAAAAGATCAAGTTCTCTCTTTCAGTCAACCTTTATCTCGTTATGTTCCTTTTTATCAAAAAATAATTTGTTTTTTAAACAGAAAAGTGAAATAAAGGATAGATACTAATACTAATTTTCAATATTCTCGGAAGAATATTGAAAATTAGTATTCTGCCATTGTGTATCCGGATTAATTTTAAAAAAATTAACGTTACATATATGTATACATGTTTTGAAAATTGTTTTTTTTTATATTTATTTAATACAAGATTAATAAAACTTAATTTATTGCATTTTAAATTAGATTCTTCCTCCTCTTGCGTTTGCAATAACAGAGCAAATGAGTAATTAAATATCAAGTATTTAATATTGTCGTTACAAATAGAACAACGATAGTTTCTGGTCCAATATCTGTTCAAAGTATTATACCTGGATTAAGTGCATTTAATTGCTTTCCCCAATTCGGATTCTATAAACGTCCTAATGACAGTTTCCTAGTTTAATTACTAGTTATCATGATAAACGGATTTGGTCGGTTTGAAATTAAACGGAACTTTGATAGTAGACGGTGTATTTGGAACGTTAGAACTAGAACTATTCCACGGTGAAAGTGGAAAATCTCTTTAATGATGAACCTGATGAATATTGCTTTAGATTTTAATTCAACAATTTAACCATTAATTAAATATTTTTTTCGAAAAGTGTTTAGATCCATAGGGATCTGCATGTCGAAAGTAAAGAAGTTCAGAATTAATTAATCACTAAATTAAATGTTTAACTATAAATATTTCATACAGAAGTATACTAGAAATGTATGTATGCATTATACATATCTAATACACAACAATGGTTATCGGCGCTGTATTTTATTTTAAATCTTCCATTCCAGTGCAAAGTTGAAACAATAAAAATGTAAACTCCAAACTGATGCGTTATCAAAAACTTTTAGTTGAACTATTTTGTTGAAGATACCCACCTTGGTTATCCTGTTTTGAAAAGACTACTTCCTTAAAAAAAAATAAGTTGCTCAACTTTTTAAGGCACAGACGTGTCTCATTGTCTCTTGTATGACGAAATGTGGCATTTCTTTTTCCTTACAATTTTAACGCATAAAAGCCAAGAAGAACAAATTTACGTAATGAAGTTACTCTATATGCAACTTAAATAAAACATTCTGCAGTATTTCAACTTCAAACAATTTAATCAACGAAATGGGAAAGCAGGCGGGTACAGTAGAACGATTTTGAAAAGCAATTGTCACATACGGAATACGAAATCATAGAAAATGTGTTCACTAGATGTGTACTAGAAGCAACAAGCGATTCATAACGGTTTCCGAATGTTTTCGTCCTCTGAATCAGATAATCTATCGCAAAATAAACAAAGGCCGTTGCTATAACAAATAATGCTGTATAAATGTGGAATAGTTCGTTACTGTTTATCAATAAGCCAATTGCAGGACAAAGTTACAAATAATATGTGTATTTTTATAAAAAGGGTTACTTATTAAGAATATAAATATAGAAATTAAAAATAAAACAAAACAAAATTAAATGCTAGTATAAAAAGAAACAAGTGCACTAATAGAAATAATAGTTAATTAAAGTGAGTGAAAAAAATGTCAATGTTACTCGAGCACGTTTGAACGATTATATCAATTTTAAGTTAAAGCTTAACGAAGTCTTTAATAAACCTTTAAGTGATCCGAATAAGATACCACAAAAATTACAGAGGACCTAAATTTGACCCATGTGGAACACTTGCGATTGAAATGAACAAATTTGACTAAAACCAATTACAAAATACGTAATTGGATCTATCCGAAAGATCAGATTTCAACAATGTAACGAAAGATAGAATTAATCCAAATGCACTAAGTTTTGTCAAAAGAATTTCATGATTTATTCTGTAAAGCTGTTAAAATTATAAAGCATGTGGGCACTATAAATAGGATTGCGATATTTTTGACTTGTGCGGTTTTCCACTCAGGACGCGGTATGACCGAAATGCAAGTAATGCATAGAGTTTTATTAACGGTTTATCGAAAACTCTACAGTATATTTTAGCGTCCTTAAATTATAAATCGAGAGATCATCATTTCGCATTGCATCCAGCAATGGTCACTTTTTCCTCTGCTATACGTCCGACATAGTTAATAATTATACGTCCGCTTTATAAAAAGATCCGCTCGGTACTAACTTATAATTCCACGCTTTATCTATTTCGCTATATTACATTATACTGTTGAAAGGAGAATTCTAATCGGGGAATCGGAACTCTAATGAAAAAATACGGTTACCGTCCTTCATATTTTGCTGATTCAAATTTTTATTTTATCGCACATGAATGATTGTAATTAATCGCATCCGAAACAAAGGAAAAAACTAAATTGTACAAATGAGAGGAAAATATCACCATGAATTTTTTTACAGATAATAAAATCCTACGTTTATTCATTCAAAGTATAATCTGCGTTATTTCCCTCCGCAGATATATTAACCCTTTTATGTTTCCTTTAATTACGTCATAAATAACCCCTCCCTTCTCTTTCTCTTCCGTTTCTCTCGCGAGACGTTGCCGTCCTCTAGTGAAACAAGTTTTTAAATTAATCGAGAAAATATCCACATCTTCTTAACCGTATTACTGCGCAAACTTCCACCATAAATCTGAAGCAATAGCTTCCATATTCCTCAAGCGAGCGCTCCGTTGTTTATTATCTTTTATATCTGCCCTTATTTTTAATTGCGTATTTCCGTTATTTAGAGCTTTTTTATTACATAAACAAAGATCTCTAGCCCTCCGGTTTCTTATCGTTATTCTTCGGTAAAGGCCTGTTATGATTTTCTCCGTTCTTTTCGCTTTTATTTCCGTTCTGTTTCTTTCGCGTAGTTCGAACTCTAATTATAGCTATTAATCCACTGGTTTTCTTGGAGTAAAGGGCTTTTTCAATCGCAGAACGTTAGGAGCGTTTTACAGAGAAGGGCGGGAAATATAAAGGTTGTGCATCTTTGTTTATAACCTAAAAATAAATAATTTAAAAGAAAAAATATAAGTATGCGGTTGTTTCTTTTCCCATATAACGTCAAAGTTATTCATAAAAATTATAACAATCTTAAATTTTTGTATACGCAACTTAAAAGCATCACTCCCAAATACAAATAGACCCATGTTGTTTATAAAATCCCCTGTAATAACTGCGATGGCATATATATTGCCATATAATTGCATATATATGCTGTTGAATGCCCAACGATCGATTGTAATTTTATAGCTATTAATTACGCAGATGATACTTCCTTCCTTGTAATGGGGACAACCTGGACACCGTAACTAGAGCTGTTTCAGACTCTCTAGAATGCATTGAAAAATGGTTACAGGATAACAAATTGCAAATTAATCGTGCAAAATCAGAATTAATATTGTTTAAAACAAAAAATCAAAATTATCCCACTCAGCTAATATTAAACAATAACTCCTACCATGTTAGGGATGCTGTGCGTATATTGGGACTCGTAGTGGATGATCATTTAAAATGGAAAAAAACATATCGATGTATTAGCTAAAAAAATTAGTAGTGTCTGTTTTGGCATACGACAATTGCGAGCTCTTGTGGACGCACACACCCTTAGGGCAATATATTATGGTTGCTGTTATCCTCATTTAAAATACGGAATTATCTTGTGTGTATCAAAAAAAAATATTACATACTTTATATAAACTCAATTTTAACCAGTCATGTAGAGGCCTTTTTAAAAAAACTAAAATCCTGACTTTATATGGAATCTATATTTTTGAGTCATTATTTCTCTTTAAAAATAAACATCTGTTCGATCAAAATCAATTATTTCATGATTATCACACTAGAAACAAAAACGATTACTGCTACCCTAAAACTAGACTAACTTTAACCCAAAATAGTCTAAATTATATGTGTTTAAAATTTTTCAATGTTCTACCAAATGAGCTCAAAATAATCAATTCTTTGGCAATTTTTCGTAAGAAATTATTTAATTTTCTGTGTAGTCTGGAACTATAACATCCAAGACTTTCTTGATTGGCAAGTAAATTGTATTTGATAATTGATTATGACGTATTGTACTGGTATTGTATTATTTTTCCAACCAAGCTACAATAAAATATATTATTACTATTATTATATTATTACTATTATACATATAGGATGTGGAAAGGTATCGTTGTAGTTCAATAACGATCCAATTCAACTAACTTTTCTTAACTTTTTAAATTCAGTGTGTCAAAATTTTGTAGGTTAGGTTACGTTTTGAAGGACACAGAAATACGTGTGGACGGTACGGTGGTCTAAGCAGAATCTCCTGCTTCTCGATCGTGAAATGTTCATGAAAATTCAAGTGACGCTCTCTCCTATTGGTTGGAAATCGTTGACGTCTTTGAACAATTGCTATCGTTTCTTCCAATCCAACGGCTATTTGAAATATTTTGAAAATTTCTTTTTTGGATTCGTGTTCTCCAGGTAAAACTATCCTTGTATACCCAAAATTGTAAATTAAATAATCTTACGTTCTCTAGATGTAATATGAAATTTCAATTGCCTAATTTGTAATTAAATGGGATTTTCTTGGATTAATTTCATTATATTCTCATTCTGGAGGATGTGAGGAATATTTTGATGCGCATTAAGTTACCCAGGAAATGTTATTCACTGAATTTGTAAAAAAGATGATTTCATGTATAGGTACGGATGTGCATATTAGATTTTCGTTCTTTCACAAAGTTTTATTACAGTTTGATTGTGTGTATTCTTATACATACATCTTAGACTATTCGATACCTACATAGGAAATGCATTCATGAAGTCATAGTCATGAAGTTACGTAAGCTAGACGATTAATATGACTGTGTCATTTGAGGAATCGATTGACAAGTAAGTGGTTGGAATATGGCTAGCTGACTGACCACCATATTCATAATGCTTCCTTGAGGTATACTTTTCCTTAAGATTCTTCTTGACATACACATTTTTGTTTCATAGACTAGATTTTTTTCCTTAAGATTACCTAACATAAGGAAAATCTTAAGGTAGCTCCCTAGGTACCTTAAGGATACCTTAGGAAAGAATACTTGATATAAATTTGCACATGTTGTCATTTTGGATGTCATTAATCGTTAATTAATTAATGGGATGCAATGGCAGATATAAAGGATTTTTTGCATTATATAAATATAAAATATGATAGTAATAGACAACCGAAACAGTATATCAGGGACGCACAAAAATCCCGTGAAATAGTAATGCAGAATTTAGAAAGAGGTATTGTTTTTCTAAACAAATTCCATACATTTTATTGCCGGTTGCTAACGGACGATTACCGAGCGTAGAGAATCCTGATGGTTTACCCATATCATTACTTTTTTTGCACTATTAACTTCTTGTGCTGTTTTTGTCACTGATATACAGTTTCAAGGTAGGTAAGTAATTTTTTATGAAAGTCCTACAACATTGTATTACCAAATATTATACTAGTAAACGTATTTATATTGTATTTGCCTATAACATACAATATAGTTGATACAGCAGATTCGAGGTTTATCCGCATCATTCAAAAACTTTTAACAGCGCTTGCTAAAAAAGACAAGATGGTTTGTATGAAGAACGACAAAATATTTACATTAGCAAATCTTGGTGATCAAACTGGAAAAATATTTTGAAATAGAAAAAAAAAGATTCTTTGCTCTTATTGTGCAAATAATAGGAGTTTCAAATTTAAAAATACTTTCGGCCGTTTGCACCATCGGTGATTAACATTTTAATTAACTAATCAAAGATTAAATTTAATTACGAATTAAATATGAAAAGGACTGCACCGAACAAATTTAATTAATGGTTAGGTAATTAAGAAGTTTGCGACAGAAATATAGGTTGGTAGTGCGTTAAGTTTAGTTTTTAGTCAAAAATCGTATTTATATTGGGAACACTGTTCCATCATAATGAAAATTGCCGCTATGCGAATGCGCGATTTTAAGCGGCATTTGAAAGTTATTGGAATTTAAGCTGAAGAAAATTGTTATAGAATTAGATTTGAAATAAAAAAAAGTTGAGTAGTAGTTTTAAAATAGAAATTAATATGTGAATGCAGGTTTTTTTTTCATTATGCAATTCTTTTATTTGTTTGTTCTGCAAATGCTCCAATTTTTGGTACTTTATTTGACCTCTGCTATTACTTGTTAGAATTATTTTATTATTACCATCATTTCCTTATATATTTTGTTCCTTTTATTTAATAAATAAATGGTTAATTACATACACAATATTTCTTTTAAAAAAATCAAAGTGATAATGCATTTAGAGTAAATAAAATATATTTCGTTTATACAAAAGCCAAAGAAAACAAATACAAAAAGAAATGTTCAAAAGTTAATTTCTATATAGCAATGAATTACAAATTGTTGAAATAATCATTAATTAGTAATGCCTGTGTCGCAGCAGGTACATCATCAACAGCGTCATAATTAATCTCATGAAGTTGTCCATTTAAAGTTTCTTGATTTAATTTTTCTTCATTGACTTCCTCTTTATCAACATTTATGGCTATATTGTGCAATACTGAGGTACCAACTATTACTGCCATAAAGGTATCCAGCTTTAAGCGACAACCATATGCCAGTATTGGAAAACATTCTTCTTAGAAACATGCTTTCAATGACATTCCGTGTTGTAATATGGCTTTTATTATAACGATTTTTCACAACTGTTTCAGACTTTAACAGTGGGGTCAATAAATATGTTTTTGAGGCATATCCACTGTCGCTTAGGGAAAAGAATGGATCGTTAAAGTGTGTATTCCCTGGCCATCGTACTACGATATCCATTATTTTTAAATTAGCATCATATAAAAATTGTGAATTTATAGAAAGATATCCTTTCCTATTACGAAATACCTCCGGGTAATTCCCACCTGAAACCATGAGTAATCCTCAAATACATTTATTGTCAGTTTTTATTTCGGAAATTAATTTTTGATTTACCTTGGACTTTCTAAAACCCTGTCAAATATACACTTCTTGCACGCCGCTATTCCTTGTTCTAATCTTCAAAGTGAACACTTTAATTAGCTAGCTATTTCAATTTACAGTCACAGATATTTGTATTATAACCAAAAGCCGCATAACAACCTATAATCGCCTATAAACACAGAAACAAAGAAACTACGCTTGCGTCAACTTTAATTATGACTTAATTCGTACCTTGGGTACTGATTAAAGATAATCACGAATTAAGGATTTAATTATTAGTTAAGCAGTCGGTGCAAAGGAATTTGAAGTTTAATTATGATTAAATGTTAATTATAACTTAATCACGAACGGTGCAAACGGCCGTTTATATTATGGTCTATCTATTCAGTTTACACAAATTTCTAACCATACTAATCAAATAGAAATTAACTAACCCACCATCTAATCATAAACGTCACAAACCAGTCGTAACTGTCAACAACAACTTTAAAATAAATATAAATATGGAAGATTATAAGTACAAAAGTAACTTGTGAAGCTAGTCACTGTGGTACGCAGCTGATTTTATAGCAATGTCATTTAATAGAATTCTATTCATCAATTCCAGAGGAAGCGTCCTTGTCCGAGAATAGCCGAGGTGAGTCGATATTATGACTATGAAATAGAAAGTTGTTTATGGTGTAAGGTCTCCTTACGTAAGTTATACTTTTCGTTGAGATTTTGCCTGGACTATGAATATGGGAATGAGTAAATTGGTATGGTTTAATTTTGAAATGATATATCAGTAGAATCTTAGAGTGGAGTACGTTTGTTCAAGTTAGCGAGGCGGTTATGTGTATTTTAAGCGTGAATGTGTTGTTTTCTGTATGGACAGTATGAACTAATATGTGAATCAGTATAATAAATATAATATAATATAATCATTTTCCTAATTCCCTTATTATTAAAGAAATTACTGTTACGTCATCTGCTATTTACGTCACAACTTTAAATAGTTCCTGTTACAGAATTTTGTAGTCGTAAAAGCAGTCTTAATGTTTCGTCAGATAACATATATTAAAATATGTAGTTCAATAGTTGCTTTAAAAGCATATAGGTACGCAGTTAAAATTAAATATTAGAGCAAATACAAACCTCTACTGAATACAAATACCCAAAGAGTTTACTTAACGAAGTAATTCTGATGCGCACGTCGTCTTAAATAAACGTATATTTCCGCAATATTTCAGCGACCCAGATTGGATCGGTGACCATCCTAAATTCCAAGCTGACCCATATAAAACGTTCGACTGCTCCTTTTTTCGTATATTGCCGAGAAATTCCTTTTTTTATCGTTTCATATATAGATATATATACAATATTTTAACCCTGGGACAAATGCTCACGACAACACTATTTTTGATCTACATCTACGTATAAAAATGCTAACCGTTTCTTCTTTATCGCCATCATTTACCATCCCTTTTCGAGATTTATGTTCGGAAATTCTGTTTTGTGTATAGAAGAAAATATGAAATTTGGGGGGATTAAAATATTCAGTCCTCTAAATATTTATGTGGACTTTGTGGAAAAGTTTTACAGTTATTTATAAAAAAAGGGTTTGTGGGAGTAGGTATAAAACGAGAATTTTGATCACGTTGTCGCTTTTATTTCATACACAAACATAGGTAAGTCCCTTAATAGCAATACGCCTTTCTCGAAAATATACCTTTACCATATATATATATATATAAAAAACTCTTTGACTTCCATCCAATTCCATCTAAATAATATTTTTTTCTAGAAAGTTGCTCGTATAATTCCTCCCGCTTTTGTAGTACGCCTTTGAACTTGAATATGTGTAGGTATAGCTAAATCAAGGGCAGACAGTCTGAGTTTGTGTAGGTTTACATTGAAATATGGCTTGTAGTTTGTAAAGTAAATTCATTCATTTGTTAATTCCCCTTGAGGACATTTATAACACACATGTACACACTCATGACATGTAAAAAGCATAAATAAATTAAGCAACATACATGCATCGTTGCCTGATTGCAGATATTATGCTACAAGTTGTAGCATATACAGTTGTATTTTTCTAGGGGAATATTAAATGTACAGTTTATATATTTATGAGGTGAGAAAAAATGAGGATATAACGTATACTTAGAAGCGTATGTATTTCACAATAATTCTGGCATTGATAAGGGAGGAAAGTGGACACTTTTCCTCCCTAGGGCAGAAAATAAGTGACATTCACATGATGAAACTGTACATCTTATATGTGACATTATTGATAGATGGTATATTAGTACATTCGACCCAGTCTGAGTCAATTTATGAGATAATTATTAAATTAGTACCTGTGGTTTTAGGAGTGAGTATATTTAACCCTAGTCCTACCAACGTTTTATCGTAACGTGTCCTACCAAGGTGTGCCTCACAGGCACACATCTATTTGTACACATTGTTGATGTAAATAATAGCAAAATATGCATTATTTATTTCATGTAGTAGGTATACAGTAAGATTAAAACATATAGAAAGAATATTGTGTGTCAGAAGATATAATTTAAAAATAGTACAAGATAGTAAAATATTTGAAAGTTATTTATGTAGTTTGCAATTTGTGCACGTGAGTATTTTCTCTGAATGTTCACCACAAACCGTTTGCTTACACTTATCATATAACTGTTGACATTCTGCTTTTCTTTGATGGTAAATATAGCACCTTTTTCGTTTCTTACCTCTCGAGCCGAAGACTCCCCTGTGGTTGTACTTGATTCAACGTAGTTTTTTATCAATAAGTATGACTTTTATGCAAGCACCTCAAACTACGACGTCTAATTTGCCCCAGTACTAATTCTGTTGTAATTTCGCTTAAGAAAATTTTGCGAAGTCTTCGTTTTTTTTGAATATTCCAGTCAGGATGGATATTTCTCCAAATGACAAATGAAGCTACTCCACACACATCAATTATATGAAAAAATAGACCAAAAGGCCACCTATTAGTTTTGCGTTTCACTGATGTATGGTACCATCTGATCAAGTGTATCCACCCTCCTTTCGTGGAATTGTAGTACTTATTGATTTCAGATTTATTGTTTATTTTCCTCATCAATGGTGGAGTCGTTGTGCATTGTAGATAATAATATGACACAGCGATTTTTTTTTAGGTACATAAGATACCAAAGTCATTGTTTTCTGAAACAAACAAGTTGCTTTCAATATTCCGTCGCCTGTGAGGTAAAAATTTGGTGGTATGCAGCGCTTATTTTTTCTGAGCGTTCCTACACAGTAGCCTTTGGTAAGCAACTGGATGCAAGCTCGTAGCTGGTGAAGAAGTTGTCGAACGTAATATTTCTTTTAGTTCTCAGAAAAGGTTCACAAAAAGTCTTCAACCACCTTTTGTCTAAGTTTTTCTGCTCTGTTGAGACCTTCTTTTCCTAAGTACGGTATACACGTAACGGATAACTAGTTCCACTATCGCATATCCACCAAATTTTCATACCGTACTTATCTGGCTTGCTTGGCAGGTCACTGTCGGAAAGATACACGACCTCTAAAAGGCACCAGTTGTTCATCGATGGTTAGATTACTGCCAGGAAGATAATATTTCAGCAAGTTTGTATTAACACGGTCCACAGGTCTCTAATTGGTGCCAACTGTCCTTTGCTTCGGAGGGTTTGGTCGCTTTATCGTCAAAACGAATAAATCTTTAGTAATTGAGTAAATCTATTTCGTGACATACACGCTCGATAAACAGGATTTCATATAAAGGTTCCATAGCTCATTATAGTCCACCATTCCTTGTTTATTCTTTCCAGCAGTAATCAAAAGGCCCAAGAAAGCACGGATTTCAACGTCGTCAACTGGTTTTCCACAAATCGCCAAGAATACGAACAGCCTCCTTATTAGTGAAAGTAACCACAATACCAATAACGTATCATCAAAAAACAAATTGAATGCGTCACAAGGAGTATCACATGCACTCCAGGTGGAAAGTTTCACTTTGTTCAAAGCTGTTGTAATTATGTTGTGCGCACGTGTTTTTCCCTTGGCAATCGGCGTGGCATTCCACTCGGTACCATCTTTTCCAATAAAAGTTTGCGAATGGCCGGGGGGTTCATCATTAGCATCACTATCGTCACTTCCTTCTTGTTCATCGCTTTCTTCATCGCCAGTTTCTTGATAATCCGCTTCACTAGAAGAGGTTTCGTCATTTGGCTCTTCTCATCTTCACCATCATTTACATTCCTCCCAAATCCTCATCACTTTCGTACAATGCATCGAGCAACTCCTTTCAGTTAGTGCCGGCGTCGGTCAGTCAACCAATCGGTCACTACTTTTCTGCATAAATTTCAAAACCAAATAAGCATAAAACACAATTTTTTTTTACTGGGGTCAATCAAAACTTTATTTTGTTTACCTGTCTATACTATACTCTCCACTAGTAAAGAAATAAAATTAACCAATAGACACTAAAAGGCCCATGCGGTTCGTTAGGAAGTCACCAAATACACTGATAGCAATTGCAGTTAGTAAGCTGTTTAGGCAAACGCATTAGGGAATTCCCTTCATATGCAACTGGAAGTTCTTACATATGGGGAAGTCCGAAATATAAAAGCATATTTATTACGGGGGATTTACCTACATACCTAGTTTTAAATAACGTCAGCAATGCATTTTATAGTATAATAACAGTATGTGCTCAAAGACACACCTTGGTAGGACGTGTCGGTAAATTATGTTTTATTTTTTTAGTAAATAGGAAAATATTTAAAGATTTTTTTAAAATTTTAGTCATTCTGTTGTTAAATAGTTTATTTTGAGAATACAAAAATCCTCCAGTCTGTGGGGCAGTTAACTTACAAAGTTCCAGCAATTTTCAAAATCAATTGTGCCTCAAAAGCACACCTTGGTAGGTTTAAGGTTAAAAAAGAAATCCCATAATATTATATTATTCAACATTTTTTGACAACACGACGCTAACTTCACAGTTAAGTTTACTTCTATCATGTCACTTCACAGGTATGTCTTTATTTTTTTAAACATTTTATTAATAAACTGGAAAAAATCGTATTCAATTCCACGCGGGGAAAGTGCTATTGCGGCCTTGAGCAATTACAAAGCTCGCATTTCGGCTCGCTTTATAATATTTGCCCGCGGCCTGCAGATTGGGGCACTTTCCTTCCTTTGGGTTTGTTAATTGCCCAAGGCCTGCATAGTACTTCTTTCACGTGGTTGAATACTATTTTTTTTCCAAGCCAGTCCAATTTTAACTAAATGTCTATAAATAGTAAAATATACTGTGAGTGACATGATAGATAGTAGGGCTTGATCTGTTCAATATATTTTTGAGAACTGTCAGTTGGCGTCGTTTAAAAGTATTTAATAATTGTTTAATTGAAATTTTAATGCCTAATAATTTAGCAATTATCTCATAAATGGGCTCAAACTGGGTCGTATGTACTAATGTCATCTATCAATTAATGTTGCTATTATAGATGTACAGTTTGCATCCATGTCAATGTCACTTACTTTTTCTTCCTAGGGAGGAAAACTATAATCTTCCTTTCCTCAAATGAGGGAGGTATGGGACACTAGGAATGTGGCCACTTTCTCCCTGTGGGAAAATTATACTATTATTGACCGGCTGATGGTCGAGTGGCTGCATGCTTGGCTATCAGTTGGCGGGGTCTCGGTTACTGTCAGAATGAGGTTCGTGGTTTTTCTCCTCCTGGCAATGCTGATGAGACAATATCTAATCGCTCACGGGCGCAGACGTAATAATAACTCATGCCCGATGCCCCCTGTAATTATTATTATGTTTCAACGATATTTATACATCGTATCTTGATTAATTTCTTTAGAAAAATTTTCACACCTTAGAATACCAACAGCTTTTCGGAAATGATTCTAAAGGTATTCCAATTAACTGGAAAAAACGAGATCCGGTAATATAATAATTCATCTACCCTGTGTGAAGTGGACCTTTTGGCACGACAAAGGAAAACTCCACTGGGTTGTTGATTACTATTTTTTTTTTTCAAAATTATTGTTGGGACGGACACTCGTTCGCTCCACGACTGTAAAATTAGCGACTACAATCTCTGCATATGATGCAAATCATCAATAGTTATTGAAAGACCCTGACATAAAAGAAATTAAAATCCTTATGGGATTACCATATTGATGGACAGATTTATACAAGGCATACCGATAAGACATACCAGATGTCTGGAATGTTGATGATAGTGGCATATACTTGTTTCGTACAACAATGTTATAATAAAGATGTTATATTTTGTTACAATGTTCGTGATTTGATGAAAGAGAACGACAATTTGACAGCTACTAGAGGGATATTTGATCATTTTGTTGATTGCTGCTAAGCAGACTATATATCCAGTGAATACCTAACAAAGATGAGAAGCTGGAGTTCTTCAGAGGACGAGTATCATTCCTTTAGGGTGCGCCCAATAAATCTACAAATATGGTTTAAAGGTATTCGCCCTTGTCGACGCAAAAAATCTATTATTACGTTAGCAGACACGCAGCTGAACCTTTCCCACTAAGTAATAAACTACAGGATACGATTAAACGGTTGATTGAGCCAGTATTTGGAACAAAATGTAATATTACTTTCGATAATCAGTTAACGAGCTAGCCTCTCACGATAAACTTACTCCAAACGCATCGTACATCGACCGCCACAGTCAGAAGAAATAAATGGCAAATTCCGTCAGCTTTCCTGAACATATGGATCAAAGGACATCGTAGTTCAATGTTTGCCTTCAAAAAAGATATTACGGCCATGTCATACGTACCAAGAAAGTCAAAGAATGTAATCCTTTCTTTGACTTTACTCCATGATGGCATAATAGATTCTGCACAAAAGTCTAAATAACCAATTTTAACACTGTTGAAAATTTTAAACTTTTTTGACTAATTTTAATAGTCAGACAGTCACATGTTTTCGTTTTTTTGTCGAGCACTATAGAATTTAAATTTGACGAAACAAGATAGTCAGTATTGCCTATTGCTAAGGGGTTATTTGTTCCAACTAACACTTGGAATTATATATACTTCTAGTTCACTTTTATTTGATTTAGATAGACAATTTACTACTTTAACTAATGATGCATCTATGATGATTAACACCGTTTTTTAAAACAACGTCTTTTTAATATGCAATCCTATTTTTTATGCTATAATATTCTCTCTTTAAGAGTTTCCTCAATTATAAATATACAGAACACTCATTCAAAAGTTTTGGTTTAACTAAACGTACTAATTTAAAATGATTTTTTGAGAACTATAAATTAACGTGAATGTTTATGCTATTTGATTTCAAATCTGAACTAATCCTTACTAAATAGTTGTTCCCAATACATCTTTAAGATGTTGAATTTTTTATGCCCACTGGAATTAAATTTAATTAACACAAGGTTACACTTTGCAGGTCAGTCACATTTGGTGGTTTTGTTTGGATATGTTAATACCGCAGAAACCAAAACTCGGAACAGATACACGTCAATGCAGTTGCGTGCGTATAATGAATACTGTATTGATTAGGTGGGGTTTCTATATATTTCTATCCCGAGGACAAATTCTGCTTGGTTGATGCTTCTGTATTACTAGAGAAAATATAATCTCTATTTTAACAAAGATCACACCAATTAGTAATTTTTTCTACTAACACTTATAATTGTCTGGCAAGTTGTAAAATCAACACTAAATATTTGACTGGCACAAATTAACCCACACCTAATATTTCAACAGGTAATTTGACAAGCGGTGTTGATTTTTTGAATCATTAATTCCAGTTGTAATGTAGCGAGAAACAGTCCTTACTGGTCTTTGATTTAATTTTTCTCATTTTTTACCGCTACAGTAATATACAAAACCAATACGCAAAAAGTCAACTTGAAGCGGCGTATGTTTTTGAAAGAACTAGGTGTACAACTGATAATCAAATTTCGACACCAGTGAAAATAGAATTCTAATACACGTCGTGGACTATGCGAGAGCTGGCCGACAGAACGTCATGAACCAGACGCAGCACAAGCAGTAGACATCTACTGCTTGTGCTGCGTCTGGTTCATGACGTTCTGTCGGCCAGCTCTCTTGTCATTCTGCCTTGTTTTTCGGACAAACAGAACATTCTGTTTGTCCGAAAAACAAGGCAGAATGACATTTTACGCCTGTATGCGGTGCGATACTCTACTTTATTTGGATCACGCATTTTTCATTTGAAAATGTGTACAATTAGAACACCAAACTTTTGTATTTTTTATGATAGTGTTATTTTTTGTTCCATTCGTTGGACTTTTTTTTCAATTTTAAGTCACAGGTCGAAAAATATTTGTGTCCAATAATGTTTGCCTATGCTTTTTGAGCGCAGAATTTATATTGTGTCATTCATCAGACTTACTTTCATCTATACTTTGTAAACGACGTGACTTTTAAATAAAGAAGTAAAGAAAGAAGTAAAGAAAGACGATCCTTAAATATGATATATTCTGATTGGATAGGACATATTGTAAGCTGGACGTATATGTCCGTACCTTACTAATAACTACTAATAATTCATTTTAAATATAAGTATGTCATTTTATCTGGCAGCACTAAGCCACTACTATCCTGAAAAGATTTTTTTTTAACATAGAAATTGCTATTTCGTTGGAAAGAATTAAAGCACATCAGTTTTATCCAACTCAATAATTCCACATGATAATATCTCTCTCGCAAAAAGCTCTCTATTCTTTGTCACGCTCTAAACTGCAGATACAATGACATCATCAAATCGGAAAACGGTAAGCCCTGCACATTCGAATGCTGAATGCGCGCCCTCTATCTTTATATGAATGCACAAACGTGTATATACACAACTAGAAATAGAACACGCGGATATTCATTTCCAAGCGCACGCAAATACATACGCCCTTCAGTGGTTTTTCTCCTTCTATTTATTCTCACCTTCTTCAGTGCAGCGAAATCAGTTCGCGCTTGGGTAAGAGCATACAGCGACAGGTGACGGTTATTGTTCCTGAATCCTGTATCGCTGCTTGCTGAAACAACATCCGATTATCCCTCGCATGTATGCGTATGTGTATGTGTCAGGTGCCTTACATACCTAAATTGAGTTAAATTTACGCTGCTATTGTACGCATGCGCATTATTTATTCGTTGGCGCGGCGTCACTTTCATAGCGTTTGATGTCGAAAGTGCTTTAGCGTGTTTGCTTTGCTAGACAGTAATGGAAATTATACTGAAAAGCTTTAGACCAGTTAGCAAGGTTTTGATATTTTCTGCGTATATAAACGTATGCTAAGAGGTGGTAATGGGAAAAAAAAAGGAGCTGGTACGATTGTTCGCAAATTGAGGCAAGTACAAACGCAGGGCATACAAGTAGAATATTATATTTTTTACCTACCAAAATCAACAGTGCTACGACTAGTCGACCTAATTATTAATGAAAATTCGATGTATGTGATAAAATAAAATCACAGATATTTTAATTACAACATCAAATAATTTCAATTATTATACCAATTTCATTAAAAAAACCTTCAGATGTTAGTTAATTTTAAATCGGAAAATCAAGTTTCAAATTTAACAACAAAATTCGAAAATATAAATCATTTATTTAATTAAAACAGTCTTTAATTGCAATTCGTTATTTTTCTTCAGATATCATCAAATTAAAAATATAAATTTATTCATTAAATTACATCTGTCAACTATTGACATTTAACGGCAGAAGCAGAAATTTTAGCTTTTATTCCATTTATAGACATCTGTAATGTCCGCTGTCAGATAATACTTTGAATTTAATTAATTTTAATACAAAATAAATGCAATAAATGTAAGTGAAACCAAAAATTTGAACAAGATTAACATTTTAACATTACATTTTAAAATTAAGCATACCCTGAGTATACATTCTGAAGTCGGATAAGTTATGCAATCAGACGGTTTCGTTGTTTTGTTGACGGACACAATTCGGTAAAAAATTCGAGTGGTATACGGATGATTGGAAAAACCCTGCCTGAAAAACAAAAAAAAGGTTTTGTTTAGAAAATTGAAAGGAATAAAAATTTTACGCGTGGGTAAAAGGGTGTATTTGAAGTTATACTAAGAAGAAGAAAAAATACGCGAAAAAACTATAACACTATTGCACACAAATACGCTATTAACCAGAGATAACCAGTTATTAAGTTAATTATCACTTTAAATCAAAAGTAAGATCAGCATAGCGCAGAAATCGAGAGAGATCACACATTCCACTCTCAGAAATTAGACCTTTATATGTGCAGCTGGATTCCATAGCTTAAGATTGGTTCAACGGAAAAAGACTAGTACTTTTTTTTTTTCTATATGATTTAATTAAAGCTCAAAAGGATCGACCATAGAAGATATTAATAAATCGAACGAAGTAATAAACATAAATTAATACAATCGAGACAATTTAATCTTCGAAAAACACAGAATAGATTTTCGGTTCTTATTTTAGGTATTAGTTAATTAACATACGTTTTCATTATATTGAGAGTCAATCAATTCATTGATTTTCTTGTTATAGAAACGATCCTTCTTATTATAATTGGTTATTAGAGAATTAAGTCTTGATTTTTACAAGTTTAAAAATCGAATTTCACAATTTTATTTATTCTTAGGAGAGCTCATTATTTTATATTAGGTTAAGTCATCGTATCGTTTATAAAGGGGTTAAAAATATCTGTTTAAAATCTGATTTTAATTTGAATTGTATTAAAAGTCAATCATAAATTTATTTCAATATATTCGATCTAATTTACCTAAACAATTGTGGTGTTCCTGAAAAACAAACGTTTCACTCAACACCACTAACTTGTCGTTCATAACTGATTTGGCGGCAAGTACTTACCTTCCACGAGCAAATTAGAGTAAAATGTACATTGAAATACAAAATTCACGTCTCTGATATATCTGATTTAAATGTAAACATATCTTAGGCAGCGCTTTACGAAAATTTGAGCGCTGAATGAAAACAAGGGTCACATTTAAGCAAACACAGAGTCACACTATATTCATAAAGTAGAAAGAAATAATATTTTAAGGAGACATGAGTTTTGAATTTGACTGTACATTTTAGGTAGTGGAGAACCTGCAGAAAAGTTACCAAATAAAGGCGCAAAATAAGTTTAATATGAATTAATCAAGCTAAGTAATATTATGTAAGTATCGTGCAGAACGACGCAGACGACTTCTTTAGGGCTGCTACTACTACTATTCACCTGAAACAGTTTCTGGCCTCTATCAAGTATATTCCTAAACTTAATTATCGCGTTATTCCTCCTAGATACCACCTCTTTCGCTAATTGATCCGCTCTTTATTACAGATTGTACCTACGTAAGCCCTAGTCCAAAACCCTCATGCAACATATCCCAGTACCTAATAACAAATAAGCGGATTTTCAAATTTAGTAATGCCTCTAATAGAGATAAGCTATCAGTTATAATTTGCAGGTTTCCTATAAATTCACACTAGCGCCTATTATAACGTACTGCTTAATTCATTGCACCTAATTCTGGCTGAAAATTGCAATGATCGCCTGAATTAAATTTTTGTTCATATATGCATATTGCAGACGTTAAAGAAGGTGGTTTAAGAAAGCTAAATAAATGCTTAGAAAATGATTATCTAATTTGAATAATTAATGGTTTGAATTGATCACGTGATGCAGTATTATGCTCGGGATTCCAGCCTTCACTGCTTCTATGATAAGGTGATATTTCGGCATTTTCATGTAATCGATAATATTGAACACTTTATTAACTTGCATTATAGAGTCACTTAACTGAATCAAGAAATATTCATAAAACTTATGGTAATTCTGCCTGTCTTTTAAGAAACTCGGGAAGAAATACAAAATATAGACTGTATTTGAATAATCCCAACATGTGGTAACGATAAAGCTTATGGTCATTAATTTAAAATTTAACATACAGTGGTAAAACGTGCTCTCATAAACCATTGCAAAAATAAAATGGTTTAACCAAATCCATACCGTATAAATATAAATTTTAATTATTAGCAACAATATCCAGTCATTTACAAAAGCACCTCACCACCTTCAACTCCCGCGCGCGAATTCACATGCTGTAATACGATACTAAAACAAGGGTATATTCATCCGAACCACTCAACAGCGGTATTTTCATCGAAACCTTTCCAAAGAGAGACAACACGTGAACTGCGGTCACATTGCCGTGCGTTGTCGGAAATCATCCCACGATAATCGTTTTAAATCGCAATAATCTACTTAAAATATAATATGTTAGCCTGGGTTTCGCTATCCACCTATCCACCTAACATACATGTAATAATTTTCGAATTACACTCGGCGCCAACACATACCAACGGAGAATAAATAAAACTAATAAAACAGGCGTTTTCACCTGAAAAACCGTTTAAAGCGTATAGTCTAACATAAAGCATAAATTATCTGCCAGAGTGGCTTAATTTTACAAGGTAACCGATACATCTTGTCAACGGCGTTAAAGTGTAGATATAAGAATGAACGATATACATGTAGAAGCTACTTTAATGTAGCAAAAATATCCGCTACAAAGCTATATTATGCATTTTCCTCCCGTTCTATAGCTTCCGTTCCGATCTTCGATAACAGGGGATTGTAATAAAATTGCAACTGGTTATTAAATAATGAAATAGGGAATAAAAGAATCGTCTATNAAATAAAAAATACATACAATATAGTTCCATAGAAACTTCGAACCAATCGGATTAAATATTTTGATTTGTTATTGCATTATAGTTGGGCTAATAATCCTTCAGATTTGTTGTAATGCAAGGTGCAATTTACTTATTATTGACGTCACCTTCTATTAAGGCATAGGGCATTTTTATAGGTATACTACTCATGTATTATTTATTATTGCGATTACATAAATGTGTTTCGCATTGATATTCAATTATTTTTTATGTTTACGGTACGTTTGCTTTATTTTGAAATAAAAGTAACTCTTTTAGAATAAAAATTTCAGTTTTACAAGAAAAAATATACAGCATTTTAAAAATGTATATGTAACGTACATTATTTTCATATACTTCATATGAAATTTAAACTAGTTGATGCAGGTGTTTATCGTATACTAGGTAGAAAAACTTGCGAAAACTTAAAATTTGTCAAAGGAGTACTAAATTTAACCATGAATTCTGAAGATGAAATCTTTAAAGGATTATGTTGTTTAAAAGACTAAAATATGACGTTGTTTAATTAATTGAAAACCTAAAATTTAATATAACACCAGCTCGAAAAATACCATATTCCATAAAAGAAACTGTTAAAAAGGAATTGGATTCCATGGCCAATTTGGAAGTTATAAAACAAATTACATATAGATCCAAGTGACGTGAACCGCGATATACTCAGGCGACATTGTCCACTAAAAGCCATAGAAGAAATTGCAACCACAGTGAGTAAATCTAAATATTTTACGCTATTGGAATGCAAGCGAGGTTTCTGATAATTGAAGGTAAGTGAAAGAACTCAAAAGTATTTAACGTTTTCAACTCCATGGGGAAGACATTGTTGCCTAAGACTGCCCTTTGGACAAGCTTTTTCCCAGGAAGTCTCCCAAGAAATAATGAGTCGTTTACTACAAGATATTGGTAATGTTGAATGCTCCATGGATGACATTCTTATCCATGCTAAGGGCAAAACCAAATTACAAGAAATCACCAACCAAGTAACGCAAGAATTAAAGACTGCTGGTCTGAAATTAAATCACGAAAAGTGTGTATTTCAAGAAGAAAGTATTAAATTCTTAGGGCATGTATTATCAAAGGATGGTCCGTATATTGATACTAATAAGATCACAGCAATAAAACAACTACAAGAACCACAGAATAGATATAGTAACTTATCTTAACAAATTCATAAAGAATATGTCAAAATTGACTGAACCGCTAAGGAAATTACTAAAAAAGGACGTAGCATGGTCGTGGGAATTCAAACAAGTACAAGCATTCGAAAAAATCAAGGAAGTATTGAGTAATCCCCCAGTTCTGAAATTTTATGACGTAAATAAAGAAGTGAAAATTTCGGTAGATGCTACTTCAACGTCTATAGGAGCAGTACTACTCCAAAATGACCAACCCGTGACGTATGCGACGAAAGCACTAATAGCAGCACAAAAAAATTCCACAAATTGAGAAAGAGGGGTTTGGCATAATTCATTCGGCTGTAAGAAATTTCACGAATACATTTATGAAAAACCTGTACAGATTAAAACTATATTATTGAATGTTGTAATTACATCATAACATTGTATTTCTTATTATGTTATAATGTAAATATATTTTATATTACGCTTCAATAATTTCTTCTTTTTTTTAAGTTTTTTAAACAACAAATAATATACGTAATATTTATTGCCCATGTAGTAAACATGTGCATTAACACGTGCAGCGTTGAATAACCCGACTCTTTTCCACAGAAAAGGACCTGTTAAGGGTTAAAGGTAAACGGCGTAATAAAACAGTATATTACTGCCCTATTACGCACTTATGCCTGCTAGTTCGAGATTGACTAGGTTTTATTGCTTTTCCATTCATTACTTTATTTTGAAATAGTACAATCCGCACAATTCGAAATGCCCAAGTAATAAAAGGCAAATGAGGTGCTTATTCCCGTACGGGAACATTCTACATAATAACAGAGGTACATTGAAAGTGGATATTGAAATCATCTACAAAGTATTTCTACTAGTGATACGATATTATTTCCTCCATCTTATTTTCCGTATGTTCTATATGGAAAGATAAGATGTTAAGTAAGAAATAGTATATTCTGCATTAGAGATGGTAAATGGCAGTATTTGACGATAAAAGGTACTAACTGTTCTTGTTCCCAGATCATATCTATTATTAATACCTGTCACCAATATCTGTCACTAGCCTTCGAGTCTCGATGTTCGATATGAGTTGATACCGGATTATGGTAACCAGTGCGCATCTATCAAAGTCAGTATCAGTACCTTTACATAGGTATCTGTTAGGATAGGAGCTCATAGGAGCTGGCCCTTCTTTCGGCACTGCCAAATCACAAATTAAAAAATCCATTAATGAATGGATATATAATCAGTCCAGAGAGTGGTGGCAAAAATCACCGGGACAAGGACAGGCAAAAGAGTTCCTAAAGGAGCAGAGGCCTGAATTCACGAGAGTTCTACTGAATAAAGACAGGGACACTGTCAAAATATAGTAGGTCTGCTGACTGGTCACTGTAGATTAAATAATATAATATAATATAATATATATTCTCTGTTCTTAAAATACAAAATATATGTGAACAGCGTCAAAATAAACAAGAAAAAAACATAGACACAACATCTGTATATATAAAATACGTAGATATAGACATATAAACAACATACAAACATATACACAGTTCAGTCATTACAAGCAGTCCATCCGTAGCTTAAGAAACTCCTCCATACTATAAATAGCGTTTTGAACTAGAAAGTTCTTAAACTTCGTTTTAAAAAATATTAAAGGTAGACTCTTAAGTTTGTCGGAAGGTGATTATAAAGTTTTAGAAGTTGATATTCGACACTTTTTGCACTTTTTGCCCGTTTAGTGTGCGGTTGACTTAAAAATCCATTTACAGTTCCTCTGGTCGTGTACGCGTGTGCAAGTTCAAACTTCTCAAAATACTGATTATAATGGCCGCTTTACAAATGTTGCACATTCGAGGAGATAAAGTCCAAAAAATGGTAAGTATGCGTTGCTCAACAAAAACCGATCTGCAAGAGTCCCGCGGGGCAAGACCGAAGACACTGCGAACACATCTTTTTTGCGAAATAAACACTGACTGCACGTCAACACTGTTTCCCCAAAAGATTATTCCGCAGGATAAACGGGATTGGATGTAGGCATAGTAAGCTGACATCGCCGCCTCCCGCTCACCGTTGATGCTAATGATTTTGAGAGCGTAACTGAAGCTACTTATTTTCTTAATTAGTTGTTGGATATGAGGTTTCCATTTAGACGACTGTCCACCAACAACCCCAGAAAGCCAACTTCTTCCGAGGATGTTAATATTTGATTTTGGTACGGTAAGTTGATTGTATCCATTCCTCTATTTGTAAACAATATAGTTTTTGTTTTATCAATATTTTGTTTTAGGTTGTTTTGTGAAAACCAGGTGTCCATCCTGTCCAGTGCATGTGTGACATCCTCGACGAGAGACCCGCCCCTTGGAGCCCTGATAATTAGGGATGTGTCGTCAGCGAAAAGGGCTATTCTATTATGGTGTATTTCAGGTAGGTCGTTTACATAAATTAGGAATAGGATTGGTCCTAGTATTGAACCTTGGGGTATACCCTTACACGTAGTAACCCACGATGATGATATCGCTCTTCCCTTTTCTTTTACTACAGTACATAAATATATATAAAAATAAATAGGCATATGTATAACATAAGCCTGGCAGATGACGCAACCTGCAGATTCTGCCAAGAAGAGGCAGAAACATCAGGTCATGTGCTGTGCCAATGTGAAGGCCTGGCGAGGACAAGGTTTCTAGAAATGGGGGAGGAGAACCCCACAGCTGGTAGCTACACAAAGAAGCCGTTCTCAAAGATGATAAGTCTAATTAATAGGGCAAAATTAGAGAGCGTCCTCTAGGAAAAAAAGGAGATCACAATAGATCTGAAAACGTCGCGGTGAAACAGGTCCATAGTCCTAACCTGACTAACCTAATGAAATCTACTAGTGATACGATATCATTTCCTGTTGATGTAAACCATATGCTCTATATGAAGAAATAAGATGTCAAATAAGTAAGACATAAAATAGTCTGCATTGTTGAATATTTTAGTAAGGTAATATAAAGATGATAAAAAACAAAAAGAAAAATTATTAATTTAGTTAATCCACGGGAAATAATAGCATTTTTTTTTATAATTCACATGATACCTTATGCATTTTTAATTAATAGCTTGACCAGAGTGTAGTCGAAATATCGCTGGGAAAAATTATGTAAACAATATAGACGTTAGTTTTTGAAAGTTTCAGATTGGTGGTGGAATTAGTAATAATATATAAATAAGTATTCTTTCCAATCATTTATTTTTAAATTCTCTGTCTACCGGTTTCGGCTTAAGCCATCTTCTGAACAACAATTGCTCTTAAGACGTACTGTTGTCCAGAAAATGGCTTAAGCCGAAACCGGTAGACAGAGAATTTAAAAATAAATGATTGGAAAGAACACTTATTTATATATTATTACTATTATAGACGTTGCTCACTTAGCTATTGCCTCATTTATAAGTCCTGGAAATGTTGTGTGCTCTCAATTAGAAGCACCACAAACTTAAAGGACGTCTTGTATTGCAGATATTTCCAACTTGAACAAATTATCGATTGACCCGAATTGCGAAGTTCTGTACTACATATCTAGCAAATCAGATTTCTAAGTTGGGTAGTATGTGAAAAGTTAGAAGGCAATTAAACACGTTAGTCTTTTTACATTGACCATGAGGAGGTTCCAACATTTTTTTTGTCTTTCAAACGACAATATAGTCTTTCTAATTTATTTTTGGATAGGCATTGGCTGTGATTATCTAAATGTCAAATTAATAATAATGTTTGTCCTATATGAAAAGTTTCATAAAAAAATTACGGTAGTTTATTCTTAAAATAAATGTATAATCATAACTCTTTATTCAATATATAGGGTGGTTTTGAAATAGGGGACAAGCTCTGGCAGGGTGTTAGAGCATGATAAGCCAAACAAAAATGTTTTAATAATCTTTGCTCTAATTCTCACCGTAATCCAAGAAAAAAGTTAAATTTACAATTTACAGTTATCTGGCGATGTTTCTGATTCAAATGTGTTTATTCTATATGAAAAATTTCATAAAAAAAAAATTACAATAATTTATTCTTAAAATAAATGTATAACAATAACTCTTTATTAAATATACAGGGTGGTTTTAGAAATAAGGGGCAAAATTTGCCAAGATGTTAGAGTATGATAAACCAAACGAAAAAGTCTTAATCAACTTTGCCATACCAAAAAAGGTAAATTTCCAACTTATAGTTATCTGGCGATGTTTCTGATTTAAATGTGTTTGTTTTATAATAAAAGTGTTAAAAATGTCTCCATTAGCAAAAGGCGTGACCCGTATTTAACAGAATTCCAAAGAGAAACGATGTAACAGCTAGATCACTATAGTTGTGTTTTTTTTTAATAACGGTGGGAATTATAAAAAAAGGGTTATTAAGATGTTTGTTTGGTTTGTCGTGCACTAACACCCTGATAGAATTTTGTTTCCTATTTCAAAATTACCCGGTATAACAAAATGTGTGGGATAAAATATTAACAAAAGCTGATTCATAACTTTTTAACTTCGTGGTTGTCATGGTAACCAAAGTAAGCCTTTAATACATGTCTCAGACAAAAAAATCATAGGTACTTATTTAGTTTTCTGACAATATTAAACATCCATCGTTGTTTATCCACAAGTCAATTATCAACAGTTACAATTTTTTCGTAAACAATGTATACTTATTTAAAAACTGAAACTTTTTTATTTGACAGTCTAACTTAAGTGCACTTTGAATGAAATTTACGATTGAATCAAAGCTAAATTAAAAACAAAAAGACTATTCAGTCAATGTCGCGGGTAGGTATTTTATCTAAAACAATTACATATTTTTTTTTAAACATGTTTACAAAGTTTAGCATATAACCTCAAAATTAACTTCTTAGTAACTTTTTTTTTGATATAATGCAGCATATTTTTTGAGTCTCAAAATATTTGTTTAGATTTATATACATTCTGAATTTATTTCCAAAAAACCATTTTTTTTAAAATATATTTTATTGTTCAGTATCAAACAGTTCAGTGTTTCTGCTGATGATGATAGCTTTGCTATCGAAACGTAGTCCAGTTTAGTGCAGTGGTGAGCGGTTTACAAGAAGTTTGCATATTTTATGGTTGATGACGGTCACTGCAATAGTTCTTCCAAACAACAGATACCAAACAAACATTTTTAATCAGTGAGTAATTATTAAACAATCACGTTAGCATTTAATAATAACTGAATGAGAGTATTAAGTTATTAAACTCTAAATATTTGCGAAGATTTTGCTAATGTAGTCAATTTAAACCTACAATTTTGTTTCAATCGAAACTTGTTAATATAGGTTGACATAAGTGCATAAAACATTTTGTACTTTCAGTTCGATAGAAAATTATGCAAAATGAACATACGCAAATGTATACAAGCATTGTTTTATTTACAATTTGCATTTACTTATAAACAAACACGTGAATATCTATCATAAACATGATTGTAAATAGCAGCAAAAATCAGTACTTATTTCATTAAAAAAAAAAAATTGAGACAGTACCCATTTGATTGTAAAAACGCTCAGTATATAATAAAGCATCACATAGAAATTAATAATGTTGTTGTTGTTGCTAATCTAGATTAAAAAAAGAAGCAAATATATATAAAAAATATATACATATATCTACGAATTGAAGCATTTCGCAGAAGCAAATTGAAATTCCGAATAAATTTTCCGATATGAATATTTAAAGCATCTATGGTATTATTTACAAACAGATAAAATCTCACCGGATAAAGCGGTATCCTGAGCACTTTGCCTCGAAGTCCTAGAAGCGAACGGACTTCTCAAGCCCTTGGTGTTGAAGAGAAACTTTCTACGCGATTGCGGGGGCGTAGGACAACTTTGTGACATAACCCCTTGTTCCAATCTAGTCCTAGGATTGCTGGGCTTAGTTTTCGGCAGCTTTTCCGGATGCCCGACCTCGCCGGTAGATGTCGTGCTGTCTCGACTCTGAAAGAGAACGATTACATTTAGAAATATCGCTTTCGTTTAAAAAATAAAAATAAATTTGCCAATTTCCTTTAGCAGGATTACTGACTTTACATCATTCAATCATCATTATTAAATTAAATATACTTTAGATTGGTTAGGATTGATGACCGATTCAGTTATTATAATGCTATTATTTTCTTGTTAGCGTTGAAACTTAGAATCAACTGTATTAGCCTAAAGGCGATGTATCTATCTGTAATAACTTTCCTATCTACAGAGTTGATTGGAACGTTCAAAATGGATCTCAGATGGATCTGTTTGCATGTCTGAAAATGTAAGAACTTTAAATTACATTGAAATTAAGCGCTGGGTTACCTTTTCTTCTTTTTTTTTTTTATAAGTAAATTATCGTTTGCTGTAGCTTTGATTCGTTAATATTAATTTGAAATAACAGTCATTGCTTTTCTGTTTATATATATGCCAATTTCATTTGTTAATAGGATTTGTAGCATTGATTATATAGCAGTAGTCTCGTTTTATCAAGCCGATTAAATTGCGTTTCTGTCAAATGTGCTTACTTTCTGTTAATTTAGCTTCTCATGCGTTGGTTAATGCTGGCAGATCAAAATAATATATGCATTAGATGTATTCATGTTATTATATTTGGAATACAAAAATTGTGTAAAAATAAAAATAATAAAAAATAGTATCCTTCTAAATTTAATTATAAAAATATCTATACGACATGTTTCGACTCTTTAAGCCATCTTCATGGTTTTTACAAGTTACAAATGCACATTAGTTAGAAGTAAAATTATTTAATGCATAAAATGGTTTTTATAGTTTTAAAAATGGAATGTGTTTAAAATTTGAAGTTAGAAATTTTATGAGTTTTATGTATGTTTTGTGTATAGGTAATATGACGATTTAACAAACATCTATTTTCAATTTTTATATACAGGGTGAGGCACGACGAATGTCAGCGAATCTATACAGGGTGTTAAGTAAACATGCGGTAAAAATTCAAGGGGTTATTCCTTGGCTTATTCTAAGAATATTTTGTCCTATGATGATTTTTGAAGAACCCCTTTGTTTCGAAGATACAGGGCGAATAAAATTTGCGACAACCATATTCGATATTCGTTGAAATTATTAATGTAAATAAAAGTATGGTGTACGCCAATGAGTTTATCAAGTACAAAAAATGTTACAATGCGTTGTTATTTTTTCGATCTCGATCACATGAAACGGCTGTTTTATCTACTAGTGGATTTCATTTGAATACGTCTCATGGGTCGCATTTGTTTAGATTGAGTGGCGTTTAGCTGTTTGACGTGTCTTTAATAGTTAGTGAAATCCTCTATCATGATGTATACGAACGCAGAGATGACTGACACGCATTTTATGTATGGACTTGCTGATGGCAACTCATTAGAAGCTAGACGATTGTACATTGAACAATTTCCTGCTCGTAATGTCCCCGACCGAAAAATCTTCGAAAACATTCATCGACGTTTTCGTGAAACAGCTCAATGAAACGAAAGTAGAGGCCCGAAGATCAATGACTGCAAGGGCGGTACAATTGGATCAGAATGTGCTGGAATGATAAGAGGAGATCTCTGGTAGTTCTACGTGAAAAATTTGCAAATACTTTGAAGCAGTTTGAATTCTTCGGACAATTTGTTGTATCCATACCACATTCAACGCGTTCAGCCACTACTACCTGCTGATTTTGCTCCACGTATTGCATATGTCAATGGATATGCAAACATTAGTTGCATCCCTCTATTCCTGACACAGATTCTTTTTACCGATGAAGCCAGTTTCTCAGAAATGCAATAAGAATTTTCATAATAACCATGTTGGGCAGATGAAAATCCGCATGAGTATTTGAAGATCGTTTCAACATCATTTCTCGTTGAATGTTGGGTTGGAATTGGGTGACTAGTAATTGGACCTTATTTCTACCAGGAAGACCTGCTGGCGTGTGTATCGCAACTTTTTGGAAGCAACGCTGCTTGAGTTTCTGGAGGATGTACCATACGCGACAACAATTGCAATGTGGTTTATGTACGATGGTGCACCACCACGTTTCAGTTTTGTTGTTCGTAATTTTTTAACAGCAACATACGGAGATCGCTGATTGTCGAGGTGGGCCACACGCATGGCCTGCTCGATCCCCAGACTTAAACCCCTAGATTTTTCTTCTGGGGATCTCTGAAGTCATAGTTTACGCTACTCCAGTGGAGAATTTGGACGGTTGCGAAATCGGATAATTGCTGGAAGTAACTCAATTAGAAACGACCCTGATGTGTTTGAAAGAGTTCGTAAATTTACCAAGAATGGACTTTTTAGGCGGTACAATTCCTATTACTTGAATGACATAAATCCAAATGTCTGCAAAGAACGAAATTTTCAAAAAAAATGGCATTTTAATGTTTACGCGACAGTAAGGAATGATAAGGTGGTGGCACCACATATTTATCAAGACAATTTAAACGGTAAAGCAATGTTTTTGTCTGTAATACTATAAACTGATTAAATTTCCTTGTAGCTGAAAGACATTTGAATATTTTAGAAACTTTATACAATGAATATTTACAAAATTTGCCTCTGGCTGAATATAATAATTTTGTTATCAACATGATGAAGCCTCGCCACACAACCGGAACTTAATTAATAATTTTTTACAAGATCAATGGATTGCTAATAACGGACCGTTCTTATGGCTACCCCGTTCACCGGATTTAGCAGTGTTGGATATTTTTGTTCGGGGAACTATAAAAAGTAAAGTTTATGCCAGTCCACTAACAACTGTTATTTTTCTACGTAGAATTTAAAAATGGAATAATGTATATTCCATTTAAAATAACGGAGTGAGTATGCGTTTTCCTGCTTTTGAAAAACTTCGGGTAGGAAACTTTCAAACGCACACCCTATAGATCTGGGTGTACAGCATATTTGGAGCATATTTTCTGGACACAGAGGAAATTTATATGGCACGATTCAATAAAGAAATAAAGACACTTGGATAGATAACCTAATAATGGTGCTTTTTTCAGCTAGGTAGCATTCTTCGCTATTTTATTTGTTAAGTACTATTGTTATCATTGTCACAAGTTTTGTTAAAATTGTGCTTTGCTTTACTGAGTACAACAGATTCAAATTTAGGACGACACTTTTAGGACAACACACCGGTAGATTCAGCTCAAAACCACAACTCGTTTATACCGAAGCTATTAACAAAAGATTGACTGTCCTACTTTCAAACAGATACGCTTTCTGGTAATAACCAGGGTAAGGCAATTGTTACAGAAAATCAGGCGCTAACTTACAACAATAATCAGCACTGCATCATACATATTTCCGATTCACGAAGATAAAAACGCAATATAATAACTGTACATCCTTTCTCTCATAACCGTTTTTGTAGCTGCGGCAAACACATAATTGTTTTTCAATTATCTTTGAGACAGATAGCAACGAAGGGAAAAAAAATCTAGAACAGTTAATTTGATCTGTCTTGCAAGATTTGAACAATTTTATACACTTTCGTTCACGAAGGAGAATTCCTGTATAGTTAAAGAATTTCTCTTATTCGTAGCGAGGTTTATTATTACTATATTATTTTCTATGTGAGGTCGCGACACGGGCAGTTGAACGACATTTATCCAAATTTAAATTGGAACCCGTCCAAACCCGTAAGGAGCTTAGACGTCCGAGTGGGAAGTTTGTTTAGAGGTTTAGAGAGTCTCGACTGCCGGGAAATAATGCCGTCTAACGAATTTAGAACATGGAAGGCTATTTAAAAAAATAATAATGATAAAGTTAAGCTCGCGTGTAGCATACAAACTTATCCGCTGTTGTTCCTAAACTGTCATAGGAGATTGGAGCGGATTAAGATGTTGGAACCGTTTTTTAAAACTTGCCCGCAATTTGCATTAATAATATTATGATTCGACTGATGAAAAAAATATTTTTTTTAAACTGAAAACAAAATATTTGTTAACTATTTATTATATTATACTAAGGTTTTTTTGTATGTAAACCATCAATTACTTCACAATGTGTAATAACAATAATATTTCCTAGAAATGCATATACACTCTAATCCATGTCAAGATTTATTAGATGTGTAATTAATATGTAACTATTAAACATGCATCAGTCGATTGTGCTTTTTACTCAATCACTAAATCGAAAAATGTTTTAAGTAAAAGTTACTTAAGGTCAAGCACTCTATAACTGAAAATTATTTGTGTTCGGTTTTGTCGGTACATCATGTAATTCCATTTTTTTTTTTTTAAATTGAACGTACTGATATTATTGCATTTTACAATTCCTTGATACTTATAGTACTAAGAAGTTACTCCAAATCAACCTCAGATTGTGGGATATCCTGTTTAATTTTATGTATTTTTATTTCTTGGTTAAACAGTAGAAGACTCAAACCTTCCACAGTCAACTTAAAAACTCCCTACCTTTTACTGTATAGCTGTTATACTGCCGTGTTAAGCCCAACTGTCGTATCTACAAATTTGGCCTTTATCGGTTGACGGCATATTTGGATTCAGCGTAAAAAACTACATCGTTTTGTTACAACATAATGTCGTATCTGCTAACCAGTTCCTCCAAAATCGACTTGATAGTTTGTCGTATGTGCAGTGACTGTTGTCATTGTTACTGTGTTTTGACGTATCTCAACTTTGTTAAGAAAAATTGCCGCATGTCGCATAAAACCATTAGATACGACAGTATGTTTTAACGTCTGTGGTAGTCAAGATTAGTGCGCATTGTCGTATCGGTGCACTGTTAAGAACATTTGTCATATCTCGCATAAAAAACCTAAGTTACGACAATTTATGCTAACATTTGTGACTGTCAAGATTATTGTGCGTCGAAAAAACAAGAATTGGTGCCTGTACTCCTTCTTTATATATTTGATCAATTCCAGCGACACATCTCTAAAAACTTTGGAAGTCAAGTACTTTGAATCGGGTCACACCTTTATGGCTGCTGACTCTTTTCATCATCTCGTTGCAAAGTCGTTGAAGCAGACGGGAAAAGTATATGATTTCGCTGATTTCATCCAAG
Organism: Protaetia brevitarsis; assembly: GCA_004143645.1. Lineage (NCBI taxonomy): Eukaryota > Metazoa > Arthropoda > Insecta > Coleoptera > Scarabaeidae > Protaetia > Protaetia brevitarsis. The sequence goes on along the minus strand of RXPK01000327.1, from coordinate 974,743 downwards.
CCGTGAGGGACACTTCTCATAAAACTCGGTCATAGAAATGATATATGACCAATTTTTCAAATGGATGATTTGACATCTCAATATAAATTAAACAAAATTACTCCTAGACCATATCTGAACAAAATGGTTCAAGTTAATTTTGAAAGAGGTAGCAGATGCTTTAAATATAAAATTGATTTTGAGGTCCGAACAAGAACTCAATTTTTTGAATGCAAAAAGTGTCAAACATGGCATTGCTAAGCCAAATTCGCACACACTGCCCGTGGTATAACCATGAAAAGAAAACTGATATAATATCTAAGTTAACAAGTATAATGCCAGATAATAGAAGGGCTTTCTGGGAAACTTCCCCATTGCACCTGAAGAGTCAACTTGATGACAATGAATAGATAGCTATTCATGATCTCTTCATGTTTTTTTTTTATTTTTGAAATTTTATATGATAATTGCACTCTGTTAGTAGTTAGTAGTAGTAGTAGTAGGTAGTAAAATTTGATTTATTGTCTTATATTCCTGATATATTTTAATTTGTTACATAATAATAAACGTGAAGCAATACATTTTTGTCGTACATGTTTTTTGTGTATGTTATTGTTAGGGTAAAATGTATCTATCAAAAATCACCTTTCGAGTTCACTCACAGATTTTATGCAGTCATATTCAAAGTTAGCTGATAGCGTTTAGTTTATAACTGAAATCTCAAATCATTATGTTCAATACTGTGGATGGCATTACTAAAAAACTGAAATCGTTATTATCTCAAAATCATCTTTTTGTCAGATACGACTGTTGGGCTTAACACGGCAGTATAGGCATTTAATGCATCATATTTTTCTGAGCTCTTTTTCAAAAAAACCAAAATAACTCTGAAAGGGTAACCGATAGGTAAGTTAGATGTTTTATAAAATTGGGTTTAAAATTCCTATTAGAACCTAAAAATGCACCAAAAAATATAGGTTTCTATTTAAAATATCAAAGTGCAACATGATGAAATTATTTTTTTGTAAATAGATCATAGCTAACTACGCTTAACACCGAAGTTTCAAAATCGAGATATTTTCTTAACAGGTACATACATACATATACAAGTACACGTCATATATACAATGTATAAACAACACAAATTACATTACTATAACATCTCCCCTTCTTTTTCAAATAAAATAAAGTACCACAAAACAATAAATTTGTTTGTAAAATTATAATTTTAATTTACTTACATAATTTAATACTATTTTATATAACTTAATTTAATATTTTAGTCGTTTAAGGATATTATAATACGTCCATATCTAGTAGTTTAGATGGTTTGTATTATATTCTATTCTTCACAATCGTAAACATATTTAGAAGAAGTTGGAAAGCTAGTATGAGATTCTTTGGTTGATCTAATGTAAATTTATTTCTAATTATATGCTTACAGCTTCCTTACAATTTTATGTTCTGGACCTACTTTTATTAACAATTTTACCTAATTTTGAATATGCTTTGTGATTTTTCTTGATATCTAATTAGTGAATTTTTATTAAATACTTCATTTTGTTCTTTTGTTTTAGAATCTTAGTAATATTTGCTTTTCATTTGAGTAAGATTAATTTTCCTATCAAATTTAGTTTTATTTATTAATTTAGGTAACAATAATTTTCTATCTACAGGCACATTATCTTTTAAATATCTAGACATTAATATTTGAGATGGTGTATATAAGTCATAAACAGGTGTATTTCTATATGATAGTAAAGCTAAATCTACATCTTGCTTACTTTCAATTGTTTTCTTTATAAGTTTTTTAATCGTTTGAATTGTTCTTTCTGCTAAACCGTTAGTTATGTGTTATGATGTTATGTCTTTAAAATTCCCTGAATTAGCAAATTGTTTGAATTCTAGACTCGTAAATTGTCTTCTTGCATCAGAAATCACTACATAACGTACACCATGTCTAGCAAATACACTTTTTAATTTCTTAATTACATTTGTAGTTGTTAAGTCATTATTTAAATTTAACATTTTTGGATATTTTCAATAATAATCAACTATTAACAAAAAAGATTCACCATTTAGTTCATATATATCAATACCAAGTTTATACCAAGGTTGTTTTATAATTTCCTGAGATATCATTGGCTCTTTTGACTTGGAATTTAAGTATTTTCTGCATACTGAACATTGATTAACAAAGTTTACAATATCTTTTGACATACCAATCCAATATACTGAATTATTGGCTTTTAATAAACATTTACTTATACCTAAATGAGCTGTGTGAATACTAGGTAATATTTTAGATTTCCATGATTTGGGAATAATTAGTTTTTGATCTAAATAGAGTAAACCATTATATTCTGTAATGAGAGATCTAAAATTATAGTAAGATTTAATATTTTCTGGAATATTTTTGATTTTATTTGGCCATCCTTTTTTTAACATATTGAATTATTTGTTTTAAATCATCATCCTCTTTTGTGGCGTTAATTAATTCGTTTAATTTGTCATCATCTATAATTATTTTCATAGTAATTGCACATACATGAGCATTTAAGTCTAAACTATCATAAAATTTCTCTTTTAGTGGAGCTCTAGAAAGACTATCTGCAATAATTAAATGTTTGCCAGGTTTGTAAATTAAGTCGAAATCGTATTTTTGCAAAAATATTCTCATTCTTTGCAATCTTGTTGGACATTCATTCAACGGTTTTTTAAAAATGTTGATTAAGGGTTTGTGATCAGTTTCAATTATAAATTTTTGTGCGAAAACGTATTGATTGAATTTTGTTACGCCAAAGCAAATAGCTAAGAGTTCCTTTTCTATTTGAGCATACTGCATTTGAGTGTCGGTCATATAGTCTTTGAAGCATAAGCACAAGGTTTATTATTTTGAATTGAAACAGCTCCTAACTCATATTTTGATGCATCCACTGATAACATAATTGGCATGTTAGGATTAAAATATTGAAGAACTTTTTGACTTGCAATACTTCCTTTTAATTCAGTAAAAGCTTTTTCCTGTTTACTACCCCATGTAAAATATTATCTGGTTTAATGATTTCTCTTAAAGGTTGTGTTTTGTGTGATAAATTTTTAATAAATCTACCTGCATATGTCACTAAGCCTAAAAATCTTTGAACATATTTTTTATTTTGCGGGTCAGGCATATCAGTTATAGCTTTGATTTTATCATCGTCAACAGAGAAAGAATCTCTAGCCGAGGAAGAACGTTTGGTATTTTTGGTGATTTTAAGATTAAGTTCACAGGAAAAAACGAAGTGATCTGAGAAATCAATTTTTAATAAGTAATATCGAAGCAGTGATAAATCATCGTTAACAATAATAAGGTCCAGCAAAGTAGCAGACGATGGTGCCAAATGTCGGTAATTTCAAGGCGATTGATGTTGCACCTGACTTTCATTTTAAACCTTTTACACCTGAAATTATCCTGAAGGCCTTGAAAAAGATTAAAAGCAATGCTACTGGTGTCGATGGAATTAGTACGAAAACACTGAAAATGTGCATTCCTCTGTTGATGGACTACATTGTTCACATTTTTAACTTTTGCTTCGAAAACTCTGTATACCCTAAAATTTGGAAATCTTCAATTGTCCGACCGTTGCCCAAAACAAAGAGTGTTCATGATATGAGAGATTTACGACCGATTAGTATCCTCCCATCGCTTAGTAAAGTATTTGAACGGTGTATTGATAATCAGCTTTGTGAATTTGTAAACTCTCATGACATTCTACCTGAGTATCAGTCAGGTTTTCGACCCGGTTACAGCTGTGTATCTGCCCTTACTCATATTGTAGATTGTATATTTCCGCCAATGACGCTGGTAAAGTTACGGTCTTGATTCTTCTTGACTTCAGCCGTGCATTTGATACCATTCATCATCAAGTTTTATTACAGACCTTATCTGCGGCTGGTCTTGGTTGCTCTGCTGTATCTCTTATAGCCTCTTACCTATCTGATAGTACTCAGCAAGTGTTGTTGAACTCTGAATATTCCTCCTCATTACCAATCACTCATGGCGTGCCTCAGGGAGCTATATTAAGCCCATTACTGTTTTCTATTTACACCTCAGTGTTGCCTGCTGCCATCCAGGATTGTCAGTATCACTTATATGCTGACGACACCCAAATATATCTCTCCTTTGACTCTGATAACTATTTAGAAGCTCAACACATCCTTAATTCCGATATAGAAAGAGTTTGCAATTTTGCAGATAACTATCAGTTGAAAATTAACCCCGAAAAACTCAACTAATTGTTTTGGCCCGCAGCGAGCACGGGTATTATTAAAACCAAATTGCAGGTTAGAATAGCTTCTCATGATATTCCATTTTCAGATAGCGTCAAAAGTTTAGGAATTTGGCTTGACTCTTCTCTCAAATTTAACTTAAACACTGTTAAATTAGTACAAAAAGCTTTTGCTGCTTTAAAATCTATCTATATTAACCGTCATTTTTTCGGCTGCCTCACTAGATCTTTACTAGGTGAATCATTAGTTTTATCTATCTTCAATTACGGCGATGTATTGTATTCTTCGTGCATTAGAAAAGAAGCGGCTGCTAAAATACAGCAAGTTCAAAACTGCTGCATACGTTTTATTCATGGATTATCCAGATTTCAGAGGACATCACATATTCTCAAAAACTTAAATATTCTTAACATGCACAACAGATGCCTATTACATATCGCCTATTTCTATGTCAAAATTATAAAAACACGAAGCCCGTCGTATCTGCATAATAAAATACAATACAGATGTCAAGCACACATTGTAAATATTCGTGCTACCAAATATTTATCTATACCAAAACATCGTCTAGAACAATTTAAAAGCAGCTTCACTTATAATATTGTCCAAACTATTAATGACCTTTTGCCCAATTTCGATATTTATAAAGTCCCTATCTATGTTATTAAAACCTGGCTCAGACAAAAACTTCTTAGTATACAATAACACTATATTTACTTACTGTTTCCAATATCGTGTGTGCGTGTTTTCATTCCAGAGATTTCTTACACTTCGCATTTGCCCAGTCCATCCACATAATGGCATTATTATTTCTTTTTTTTTTTTTATCTTCAGTTTATTTTCTTAATTCAAGGCTACTGGAAGAACGCTAAAGCTCAAACTCTGAATTTGAGCCACGGCGATGTAGCCTTTTTGGTTATATGTCCTAATATTAGTTATTAGTTATGGATTATTTTATATTTTATCATGGATAAGAATATTATTATAATGCATATTATCTGTTGTACCATATATAACCAATAAATCTCTATTATTATTATTATTATTATTATTATTTTATTAGAAACCTTTTTCAGAAAATTTGTATCCTAAGTATTTAACTTCCTTTAGGCAAATTCAAAAACTTTTAATGGATGGGTTACGTGAATCACCCTGTATACAGCGTCATTGTGACTATCTCGTACACCACCACTTCCCTAGGTCCCGTCTTCAAACCTCAAACAATACTAAAAAGAAATCCAGCCTTCAATCCAATTAATTAATCGATAACACGGATTCGGGCCGTTTAATTACTCCTTATTAGAGCGTAACTGTAGGACCCGATACAGAAATCCTCTTTGCGCTCACAATAATCTCTGCGCGTTGCCATTCTGTTACAAAACGAGCGGAAGCCGTTAATTACTGGTTCCCTTTTGTATCTGGCGTACACATGGGGGAACAGAATCGCCCCCAGTTGATCGTTCCTGAAATATGTCGCACACAATGTAATTGTGATTGTTGGCGACGTTGTTGTTGTCCGACACGGTTAAAAACGGCTGCTGTCTTGTGGACGACCTCCTTTTGAAATTGGCTCTCTTTATACGCGTTCGTGATTTGGAATTTTGCGTCGTCTGCTTTTATGTCATTACGTCGGCGTTGCGTTGTAATTAGCATTCTTCTTTGTATTCTGTGCAGTTTACAAGGATGTTCATGTTGTAAACGTGTTAAAATGTGAAGTCCTATGTATCATGTATTAGATGGAGATATTATTATTATTAGAAATCAATAGAAATATATTGAACTTCACTATGCAAGCCGTCCTAAAACTTCATTAATTGTTGTTAATTTTTTTTTTTATATATTTAGTTTATAAATATATTATTTTGCCCAATCTTGGTTGGCGTTGAAATGCAAATGCAACGATAAAATTTGTTGAGCACCAAATAAAGATAAAACCGATTCCTTTAAATCAACACGAATTGATTCAAGAAGTAAATGAACTAAATAAAATAAAAAGAACCTTAAGATAGAATAATAAAAATAAATTATATTTTAAAAAGGCTATAACTAATGCTAATTAAATGTAATATTTAAATAAACAAGTACTAGATTTTTAAATTATGTGTTTACAATTATTTACTCCTACATACTTTATCAAGGAGGATTTTAAAATTGACTAACTGTCTATATTCGAATTGTATCAGATTCTACTTGAGGACAGATGTCTTACTGCAAGAGTTTTCGTTGTATGGTCACCCGATGTTAGACGAACTGCCGCATGTAAACGAATGTTGGATATATTAGCGTAGCACGACTTCGTGGCTTCGTTCTCACATTACCGTAGACTGCCGATTGCGTTAGGTGACCATAGGACGCTCGCTAGATCAGTATAATAATAATAATAATAATAATAATAATAATAATAATAATAATGTTTAATGTCCAAAAGATCTTGGTAATCCAATTACAGGACATAATAAAAGGTTAATATAACAATAAAAATATGAGTAAAACATAGATACATAGGTAAAAAGAAACAGTACATTAAAACATATTAAAAATTGCAAATTTATGTCTAACATAATTAAAGAAAAAACACTTAAACGAACCGAAAGGGATCTGAGTCACATCTCTTGACATTTCTACACATGTGCGTTAGTGGTGCCTTAGCAAGAACGTTTGTGCGCGCTCGGGGAACTAGAAAAGTGTCTGCGGATCTGGTATTATAACGAGGCACGATCAAAGCCACCTGAGATAAAAGGGATGGAGAATCCACAATTCCATTCATTAAGTTGACTAAGAATTTGGCACTAAATTCATCTCGACGTTGGAATAAAGAAGTGAAACCGTGTTTAACTAGAAGAACATCGTAATTGACACCACGAGGTGGATAAATGTGATCGACTTTGAAAGACAAAAACTTCAGGAACCTCTTCTGCAATCTCTCCAACATTAGTCGCTGATAGATGTAATATGGATACCAAACCAGCGAGCCATACTCTAGTTTAGAACGGACTAGTGTAAAAAAGAGTAATTTTATAGCTTTAACATTGTTAAAAAATCGACAAGATCGGATCATAAATCCCAGCAGTTTAGAAGCAGAAGAGAATAGATTGGTGATATGCATGCTAAAAGACAAATAATTATCAAAAAGTACACCGAGGTCAGAAAAGTGAGTTACTCTAGAAATTTCAACACTACGCATAAAGTAATTAAATGAGATTGGGTTGGCACTCTTAGAAAAAGAAAGTACGGCACACTTAGTGATGTTCAAATGGAGTCCATTGCTCATGCACCACTCACTTAGAGTGAATAAATAAAAGATGAAGTAAGTCATTGATATAAATATTAAAGAGCAATGGACCCAGCGTTGAACCTTGAGGCATAGTATGTTAGGGAAGTTCATTAAAAACAATAAAGATAAAACGACACGTTTTTGTAAGTCGGGGATCTATAAATTAACGTGCGGTACGTTAAAAATTGAGAAAAAAATGTGATACATCCAAACGTTTTTGATTAAATAAAGTAATATAATTAATGCCGCTTCCCAACAAGAAATTATGATTTATAAATAAATAAATACCCATAATATAAGAAACTTGAATTAAATTAAACGATTTTCTTCATTGGTTGTCCATGAATTTTATTAAAATAAGCGGAAGGGCTACATAAACGCTGCAAGTCTTCCATTGAAACTATTTTTCTATCTCTCACCGCTTAAAAGTTATTTGGATATACGAAATTTGAAGAGAATCTCAAAGTCAAATCGTCTCCCCTAAAATTTAAAAGTTCCGCAGCAACAGAAAGTGTTCTTGACTAACACTTCATAGGGTGTGCGCAAACAGGCGAATTTTCATTAGAATTCCGACTTATAGTTGGCCAGGTTTCCTTGTTAGCTTCATTTAAACCTAATTATGGACGTAAGATTTCTATAGTACGTTAGAAATAGTACAAAAAATGAGGAAAGTAAAAATAAAAAGAAATATTACGATATATAAATATTTTTATGCTTTACATGTGTTATTTATGTTCGTATCAAGTAGTAAGGTCTCAACTTTCAACATAGGTAGCTAAAACTGGACATAGGATAAGAATATTGTTAACATTTAATTGTTCCTTGCAAGTATAATTGTTTACACATAAGTATATTTAATAGTAACAAAGTTCTGTATATTAAAGTGAGGCTTTGTTATATTCAGTCGAGATGCCAAGTCTTTTTCCCTTTTCAATAACACGGATACGCTTAATATTCAGCGCATGGCTAAAAACATAATCTAAACGTGCTGTGGACAAGTTTATCGGACCCACGGATGAATTATTCATGAGCTAGCTGATTGAAATTGTGTTTAACACTTATTTCAATCTGAATGAAATTTAAACATACATAATTATGGTCGGTCAGACACACCAGTCACTAGCTACAGGTACGCATATACATATCTACTCCGAGGGGAAAGAGAGAGGACGAAATAAGGAACGAAATAGTTGAATAAGAAAGGACAGTGTGGCTGGTGGTGTCCACCAGGGCTATTAGTTTGTAGTTTCCTAGTTTACATGTGGTAAAGAGAGAAAATCGAAGGTATTTATGCTTAAGTAGGTACCACATACTTGCGTATACGCATTGAATGTATGCGTCTCTGATAAAAACGCATAATTCAATGTATTTATGCGTTATTTTCTTAATTTTTCCTTTACGACTATGAGTGTATGCAAATAGGCTTTGTGAGTGGATAAATAATTACAGTATCGAATTAATATTACGACGTTCTTGACTGGATCATGGATAAAATATAATTTTTGAAGTTAAAAAAAGTTTTGTCAGTATTATTTAAAAAAAAAAATCACATTAATTCAAGTTGCAAAAAAAAGTCGTAAAAGATTTGCTATTGAATGGAGCTACTGAGAAAGAATATTATGCCCCGCAAGATTTCTTTGAAAAAAATTGTTTTAGAGAAAGAACTTTTACCTACACTGAGACAAGAAATTGCATTAAATGAAAAGTTTTATAACTTTTGGTTTTTATCATGTTCAACGAAAAGAATACCTTCTCTCAGAAAAGTGTTTATTTAAATTGAAAGTAGCGTGCTGTTTGCCGGAAGACTATTTTTTTCTTAAGGACATGCTTTTCGACGAAAAGTAATTGTAATTAAATGGAATGCACTTTAGTTTTGATTAATATTTTATAATGTCTTTATAACTTCTGTTTAAGTAAGACAATACACATTACATATTCTATTATTATTATTATTACATACATATTTAACAACATATTTTAGTTTCTTTTATGTATTATTGAATTTTAAATAGTATTTTAAATAAAAAAGCCAAGGACACGCATGTATACATTGATTCAAAACTTTTGCCTTTTAACGGAAAATGCAAGCACCTGTATTCAAGCTGAGTGCTTTTTTTACGCGGAAGTATTCTAGTTTTATTCATGTTCCCACGTGTATAAGTCTCAGATACACAGACAATAATGAACAAAAATATTTTTAGCGCGAGCTTAAAGAAATTTCAGAGATAATTAGAATCTTTTCACTTAATGCTGATTTACTTATAAACCAAGGAAATTTACAGTAGTATAAAAGGCTTTAAAACTGTTATACACGGGAAAAACAATCTTGTTGTTTTCAACCATTTTTCATGCATTTGGTTACAGTTACTAAATTATTACTTGATTTAGGAATATTGAAAATATTATTCAATCAAACAAATAATTTGGTTAGTAGATTTATTTAAAGCTAGCGCAATATTTATTAATTTAACTAAATATTTACATGGAAGTAAAAATAAGTATCGTATTTTATTTTCGTATAGCAGGTTTCTCCCCATATAGTACAGCAGATAAGCAGATATATTTATGTGTAGTACAGAAATTGTCGCATAGATGGCGCATCTCCTATTTCATTCCAGTAACAAATAATATTTCGCACAAAATAGGCTGGAAACTAAGATCGTAACATACTAATCTGCTATATTTACTAGAACAACATCTGATAAGAGTCATCGCCATTGAAAGGACGATTTCTGTTTAACGGCATACTAGAGTGGTTAGGGTGGCCACTGCGACCAACTCCGAATACTTACTAGGATTTACAAACATTTTAACGGTAAATCCCTCCTTAGTGCATGGGTTTTTGAAGATAATTCATTTTCGTTTCGATTGAAAATGATCACGGCATTTTGTTGTATTTACGCTTAAGTCTAAAATGACTAAATGTTATAAGAAAAGGAAAAACCTCTTGAATCAACATGTTTACGGTTTTCTACTAATCTGCATAGTTTTTAAATTCAAAATAAACAGGACTTGAATCAACTATCAATATCTTTCACTTAAAAGAATAAGCTGTTTCAACGAAAAATATATTATTTCCGAAGAAATGCTTGACATTAAAATTATATTCCTTTTTAAGGAAACACCAAATCATGTTGGCCATGTAGAAAACGCAAAAACTTTTGGTTTAATCCAATTCCTTTTAAATGAAAAGGATATTTCTCTCAGTGTATTTGAATTAAATTTATGAGGTCCCATTGAGGTGTACCATGAAATATATGTGTTTTGAGTCCTCTTCTTCTTTTGATAAATCGAGCATGTTTTTGTTGATGAATGTACATGTTGAACTGCTTGAAATTTGATTAATAATTAAAATAGCTAGTTTTATGCTTACCCATATAATTTATTTGGGTCAAATAAAAAAATTATTACCATAAATGATATGATTTGTTTATTTATTTCATATATTATGATGCTTTTAGATTCAACTAAATGTTTTAGTATTTGTTATAGAGTTATTTCGTCAAACCTGCTTTACTATTCCAACAAAAAAAATAGTTTACGCCTAACATTAATTGTTTTCAAACGCTGTAATCTTTGATAATGAATGAGGAAATAGCTATGCTTGTTTTTTTTTGTTTCAAATATTTTTTTCTTCTTACACCTAAAAAATAAAATAAAGTTTTGTAATTAGTAAAGTATAATAGGAAAATATATATTTTTTCATGTAATATTATGTTCTTCTATTTACTAACGTGTTGTATACAATTTTGTACCTCATAAGAATGAATGAAGACCAAACTAAACTATTTAATAAAGACAAAGAAAAAAATTAAAATTATAACAACCACAAATATCGTACTAAATCACGCCTACAAACAGCGTTGACAACTCATACATTTCGTCGCTACGATGCCGACTTTGTCCCCTTTTTTTTTTGTTATACCCCACTTGAATAAATTTAAACACACATTTCGTTCACTTCCTGTATGTTACTCAGATATATGCTCACATAGATACATACATCGCTACCTACGTAAAAAAAAGCAAATTTTTATATATGCCACAGCCAAGTTTAGTCAGTGTCAATGTTTATCTTTGCCGTTTGCGAATTTTATATGTGCAGATGATTGGAAGACGTTCCCAGTTGTCATCTGTTTGAATATAATTGGGGATGACGTAAGATATGACTGTGTAATTAGTTTCTTTTGCAGGTTTTTCTTTACGATTTATATACAATTAAAGCACCGAAGAGTTTCGTTCTTAAAATCCTTTGTGCAAAAGTCTCAGCTGTCAAGTTTTGCCATGTAAATTATGCTTTTAAAATGGCATAGTGGGTAATAATAAAAACTAAAAACTTTAAAGATTTATTTTAAAATTACCGGATCTATAAAAATTAGTTACGTATAAATAATTCTTAAATCACTCTTCCCATTTCCAAACCCTTTTTCTTACCTATCTGTTGTATGCTTGATCTTCTATTAGACACTACGATGGCAGATGAAAAAAACAATTGAAAAAAAAGACTTTTTTTAAAAAAGAAAAAAAATTTCAGAATAATAAATTGTTATTACATGCTTATGCGATTATGATCCTATATGGAGCCATGGCTTGTGATAAAAAGCGCAACATGCAAGAGCCGTATCAAAATTTATGTCCAGTCAAAGGATTACCAATCACAAGAGTAATGTCAGCATTAAGAGTTGTTTTGGAGCAATCAGCCTTGCACATGTTGTGGAAAGAGACGCCAAACTGACAGCATTTCGCCTATAGCACGTAGCGAATCAGTTGTCCCATACTCAGTGGTCAACAATCTATTGGAATAACTTCCAACGGCATGCTGTAAACATGATGTGTACTCGACCAATGGGATGAATGCATACTTCACTACTTGCTTTTCCAAATGAAGAGGAATGAAGATGCAGCGAAAACAAATGCTGGTTTACGGATAGTTCGGTAACCAAGCAAGGTGTGGGCACAAAAATACTTTGTTGCAATCCAAGAGCCAGAAGATATTACAGCCTGGACAACATATAACGATCTTTCAGATTGACATCTATGTAAATGAAAAGTGTACTAGAGAGATTTTGAATATAACTACAAAGTCAAATCAATAAGAATTTTCGGTGACAGTTAGTCGCTGCTGAAAGCACTAGATGGGCATAAATGCAACTGGAAACTGATTTGGCGGGGGTGAACATACTCTAAATACATTTGGGACAGGCCAATAATCTATCCCTAAACTGGGTACCTGGGCATTCATTCACTTCCCTCGGAAGTGAGGAAATAGACATTCTTGCGAAAATGAGTGCTGCTAAGCCAATTCAGCGATTAGAGTCTGCCATTGGTAGCTAGAGAGCAAATTACGTTTTGGGCAAATCCAATGCTCCAATACAGGATCAACTGTACCCGTTTGGTGCATGTAAAGGTATATATCTCATCTAATCATGTCAGAATCAAAGAACTGCTTGACTTTGACCGCAAAAGTGCCAAGGCAATTGTGTCTGTTTTTACAGGTCACTGTAAATTCAAAAAACACTTACACAGAATCGGCGTCTGCGCTGAGACTGAATACACACTGTGTTTGGAATTCACTACATCGAACGCACGTTTCGCGAGCAAAGCTATCATCATCAGTTGTAAAACTAAACTATTGCTGATGGATTTGATAAAAGCAAACACCTTCTAATGCTTTCAGATCTAGGACTATTAAATATTAACCTTTGCAGTTTATTATCCGGAAATAGATTAAGGGGAATTTTAGATGAGGGACTAGCTAAATGTGACAGAAGTCAAATATCATCGTGATCACAGTAGCATACTATTTTTAGATATAAATAAGCATAGCTTAGCATACTTATTTAGTTGAGTGTTATTGCTGATGATGATAGCTTTGCTATCGAAACGTTTGTTCAGTGTAGTTGTAGTAAATTTTATAGTAAGGTGTTTTAAAGTGTATGTAGTGCCATCATCTTTGTGAGTATCTTTGTCAATAAATTGTTATTCAGTAGCTGTGCAAACCCTTTCACCGCAAAGTGGAGAAACTACAATTTCAAGTAATATCTTTAAGAAAACAAGTTCTTTCTTATGTTACTCAGAAATCACTGTTAGTCGTTAATAACGGATATTTTTCGGTAATTATAATCGACTTCATCGTAAGTTATAAAGCACGAAGTTTTATATATTATATACATACACTCAAAAACAATGCCCAACGCTCTATACATACATATGTATATGGTTATATCCATAGATGTAATATAAAATATATACCTACATGGTTGTACTGATGTACTCTTCGTTGGGTGTAGCTGTTGTAGCTATGTTACGGTTGTATATGTCATGATGCGGTTATTAACCGGATTGTGGACATATAAAATGAATTACACGACATCTGTACACATGCCCCAATGTTAATAGCTCATTGTAGGTTTATAACTGTCGAGAGAAACAGAGCTAGCACAGGTTGATATAGAAGCGTCCGCATGTTGACTTATTATTAGAAAACTGAAGTACAATTAAATATAGGGTTGCATAACAAAATAGGAGAGTACCTAAACTACCTACATACAGATTTGTTAAAAAGTTTGAAAATACATTTCCAACACTTGAGCATGGAAGCTTTTGGTCCATAATTTTAACATTATATAATTGTTAATAATTATTACGGGTAATGCTAAAAGTCAATGCATTACCACCACCAGAAACATGTTCTTTTTATCTGCAAATGAACTAGTTGTAGAGTAGTAGAAGAATAGTTGTTCTAAGTATCGATACGATTTTCTTTTTTTTTTTTTTATATTATTTTTATATTATTAGAAAGTTTTGTACACAAAAGATTTTCAGAGTATACAACTAAATACACAAAAATATATAATAGTCTACCGATTTTATCATTTTAAATGAAATATCAATATATCATTTCATTAAAAATGGTACGATTTCTTATGACCAACATAATGCTTTTGTCATTAAAACGTTAATAAAAAAAAATTATAAATTTACACTGCAGAATGTTGGTTATTTAAATCTGGTCCGAACTGGAAACTGTGAGTTTCTACACTGAGAAAAGAGATTACATTAAACGAAAAGCTTTATAACGTTTGGTTTTTTAATCATATTAAACGAAAAGGATACCTTTTCGCAGAAAAGTGCTTATGTTATTTGAAAGTAGCCTGCTAAGTACATGTTTTTGGACGAAAAGTAATCGTAATTTAATTAAATGGAATACAACTTAGTTTTGATTAATATTTTATAATATCTGTATCACTTTTGTTTAAGTAAGACAATACACATTCATATATTATATTGCTATTATTATATTCATTATACTTTAAATAAAAAACACGCATGAATACATTGATTTAAAACCTTTGCCTTTTAGCGGAAAATGCAAGAATCTGCATTCAGGTTGAGTGGTTTTTTACGCGAAGGTATTTTAGTTTTATGCATGTTCCCACGTGCATAAAACTCAGATACACAAACTATAGTAAACAAAGATAAATATTTTCGTGCAAGATTAAAGGAATTTCAGTGATAATTGGAATCTTTTCAGTTAATGTTGCATTACTTATAACTTATAAGCCAACGCACTTTACAGAAGTATATAGTGTTTGAACGTTTAACGTTTAAAACTGTTACCCACGTTTTTTGTTAACGCATTTGGATACTAATTATTACTTAATTGAAATAATCTTAAAAAATATTCCTGTATAAACGAATAATTTAGTCAAAAGGTTTATTTGAAACAATATAATGTTATTTTCATATAGCAGATTTCTTCCTATATAGTACTTATGTGTAGCACAGAAATTGTCGGATAGATGGCACATCTCCTGTTTCATTCCAGTAACATATTTCGTACAAAAGGGGTGGAATAGATAAAAATATCTTTTATTTTTATCCGTTGGTCACAGATAAACGTATTTATCAACTTTATCCGTAGGCGATAGGTGAAAGTATCTTTCATCTTTAAGCATAACCGATGAATAAACTTATCTCTCATCTTCATCCTTTAGCGAGAAATAAATCTATCAATAGCTAATTATCTGTAACCAGTGAATTTTATAAGGCATTGATATTTGTAAGTTTTCATAAAAGCAAAATAAAAATAGTAACTCTAAGGTGGAGCACCACCTCATTCTGCGCATAATGTAGTTAATTCTACTAAATTTCAATACATTCGACTGCAAATGTGGGGTAGGCATCGAAAATCCGATATTCAATTATTTTTTATGTATTTGGTGCGAATTATTACATGTTTACTTATACTGATTTGTGTATTTTTCGATGTTTTTTTTTGTGATTTTATATTAAATATTTATTTTCTGGCTTTCATTTTTTCATCATCTACTAAGATTACAGATACGATAGTAACAATGAAAAATTTATCGAAACTATAATAACTCGAAAAGTGGAAGAGATGAACATAGAGTATGTTTAATAAAAATCAAAACACTTGTCAATAGGAATTTAATGATATAAACATATACAGGGTGTTCTATTTCAAAAAATAAGATATATCCATTTGAAGTTTGAGTTTGCGTTTCAGTGACAAACACCCAGTATATTAAAATATAACTATAAACATACCTGCAGGTATAAGTAGGTCCGTGCTAAGATATTTCAAAATTTGATTCCCTTATTCTAAGTGATCATTAAATTAAACAGTGCAAACTGCGTAATTTTTAGAAGATCAAAGATATCTCGGAAATTAATGAGTTTGGTGCTAAAGTATATTATATCTTATCTTTTTTTTTTAATTTTCTGGTGCCTTTAAGAATGTATTAATATTAGAGATATTGTATTAAAAAAAGAAAGTTGAAGGTTGTACCGAGGTTACAGAACACCCTGTATAAATCCCAAAGATTTTGCGTTACAGAAAAATTATAATCCTACAACAATTTATACAAACTTTTTTCCTATGTGTCACTGTTTACGAGTTATAAATAAAGGAAGTGCCTGCTGGTTGTTCTATTTGAAAATAAAAAAAAAAATTGAGATACATGACGTACTGACAAAATCGAACATCCTGTATATACAGGTTAAAGTTATCTAATGGTTGAATAAAAAAAATATATAGATAATAATATAAATAACTGAAGTATTTAAATTTATCTCTTGGATATTTTAGTTAAAAATAACCTTATATCGAAAGTACCGTGGAATGACCGTAGGGTAATTTGGGGTAAAAAGCCGTTTTTAAATCTTGGCGATTTTCTCATAATAAAAAGTAAATATTTTACATTATTCTGTACTACAGATTACTGTAAAATATTTGCTATTTATTATGAGAAAACCACCAAGATTTAAAAACACATTTTTGTCCCATTGAAGGTATACTTACTACATTTTGTCAGATAATTGCTTATTGACGTAAATTATTTAACATTTATACTAAACTGTACAAACATCTGTTCGTATGTATATTGTATCTGCATGCTTTAAGTGCATCGGCCAACGTTACGTTACATAGGTACAAAACAACTTTCGCGTACGATCCGAATCACAAAGCATCGCAATTTTAATATGTAAATCTACCTGCATGTAGGTCGTAAAGTGTCCGTTGGTCTTAACCTTGTTCCTCGACTGCATCCTGTCGCACGATTTGTCCGTTACTTGCTGGCCCTGTTGCAGTTGCTGTTGGGGACTAATTTCACCGTACAGCGTGATCTCGGAACCTCGAAGACCCGGACAGCCCATCCTGTTTTGGCACGGCATAACTGCAACAAAAGAGAGACGAATTACAATCTCGTTCATATGTAATATACAGGGTGTATCAGATACAGAGGTAAATATTTTAATATATAGCAGCTGTAATCATTTACGATCAAAAAGTCTTGATGCACAGGGGGTCTATCTGTAAGCATTAACGAGAAAAAAAATATTTTGTAAATGCCGTGGGCGAGAGCTGCACCTGTGCACAACCTAATGCTGTCCCGAGTATACCCCCACATACCACTATCATTCAGCCATTACCGCTGTTAGTTTTGTGTGGATCGCTGCTTGGAGTGCAAGCCACTTCGAACATTTTATTTAAATTCTTCCCGTCTCGAAAAAACGATCTTTTTCAGGACCATCATGATTTCATATAAAGACAATCGAAGCTTGATACATCGGCCAAAAGCGCGGGAATGTATAGATTCATTTTCGCGCGACATCATAGTAAAAAGGCGTGTTTGCAAATTTTCTGTATCTACATTTATTTCTGTGTAATTCGATTCAATTCATTTTGCGTTATTTGATTAAATAAATCCAAAAGAAATAACTCAGATTCATGCGGTACCGTTTATTAACAACTAACTCTCGATTCGACAAAGCAAAAGAAAATATTTACGTTTTTTGTAAGTACTGAAGTCGCATATACGGTGAAACTCGAACGTCTTATCAGGATATTAAAAATAATACTGTGTAGACCTACATAGAATGCTCTTAACAAATAAGGAATGTTTATTTTATAAAAAGAAAAAATTTAAAATGCCTCAGTTTTGATATTTTTACAAGGGCACGCTGGCCGATTGGCCTTTATTTATTCAGAATGACGTTAAATGAATTTACGGCATACCATTAAGAATAATATTGAATGAGTGCAATGTATTTATACATAATACTACGTTTAGTAGGTGCTTAACATGACGTTTCCTTGCATCAGGCCCGGACTAAAGAATTTTTGGCTCTAATTTTTTTTTTTTTTATTTTTTAATGATGAAATCCGATTTCGACGGGTTTGTACTTTATACGTCGTGTAGTTAACACCGAAGCAACACTTACTTTTTTATTTGATACACCCTGTATACATATATCCAGATATTTTCCGATATTTTCGTTGTTTTATTCCTGATATAATACGCTTGTTGTTTGTTAGGAGTTGCGTTTACGATATCCGCAGACGGAAAATTGTTGCTCGCTAGTTAGATGCACAAGCAATCAGCAGTTGGCGTCCATCAGACCATAAAATTATAACATTCTCCGGATAATACTGTTATTACTAGGTACGCTATTAACCATTTTTTCATGAGAGAAATTCTATATTTCCATGTATAAACATATCTCGACCGGATGCAGTCGACAAAACGAGGTTCACTGAGAGAATAGTTTGTTTAATTTCAATTTGACAAAGTAGATACAAATAATCCATCCGTTTAAGATGATATTGTAAGGCAATAGAGGCGTTTCAAAACTTGAAACACCAGTAATTTTATGTCCGGGCAAAAATCTATCTAGATAATTACTCTAATAAGGAAATTATTTAGTTCTCGCGCATTTGCAACCTTATTTGAATGTCATTCGAAAAAATATTTATCTAAATAATCATCTGTATTCATATTTTAACGAGAGATGATAATTTAGATAACCAAATTGGTTATTTTTTGTAAACGCCGGTGAGTTTAACATTACTCGTATTTACAAGAACTATTAAGTTCTTGTAAATACGTATTACACTGAGAAAAATGGGCTAAGTAAAGTGGTTACTTGATAAAAAATTATTTACAATAGATAAAGTTTTACTTGGAACTATTCTCGTTAATTAATACCTGCAACTAAACCCAGTTTCCTGAATGCAAGTTGTTGCTGTAAATAGTGCTTTTATTAACGGCTATTACACAGCGTGCCTGACAAATTTGTGGTAAGTAACGTATTACTTATGACTTCTGGTACTGTATCTAACTACAGTACATTTAGGTTAGTTAGGTTAGTAGAAGTAACTATAATGCTGATCGCTATTGAGCTATATAACTCATGTATTTTCTCAAACAGGTAACAACTTGCCACAACTACGATTATTTGAGTTTTGCTGCCAGCCCGTGATTGTTTTACTATTTCTGATTGGCTAATGCGGTAGAGTAATGAAATAGCTCCCGAGACGGCTACGCGCGCAGGCGCGGGCTAGCGTCAAGTAAGAGTTACGGACGTGGGAAAAGGTCGTCGAAAAAGAGTGGCCAAGGAGCACGGCCATTGTAGGCCAGTTGGAACGCAAGTATATTAAAAATACCGGGTGGGTTAACTCAAGGCCCCGTCCGTATAAAGAATCCCAGCGAAAGAAGTAGTACCGAGCCTATAAGCAATCGGATGTTTCAAGATTGCAGTTTTAAATCACGTGTGGATACCGTCGCTAGGTGAGTGACAGTCCAAGTGCCCCCTGCAGTTAGGGATACTCCGACGAAGTAGCCGTTTAGTCGTTTATTATTGTTTTGTTCATTTTTTCATTATTAAGGAATATATTTTATGAGTCATTACGTTGTAAATTGTTAAAAAAAAAAACTGTTGTTAAAGTAAAACCAATATCTTTCATTCATATCAGGTAGTCACTGTGTTTGTCCTATACAATATAAAACTATTACTAATAATACTGCGTTTTTTTCTTAAGTAATAAGTATTATGTAGCATCTTTAGCAAAATAAATGCGAATTTAATCTTCAATTATTAATGCAATCGAAGCTACAGCACACTGAATGGTAATTAAAAATTATTTGCAAACAATTTTGAATTACGCATTGCTCGGTACGCAGTACTTATAGTTGCGATTGCATAAATAATCGAAGATTTGCGGAACTTTTTTTTGTACTTTATCAGTTATTTCACACAGAGTACACATTGTAAGCTACTTAATAAAAATATTCTGCTAAACATTCCTCGTTCCTACACTACCTATAGTTGAACAACAAATTTAAGGTAAGTATATTGTATATTTATAGCAAATCATTACCTTTTATATATCAGGTATTTAGTGAACGTGCATTAATGATACTCTTTCCCTATCACAAGTAATCTAAATAGCTTGTATTAATTATGAAGGTGTGATAGCTGTTATAGAATAGTTCACTCACGGCAATGCTGGATATTTAACTATTTCAGTTTAATTATCATAAGTAACTTCATAAGTTACCGGTATGAAGCAGACCGTAAGTAACTTAGATTGCTTGTTGTTAGTATCAGTGTTTAGGATCTCTTTTTTACTAGTGCTAAGTAATCTATGCTTTTGTCCCCTATTCAGCTGAACTTTTTACTTACGATAATTGTATTTTTATTTATGATTAATAATTTTTTTCTCAGTGTAGTACTACTTGCTGATATCGCACGGTATACCATCCCAGCCACATGATTTTTTATTTGCCAGCCCAAAAATCACAGCCTCAACTTCCACTTGGTCAGTTGGAAGCAAAAATAAAGAGGAATCATTATTTTGACAAATAGGAGGGAGATTTGGCTCTGAAGGGGCTTGACAAGCTGAGGCTTAGCCAATACCACCCCTTAAAAAAAAATAATTATGTGATTATTTCAAAACAAACTAATGTCTAAGAACATTTTAATTTGCAGAGTGGTTAGCATCTTCATCACCACTTCTTTTTGCTACACCTGCATTAAAAACATAACCAATACACTGTTGAAAATTTTAACACTTTTTTGACTAATTTAATAGTCAGGAGAGGTCCGCACTCTTTTCGTGTTATTTTGTCGAGAACTATAGAAGTTTAAATTTAACGAGCAAAGATAGTCAAGTATTGTCTATTGCTAAGGGGTTATTTTGTTCAACTGACACGTGGAATTATAAAATACTTCTAGTCACATTTTATTTGATCTAGACTAGACAAATTTACTAGCTGTTTAACTAAATGAATGCGATCTATTGGTGTTTTAACACCATTTTCTAAACACAACGTTCTTTTTAATATTCAACTCCTATTTCTTAGTGCTATAATTTCTCTCTTAAGACGTTTTCTCAATTATAAATAGCAAACCGCTCATTCACAAGTTTTGGTTTCAACTAAACGTACCAATTTTAAAATGATTTTTTGAGAACCATTATAAAATTAAGTGAATGTTTATGCTATTTGATTCAAGTCTAAACTAATTGCGTAAATAGATGTTCCCAATACATTCTTTAAGATGTTGACATTTTTTATGCCCACTGGAATTAACGTTTATAACACGAGGTTACACTTTGCAAGTCAGTCACATTTGGTGTTTGTTTGGATATGTTAATACGGAGAATCAAACACGAAAACAGATACACGTGCAATGCAGGTGGTGCGTATAATGCAATACTGTATTAGAATAGGTGGGGTTTCTATATTTCTTTCCGAGGGAAAAATTCTGATTGGTTGACGCTTCTGAATGTCTAGAAAAATAGTCAATCCTCATATCTGAACAAAGAATTCACACGAAATTCTAGTCATTTCTGTTCTATTCAATACGCGTAGTCAACTCGTCTGGCAAAGTTTGGAAAAATCAACACTAAAATATTTGACTAGCGCAAAATTAACGCCAACACCGTAATATTTTCAACAGTGTATACTCCATGGGGATATCCCAATCTCACAGAAACGATAGTTCAAATTTATTTCCCGGAACATCCTAGAATATAAACCGAACGATTCCACGAATCTCCTTGGATTGACGTGTTTCAACACAAACCGATCGAGGCTCTCAACATCAATAAATATTAACATTTATCTGACGCTAGAGGAAACGGAAACGATTAGATACTTTGTTTGACCGACCGTTAAACAGTTTATTCCACGCGTATTTGAAAATGGCATCTTTCTTTCTTGGGTACAGCGGGAGCCATCGAGGCTTTCTGAAACAATTATATCGTCAGAGTTACGTATGAAATACGTACACGTACTATTGCGGCACAAGCAGTATAAACTTAGACGACTGGCAACTAGTCGGAACAAGGTGAACGTCCGAATAGAATTCCCCCTTTGGAATTCTAGAATTCTGAGTTATTTTTACAGGACGACAGTGGACCGTCAACTGTTCGGAGATTCCTTGGCTTTCGGCGCCGCGACGCGCGAGTGAACTCGTTAGGAAACGATTAGGAGTGACATAGGCGAACTTATCTTAAGAATGAGGTACCCGTTGTAATGATGTTCCTCTAGGAATAAAAACCTATACCTTTGGCGCAGCGTAAATTTAAGAATCTTATGGTGAGATTCTTAAAGAGATTATCTGTAAATCTGTAAGCATTCATAATGCATGCTTACAGTCATACCGACAATCTTACAGGCGCTACAGATATACGTAGAAACTCTACACAATTAATTTGATCTATAAATCTTGTAACAATAGAAATATTGACAAATCTGGATCTGCAATCAATATCTGACGTACTAGATAATATCTGTCATTCATTCCATTGAAAAAAGATATAAGGTAAGCGGAGAAAAAGAAAATTTATCAACATAATAACAAAATAACCGATGAAAGCTTATACAAGCTGTCCTAGTTAGTGTGCCCACCATTGAGATCTCGTTGACGGTAAGAGATAGAGAATTGGTTAAATGAGATAAAATATACGTGACGCCAACCCCTACTTTTATACACAAAAAAAAATTAAACAACTGAACGCTACGTGCGTTATAGGGGAAAAACTAAAAATCTACAATTTAAATTTTGTCATATAGCTTATTTATTGTAATAGGTACTGAAACAATATTGTGACATTGTGAAGATACACGTTTACGTAAAATTCAAATATTTTAGTAAAATCTACACTGAGAAAAAAAATTAATAATCATAAATAAAAATACAATTATCGTAAGTAAAAAGTTCAGCTGGATAAGAGATAAAAGCACAGATTACTTAGCACTAGTAAAAAAGAGATCCTAAACACTGATACTAACAAGAAGCAATCTAAGTTACTTACGGTCTGCTTCATATCGGTAACTTATGATAATTAAAATGAAGTAGTAAACCAAAGAATATATGCCGTTGCGGTAAGTAAAAGATTTACTCATATCAAGTAGATGTATTGCTATGAGTGAACTATTCTATAATGGCTATCACACTTTCATTATTAACCTCAATTAATTTGGATTACTTGTGATAAGGAAACAGTATCATTAATGCACGTTCACTAAATGCCTGATATATAAAAGGTAATGGTTTGCTATAAACACTCAATATACTTACCTTAAATTTGTTGTTCAACTATATAATTTAAATAAAAAGCAGTATTATTAGTAATAGTTTTATTTTGTATAGGACAAACACAGTGACTACCTGATATGAATGAAAGATATTGGTTTCAGTTTAACAACAGTTTTTTTTTTAAACAATTTACAAAGTAATGACTCATAAAATATATTCCTTAATAATGAAAAAAAACAAAGCAATAATAAAAGATAAGGTAAATGGGGCCCCCTTGAAACGTTATTTAGTTATTGAAAATATTGAAATCTAAGCAAAGGACAAACAGAAATATGGCTTTGAATTTACAACTAATAATAAACAAAGAAATAATATGCCTAGGCGGTAAACTTGCGGTTTCTGTTGGTTTTTTGTACTGGGCGTTGTCTTGGCGAGTTGATCCTCTGCCGGCGTACGTGGCGGTTATATCCGGTGATCGCCCCAAAAACGGCTACTTCGTCGGGGTGTCCCTAACTGTAGGTGGCACTTGCACTGTGATTCAGGTAGCGACGGCATCCACACTTTAACTTCACCAGCGGGCGCAGATATCATCACAATGATGGGGAATTCAAATATCCCACCACGTAGTTTAAAACTAAAATTTTGAAACATCCGATTGCTTATAGGCTCGGTACTTCTTCTTTCGCTGGGATTCTTTATACGGATGGGGCCTTGAATTAACCCACCCGGTATTTTTAACATATTTGCGTTCCAACTGGCCTACAATGGCCGTACTCCTTGGCGACCCTTTTTCGACGATCTTTTCCCAAGTCCGTAAATCTTACTTGACGCTAGCTTGTCTCGGGGACTGTTTTATTACTCCGCCGCATTAGCCAATCAGGAATAGTAAAACAATCACGGGGTGGCAACAAAACTCAAATAATCACAGTTGTGGCAAGTTGTTACCTATTTAAGAAAATACATGAGTTTAATAGCGATTAGCATTGTTGTTACTTCTACTAACCATGTGCTGTAGTCATAAGTAATACGCTACTTACCACAAATTTGTCAGATACGCTGTGTAATAGCCGTTAATAAAAGCACTATTTACAGTAACAACTTGCATTCAGGAAACTGGGTTTAGTTGCAGGTATTAATTAACGAGAATAGTTCCAAGTAAAACTTTATCTATTGTAAATAATTTTTTATCAAGTAAACACTTTACTTAGCCCATTTTTCTCAGTATAACAATGAAGAAAATAGATTAAAAGATAAAAATTCAAACGTTACACGAGATTTAGGATGAATTGTAACTATTTAGGTTTTCATAAACAAAATGTAAGGTAACATTTACATCTTTGGACAAACTTCGTACATAAATAAATTTAATATCTGATATTTACATTGTTATAAATAACAACTTTGCCCTCCGCCTGCCCTCCATAGATCTAACAATGTTACATAACAAAAAAAAAACTTTTTTATATAGTTCCAACTTAAATAACATGGTGACAGTCCATCTAAAACTTTTCTTTCGCCCCATACTTAATCCTAGCTAGATTAGTAGAGATGCAGTTCGACGTTTAATCAGTTTTGTATTGCAAACTCTCCAAAACAAACAAAAAAAAATACAAAAAAAACAAATGCAGATACAATAATCCACTTTTGGCAAACATATTGTACTGATAAACTTAATTAAAGCGTATTTGCCTGTGCAATGACCTTGACGCTGACGGGCCGATTTTAATTATGGAGACAGCACTCGATAAGTATAAACCAAAACGAAATGAAAAGAGCAAGATTATATTTTTCAAGCGAAAGAATATATATAACACCTAGCGACATTACCCAATCAATATTAGGATTGTATTCAAATATCCTTGAAATAATTTTTGGCTATCAACGTATGATAAGTAAAACGAATAAAATGAAAAAAAGTAAAGTCTTTAGCGCTAAACAGTGATAATTTCTCAGTATAAAAAGGAGATTTGATGCGTTTAAATCAGTGTAGAGTTGTCTTCAGTGCAACAGCATCCGCAATCATGAATAAGGTAAATATATTTTGTTTTTATTAACTTCTTTTCAATTGCTGATCTTAAATGTGATTGTTATCTTCTCTTTGCAGTTGGTGTGTCTCTTTGCCTTGATTTGCTGCTTATCATTCGCAGCATGTCGTTCGGAATTCTATCCGTCCGTCAGCGGGGTTGAATATCCTTCGTATTATCCGTACTACTTGAAGTCCATCTTCACTCCGTGGCTACAGAAATCCTTCTTGCATAGCTATGGATATCCGTACTACAAAGGAATACACTCATATGCTAGCCAGATCCCCTACGAAGGACAATATCCGTATTTCTACCCATATTCTTCCGAATATCAATACCCAGGATTTGGAAGCCTGCCTTACAGTTACCAGCACAGCATGTGGAAACCTTGGTACGGCATGGGATCTAGCTACTACACTCCATACACTTATTCTCCTCTCTCGTACCCTTATTATCCGAGCTATCCGTATGTTCATTCGAGCTACCCTTACTCTTACCCAAGCGTCTATCCCACTGAAGTATATTAGATCGATGTCGACTGCTATTTTGTTACCCGGGCTTTGTTTAATGACAAATAAATTGAGGATTGTATCATAGAGCTGTGTTATTCTTTCTTTAATTTATATACATCTACCATTTTGAATCCTTTTTCAAAGTATAGGTCGTTTATATAGGTACATTTCTTTTGCAATATAAAATTACATTCACCAATAGGTGAAAATGGTTTCTTTTCATTTTCAAAGAACTTAATAATAATAATTCTTTATTAACCATTTGACCGTAAAGATATAAGCTTCGTCAATGAAATAGATAGATAGATACTTTATTCGCCGAAAAATCACCAACATGTGACATAGGCGTCGTCAAATATTTAATGTATACTTAATAATAATGTTAATAAAAAAGTAAAAAAGTAAATATAAACACATACAATAATAAAACACAACGCACAATATAACAAATTTAACAAACACTAAAAAAAAATGATAGAAGCGAATTCCCACAAATATATCTCAATATCTAGATGTTATTCAAATAGGTTTCAAGTTTATTCAGATCATAAAAACATCTCTCAATTAACATAAATTTTAATTTTTGTTTAAATTCATTTAAGGTCTGATATTAGGTTTTAACTTGTTATACAGATATGAACCTGCCAACATTGGCGATTTTCTATAGAAAGAGTGGCAATATCTGTTTAAAACAATATTATCCCTATGTCGGGTGCAGTGCCCATGGGCGCTAGCAAAAGTCGATAACTTTCCAATATTGATATGCAAGTGAATCAAAAGTTTATAGATATAGATAGAAGTTACGGTCAAAATTCCATATCTTCTAAAAGTTGTTCTGCACGAACTATTAAAAGGTAAATCAACCAGCAGTCGTAAGATTTGTTTTTGCATGACAAACACACGACTTATTGTACCCGCCTGGCCCCAAACAATAATCCCATAAGTCAAAGCAGAATACACGAATGCCTAATAAATATCAATTAATGACTTAATATCCAAGACAGATTTGAGTGAACTAATGACGTAATAGGCTTTTTGAAGCCTAACACATATGCTCTCTATTTGATCGTCCCACGCTAAATTACTATCCAAAATAATACCTAAAAAATTACAAGTTGACGAGGATATTATTTTTTCGTCATTAAAAGAAAAATTAAATTCAGAGGAACATCTATATTTATTAAAAAATAGTAGATATATCATTAAGAAAAAAATACCAGTAAAAATATAACTAATGTAAGACACATATACAAATACAAAACTTCGACTTCATTCATACAAAGCGGTTCATGAGTTGCAATTCAATAATTCTTTTTATTTCTATTGGCATACTGGTATTTGTGTAAGTAGAGGAAGAATTGCCCTTTCTTGCACATTCATAAGAATTACATAAGAATACATAAGAATAACGAAGGTAATGACATTAAACTGTTGGCCTTAAGTACAGATAGCCAGGACTCAATTCGTTTCTGAACAATAAAGCAACGTAAAAAGTACTATGACTGACTCCGGAATATAAATATCATACGCCAGCCTTGAGGAAATGTGCGCATGGTAAAACACCAATAACTTATCAATAGTAACACCCGGGTTTGAACAAAACATGATTCAGTGAGCACAGCTTAGAACAAAGCGCCTCCCACACTAAAAAAAGTATCCACATGGCAACCCAAAAACTTAAAAAGTATGTGTCACAACAGGAATCGATTCACCATGTAATGGTGATCTATCAATTGGGCGCCTCATTGTTATAAGCAGGCAGTAAAAAGTTTTAGATATATTAATTAAATTATTGCGACCATACCACAAAGACATATTACTAGCGTAATTAGAACCTCAAAATGGTCACCATCCTATTGAATGTCCTAATGCAATAAAGTTTCATGTTGTCAAAAATATTCTGCAGTGCATTTGGTGTTATTTGATTACATTTGTTAAAAGTAAAAAAAAATAAAGCGTATTATCCACAACTTGCAAGCGAAAGTTTCGCTTACATTCAGTGAAAACTTATATAACAATATCAAATGTGAAATATCAAACCACTAGTTGTGCTACCAACCTCACATAAAATATGCTAAATAGAAAAAGTAAATTTCTACTAATAAAAAAAAATCCATGCATATACAGGGTGTTAGGTAAACATGTGGCAAAAATTCAAGGGATTATTCATTGGCCTATTCTAAGAATATTTTGTCCTATGGCGATTTTTAAAAAACCCTTTTGTTTCGAAGATACAGGGCGAACAAAATTTGCGACAGTAACAATATTTTATTATCAAAAAGTACATGCAAAGTTGCTCAATCTACAATAAAAGTTCGAAATGGCTTCCTCCAGCCTGAATACAAGCATTCAATCTTCTTGTCATTGACTGTCGAACTCTTTCAAACACACCTGGGTCGTTTCTAATTGAGTTACACTAAACAATTATCTGATTTCGCAAATCGTCCAAATTCTCCATTGGAGTAGCGTAAACTATTGACTTCAGAGATCCCCAGAAGAAATAATCTAGGGGGTTTAAGTCTAGGGATCGAGCAGGTCATGCGTGTGGCCTACCTCGACCAATCCAGAGATCTCCGTATGTTGCTGTTAAATAATTACAAGCAACCAAAATGAAATGTGGTGGTGCACCATCGTGCACAAACCACATTGCAATTCTTGTCGCGTATGGTACATCCTTCAGAAACTCAGGCAGCGTTGCTTCCAAAAAGTTGCGGTACCCCACGCTAGTAAGTCTTCCTGGTAGAAATACCAGCTCCAATTAGACAGTCACCCACAATTCCAACCCAAACATTCAACGAGAATTGATGTTGAAAACGATCTTCAAATACCTCATGCGGATTTTCATCTGCCCACACACGGTTATTATGAAAATTCCTTATTGCATTTCTTGAGAAACTGGCTTCATCGGTAAAAAGAATCTGTGTCAGGAATGGAAGGATGCGAACTAATGTTTACAATATCCATTGACACAATGCAATACCTGGAGGAAAATCAGCAGGTAGTAGTGCCTGAACGCGTTGAATGTGGTATGGATACAACAAATTGTCCTTAAAAATTTTCCAAACTGTCAATGACTTACATTCAAAGTATTTGCAATTTTTCGCGTAGAACTACCAGGATCTTCCTCTATCATCTCCAGCACATTCTGTTCCAATTGTACCGTTCTTGCAGTCATTTATCTTCCTGGCTTTCCACTTCGTTTCATTGAGCCTGTTTCACGAAGACGTCGATGAATGTTTTCGAAGATCTTTCGGTCGGGGACATTACGGGCATGAAATCGTTCAATGTGCAATCGTATAGCTTCTAGTGAGTTGCCATCAGCAAGACCATACATGAAATGCATATCATCAGTCATCTCGGCGTTCGTATACATAATCATAGAGGATTTCATTAGCTATTAAAGACACGTCAAACAGCCAAACGTCACTCAATCTAAACAAATGCGACCGATGAGACGCATTCAAATGAGATCCACTACTAGATAAAACAGCCGTTTCATGTGATCGAGATCGAAAAAATAACAGCGCATTGTAAACAATTCTTTGTACTTGATAAACTCATTGGCGCACACCATACTTTTATATACATTAATAATTTCAACGAATATCGAATATGTTTGTCGCAAATCTTGTTCACCCTGTATCTTCGAAACAAAGGGTTTTTTTCAAAAATCATCATAAGACAAAATATTCTTAGAATAAGCTAAGGAATAATCCCTTGAATTTTTGTCGCATGTTTACCTAACACCCTGTATAAATACATTCTAAATCAAATTTCATCGAATTCTCAATTTGATACCTGGGGAGCATGAAATCAAACAAGGAGTTCAAACAGAAAATTTCTATTAAAACCCTCATTTGATTGGTTTTCTTTTACTCATGGCACTATTAAGAATTATTATGTAGTAAGGTATTCTCAATGTTCAGGATAGGTAGAAATAAACACGCACAAATAGGTAAAATTACATTATAGATTTTACGCAAGTGTCCCGCAAGACTCCGTTCTTGCGCCTTTTCTATTTATAATTTGCGTAAACAACATTCTTTCTCTAAAGTTGATCCGTTTCAATTTGCTGCAGCTAAGCTACTCTAACTATGGTGATCATCAGGTAACATTAAAATTTGCTTCGGCAAGCAAGGTTAAAGAATCACTCGCCTTAAAAGGATCGCTAAGCGGAAACGAAACAAATTCTGGTAAAAAGAAACAATTTAACCATTTTACGTATATCGCTTCGAAATGCAAGAAGTTTAAACTCTCCGATACTACAATACCGTAACAGTTTGTGTAACTTTAACAGAAACAATTCTCCTAAAATACACCACTCTATTATAACAGAATCCGAAGCGCATTTCCCCTGGTTTCATGCAGCGTTTCTTTACTTTAAGACCAGACCTCCTGTAACACGTCAGCATTGGTCACGCTGGGCCGTGCGCCCATCACTCACACACATCAGAAGAATACGCTGGCAGTGGTTTCTCTCCTTCCTTATGAGTTATTGGCTGTCAGGAGAATGCTGTCTGTAAACGATGCTGTTTCAGTTTAGGTTAATATAGGTGTATCTATGTACATAGACGATTGAGCGTATGTATATGCGCCATGCATTAAGATAGTTCGCGTATACATGTATTGAATTTATCTCTCTCTCTCTTTTGCTTCGTTCATAGTTTATATTCCAGCGGCAGTTTAAAAGGAATTTTTCAATGTTTACAGTGGAAGATCTCGAGATGACATCTGGACAATAAAAACCGGCTGTACCTCTTTCTGATTTCAAAATATGTATGTAAGGATACGGATGTCTGTTAGTTTAATAAATAATAGTCTGATTTACAAGAGAGAGCAACATTAGATGAAGATCTGGGATAAGAAATAAAAGCGGCTTCAGTAATTTCTATTTAAATTGCAGAAACTAAGATATTATTAATGAAAGATGTTGTTGCAACATTGATACAGTGCAATTATTATTAAAAAAAAAAAGATATAATGCACATGCTCATCTCAAGTAGAGTAATACAACTTAAATTCAATATAAGATGAGGCACACCAATAACATGATGGTCACTTTTACATTGAAGAAGTCATGGATTTCTTGTTTTTACAAAATGAAGTTAGTAGCGTGACAGTTGACAAATGAGGTTATGTTGATCCGATAGATTATTACGCAAATAGGCTTGTGTTACAATAATAATAATAATAATAATACACTGATGCCCGGTAACATAAAGCGTGTGTAACCAAGTGATTAGTTAATCATTTGTTAGCACTAACAAATTGTTAAGTAAAAGTTGCGTAACATAAACTTAACCATTTGTTAAATGTGGAGTAATTAGTTAACAACTGATTAATGTGTGTAAACTAGTTAAACTGTAAATTTACTAAAATTGATAGTTCATTTTGGTTCGATAGAGAGCCAACTGAAACTTTGACGTTTTCACCTAGAAATTCAGTAATTGGGTTTTGCTTCTGGGTTATGTCAAGTTTGTTTATAAGATTATAACCAAAACGGATATATGGAATGATTAATCATCGTCCTCCAATGAAAAACTATCGATATCTAGACAACATATATGATGACGTCATAGACCACGGACTGCTCATAGAAGAATCATGTAGATATAAGAAAAAAGGCAAATAAAACAATGATTTGGTCGTGTTGATTGTTCTTTTTCCTAAGTTGTATAATGAAATAACTGCTTTTTCATCCTTAATCAGTAGTACTATGAAATTAAATTCAGATGTAATTTCTGCCACACTTCGTTTTTTTTTTTATTTAATAGATACTCATCCGTTTTTTTTATTTTCAACTACTCTTTATAATTTTCAATGATCGCTAACGATGTGTGTTTCTTTTTGTACCGTAAAATTCTGCTCTTCCCACGCATCCTGCATTTTCCTACTTATTATGACGCATAGTGTCAAATTTAGTGATAATGTCAGAATCAAATGTTGAAATTACACCCTACCTAGCCTCCATAATTATAAAAATGTATTATAGTAATCACTAAACGTATATATTTAAACTTACTGCTGCTATCTTATTCCAAATTAATTGATCAGTGATCAAATTGAATCAAAAATAAAAATTCTGTCAAAATGTCAAACAGATTTTCCGCCTAAGCGTCAAATATTCCGCCATCTATTGATGCAATCATGCACGGTAACTTTCGTTACACATTCGGCAATTTCGTGCTTTTGGTAAATCTTAACAATGTGTACTACCGGAATAGCGGTGGTTAAGTTAACAACTGATTTAACAAATGATTATCTCCTAACAAACCTTTATGTTACTAATTTTTGATGTTATCCATTGATTAACTTTGACAAATAGGTAACTATTGTTTATGTTACCGGGCATGAGAGAAATATCGCTTTCATTTAAAAGAATTGCATTAAACCAAATGTTTTTATGTTTTCAATATGCCCAACATGATTCGGTGTTTCCTTGAAAAGGATTTAATTTTAAATTCACGCATTTCTTCGGAAATAATACATTTTTCGTTGAAACAGTTTATTCTTTTAAGTGAAAGATATTGATAGTTGATTCAAGTCCGCTTTATTTTGAACTTGAAAACTATGCAGATTGGCAGAAAACCGTATGCATTTTGATTCAGGAGGTTTTTTCTCTTCTTATAACATTTATTCATTTTAGACTTAACCGTAAACACAACAAAATGCCGTGATCATTTTTAATCGAAATGAAAATGAATTATCTCTAAAAGCCCATGCACTAAGGAGGGATTTGACGTTAGAATGTTGTAAATCCTAGTAGTATTGAGGAGTTGGTCGCAGTGACCATCCTAGCACTCTATAGTGTGCTGTTAAAGAAATCGTCCTTTCAATGACGATGACCCCTATCAGATGTTATTCTAGTAAACATGACAGATTAGTATGTTACAATCGTAGTTCCAGCCTATTTTGTGCGAAATATTATTTGTTACTGGAATGAAATAGAAGATGCGCCATCTATGCGACAATTCCCTACTAACATAAGTATATCTGTCATCTGCTACAATATGGGAAGAAACCTATAAGAAATAAAATGCGATATTCATTTTTACTTCCATGTAAATATTTAGTTAAATTAGTAAATATTGCGCTAGCTTCAAATACATCTACTAATCAAATTATTTGTTTGATTGAATACAGGAATATGATTAATATTCCTTAATCAAGTAATCATTTAGTAACTGTAACCAAATGCATGAAAAATGATTGAAAACAACAAGATCGTTTTTCCCGTGTATAACAGTTTTAGAACCTTCAAACACTATATACTACTGTAAAGTTTCTTGGCTTATAAGCAAATCAGCATTAACTGAAAAGATTCCAATTATCTCTGAAATTTCTTTAACCTCGCGCGAAAAATATTCACTTTTGTTCATTATTGTTTGTGTATCTGAGACTTATGCACGTGGGAACATGAATAAAACTAAAATACTTCCACGTAAAAAAGGAATACAAGTGCTTGCATTTTCCGTTAAAAGGCAAAAGTTTTAAATCAATGATACATGTCTGTCCACGCAAATAAACCAAAACGTCCGGCTTTTTTATTTAAAATACTGTTTATAATTCAATAATATTTAAAAAAGAAACTAAAATATGTCGTTAAATATATACATAATAATGGCAATATAATATGTAACGCGTATTGTCTTACTTAAACAGAAGTTATAAAGACATTATAATATATTAATTAATCAAAACTAAGGTGCATTCCATTTAATTACTGTTACTTTTCGTCGAAAAGCATGTACCTAAGAAGAAAATAGTCTTCCGGCAAATAGCGTGCTATTTCCAATTAAAATAAGAACTTTTCTAAGGAAAGCTATTCTTTTCGTTGAACATGATAAAAATCCAAAGTTTTATAAAACTTTTCATTTAATGCAATCTCTTTCCTCAGTGTACTACAATTTGTTAACGTTTGTTAGCAGTTATAAAAGGTAAGTTGTTCATTGCAATCGCTAGCAAATATCTGATTTTCTGTGATTTTTTTTCTTTTGTATAAGTTGCACCTTTTTAGACAAGCATAGACCTCTTCTATAAGAATGTAAACTCTCGTACAACACGCAGATTATACGCGAGAAAATACGGTATATATTACGCAATAGCGCATTTAGATTATGTTAATATTGTAACAAACAAAATATTAATATATGAGCAAAAAAGAAAAAGCAGCATTAGGAGGGCAAAGTGTACTACACGCAGGAGACTGATTGCAAAATTATATTGTTATATAATTGCATTCATTAGTGATAAGAATAACGTGATAATCGCGTATTCTTTTTCAAAACATGCGTTTTGTATGCATATAAAAAAAATATTCCGCTGTTTATTTTATTTACACCAACGGCCCAAAAAGAATAAAAGAAATTCTACATCGGAGCCTGTTATCGGTGGTCCGAGTTTTAGAAAAT
This sequence comes from Protaetia brevitarsis, assembly GCA_004143645.1. Lineage (NCBI taxonomy): Eukaryota > Metazoa > Arthropoda > Insecta > Coleoptera > Scarabaeidae > Protaetia > Protaetia brevitarsis. Next base: position 940,419 of record RXPK01000327.1, on the reverse strand, counting down.
ACCGATAACTTTTTCGGTATAAAAAGGCAATTCGATTCAATAGAATCATTGTACAGTAGTGCTCCTTCAGTACAACAGCAACCATGAATAAGGTAAATATACCGAGTGTTCTAGCCGTAAGTTCTCTGTCCATAACTTTTTTTTTATTTATAAATACTTTTTTAATAAAGTTCGAAATGTATTATTAACGTCAATTTTTCAATTATTTAATCTATTTTGTCTATATGTTTTTATCCACTTTCGGTTTTACCTGAAATATAATCAAATTTCCTTTTATATTTTGGCATATTCTGATCATACGTAATTAATTAATAATAAACTAAAATAAAAATTTAAATAAAAATCTTAATAAAATCAGATCAATGTTAAAAAAGAATAACTATCCTATGAACTTTAGAAATAAACATATTAAAAAAGAATAAATAGAATTTAAAATATAACAAATCGTAAAGAACTTAACAACAAGAAAAATGTATCAGATGTACACACTAAAAAACTTTGGTAAAATTCCTGTACGATTTTGAGGCAATTTTCTACCCCTAAAACCGCACAAGTATTTTACTTTCAGAAATAATTTTTCTAACTATAAGTAATTTTTCGAAGGTTTTTTTGATGTAACCTGAAATATTCATAGTAAAATTTCGAAATGTGGGCAACTTTTCCAGTATTTTAGTGATAATTTCCATAAAAGTTTTACTTGTTTAAAAGTAAAATTACAAAGAAAATTTCAGTATTTCTAATTTTTTTCCTAACAAAAAGGTAAATATCCTGGTAGAGTGTACTTAATTAGAATTCAATGCATAAAAGACAAATAAAATATGAAAATTTCTAATGCTTACCCAAAACCACTGTTGGCTAATTTTTTTAGCAAGAAAAATCACCTAATTTTTTTAGTGTGGAACACAAAAACTTCTATTAGGTACTTTAATTCCATTCCTGATTTATCAGAAAAAAAACTGAAAATTTATTAAAACCGATATAATATAATAGTAGCACACAAACTATTCATTCATTCATTGCCATTCATTCAAGTTAGGGAGGGCACTTGATGCAGCATACAAACTAATAAAAAATAGTGAAAAAAAATTACCTCACCCATATAAAAACTAAATTACTTAAATAAAACACATACAATTACGAAATTTACATCAGACAAACTAAACAATATTTAAAGAAAAGAATATATGCACATAAATATAGTATTAAACCTAAAAATGTAATTCATCTGCGTTAGCACATCATTATAATACAGGTCATGATTTAAATTTCCATAAGGTAAAAATTTTAGAAACACAAACTAATTATTAATTAAAGAAACGATCAACATAAAAAAAAAACATAAAAATAGTATTAATTTTATAAATGTTTGCCTGCATCTTACTCATTCTTTTGTGTATATTTTGAATTAAATTAATTAAAACATATTTAATTCAAATCAACACTTTTTTTGCTTCCGCTGTGTTATTTTCCGTGTAATTTTAAAATTTACCTCACTAAATACAACTAAATATTTGTTTTTTTTGTAAATTTTATAAAAAGGCTGTTTATCTGTTTCCAGAGATTTGTAACTTATTCAAGTTTTCACATAATATGTGTATTTGAGCTTGTTTGTGAAGCATCTACATTTTGTTTTGTGTTATTTAATATTATAAGTATTACATGTATACAATGTCAAATTGATTATTGACGATTCAAAATGTGTTCTGATTAACAACTAGTGAAAAGTGTAAATGAACAAGTTATGGGCAGGGTACGCAATACACATGTATATTTTTTTGTTACTTCTTGAAACAGTTAATCTTAAACGAATTTATTGCTAATTTTTTTTTCTTTGCCATAGTTGGTGTGTCTCTTCGCTTTGGTCTGTTGCCTGTCCTTCGCGGCATGCCAAGCCGAGCAATTCTACCCGCAAGTTGGTGGGCTTGAGTATCCATCTTACTACCCATCATACTTGAAATCGATCTTCACTCCATGGCTGCAAAAATCATTCCAATATGGTTATGGATATCCGTACAACAAGGGAACGTACCAATACGGTAGCCAGATCCCGTACGAAGGACAGTACCCCTATTTCTACCCATATTCTTCGGAATACCAATACCCAGGATTCGGAAAGGAGTTGCCTTACAGCTACCAGCAATATCCTTATTACTCTCAATACCAACAGCAGAGCCTATATAAGCCATGGTACCAGGGATCCAGTTTTGGCAGTCCCTCTTATTCGTCTTTCTCTTATCCCTATTCCCAAGGATATCCCTACTCTCAAGGATATCCCTACTCTCAAGGATATCCCTACTCTCAAGGATATCCCTACTCTCAAGGATATCCCTATTCTCAAGGATATCCCTATTCCCAAGGCTATCCCTATTCCCAAGGATATTCCTATTCCCAAGGATATCCCTACAACGTACCATGGACATATCCAACCACTTACCCTCAGGTGTATTAAATTAACAACGATTCCTTTTTGTTTTATAAATCTTGTTAAATGTGAATAAATTGAGGGTTATATGATGAAATTTTTTTTTTTATACTTATTTATATTTACACTTATGTAAGTATTAGGAGCAAAGCGCGACCTTGCACTACATTACTCAAAATGCGCTCACTTTTACCAACGACAATATGTACACTTCTTCGTACACCAATGGAAAATAAAATCCGATATGCTTGTTAAAGTAAACAGAAAAGATCACGCGTATATGATTTTTTTGCGAATATATTGTAAGTGCCTAGTTCTATTGAGGCAAGAAATCTCAAAAAGAATTTTTATTCCGGCTAACGATGAGATCCCAAGAAATGTAAAAACTAAATGTAAAATCGCTACACTACCATTTTCTCGAAATACTAAAGCTTGTAAATCCCACACGGCGAGTGCGAATGTAATTGTAATGTAAGACGAATGTAATGGGGACGGATTAAGTTTTGAAAAGCGTACAACTTGTTTCCACAGTAAATCCCAAGTACCGGCAACCTACATAGTCAAAAGCAATATATGATTAATTTGTATCAAATCATTATAAAATGTGTATACAGGGTGTCCCACCGAACTGGGTCATTAGAATTTCTCTGATAGACTTCTGATAGGAATTTCAGTTTGAAACTTGCAGAGTAGTCATGGCCGATTACGATCTATTTAAAGAAAATATTGTCTTGTGGCGCACTTAGTATACAGCGTGTCGATATCAATTTTCTTATTTTAAAGAAAGTGGTGAATTTTTGGGAGTCCAATGTATTGCTCATATCATTTTTAATGAGTTTGTATTAATGTTTTCTATTCCTAAAAGTAATCGTTTTTGAGATATTTGCAATTTTGTCAACATTTTGACAATAAAATTAAATATCTCGTAGGCTATTAGACATTAAGATATTTTACTGATGTGGACGTAAGTGCACAGTTATAAGTATTGACTACGACAGCGATAACAGCAATATTTTATACAGGATGTTCAGAAACTTATGTCTAATATAGATATTCTTAAAGAAAAAAAGAATTTTGGTTTTCAAATCGTTCGTGGTATTTTTCAATGCAGCACTGAATGCAACGCAATATCCTACTTCGATTAGTATTGAGGTTTAGTGTACCTATTTCTAATACTTTCTGAAGTATTCACACAAATTTCATAAAACCGATTGAAATATGCCAAAATTATTATTAAGCAAGTTGTTCGGAACACTCTGTATAGCATAGTTTGAAAATGATATGTCATTTCTTCTTGCATTCATTTGCAGTAATATTTGAAGTATTCATTGTGACAAAATTGCTTATGGTATTTATAAATGTCAGATAATTCATTTACCCTGTCACTTTAACCTGCAAAGTCTATTTTTGCTATAGTGTTCTTTATATGAGTTGGTTGTGTCTGTGTGGTTTTTTTTTGTAAAGCTTTCACTTTCCTTAAACTGGTTTAATAGTATCTCAAAAACGACTGATTCAGGATTATTTCTTTCAGGAAACATTTGAGACGGTCACTTTAGCCTGCAGAAACTGTTTTTGTTGTAGTGGTTAGTTTTATTTTTGTGGAACTTTGCATAGTCATTATTTTAATATCGTTGGCCAAAATAAAAATTTATTCAGAAGAAGAGCGTGTTGATATGATTACTATGTTCTTCAAAATTGTTTATTAGCTTATCCAGTTCATGCTCAAAGGTTTCCCGAAGAAAATCATTCTAAATCAGCTTTTTTTGAGATACTACTAATCCAGTTTAAAGAAAGTGGAAGTGTTATAACAAAGAAGCAAAGACAGGCTTTGGAGGTTAAAGTTACAAACTAAATTAATCACTGATATTTGTAAATACCATAGAATTTTTCTTCAAAAAACACCAAAGAGGAGGAAAACATGAGATCGAAATGAATAATGAAATAGAAAAGGCGAATATAGTTTATTATGCATTAAACAAAGGCAAATTAAGAAAGAAAGAAGTTTCAAGAGAAACAAATTTGAATATCTATAAGGCCGATTGTTACATATGGATGCAAGTCCTGGGCACTAACGAAGCAGAAAGAGAGCAAAATCGGAGCCGCAGAAATGAAGCATTTACGAAAGGTTAGTGATATCAGCGAAGACCTACATTCATCAATGCCGCTAGATTAGTACTGAACGCTTATAGTGTCTGGAAAGACTGCGACCAGGAGTTTTTATGCATAGGTTTATTCCCTGAATATAAATCTTCACTGGCCGAATGTGTATACATCCAAATTTAGTTAGTACAACAGTTCATTGAAAAACGTCAGCTTAAATGGTGAGGAGATCAGTGCAGGTGAAAAAAAGGGAATCAAGAATACAAAAAAAAAGAACAAAGAAAAGGGCGAAGCAAACATGGGGCAACGAGGTGGATAAAATTTTGAGAAAGGGTGTAGAGTGGAGAGAAGCAACGATTTTGGCACAAAACAGGAAGGACTAGAAAAAGTTTATTAAGGACTAGTGAATGATTGGGAGACTTATTGTTGATCACAATCTAAAATTTAACAGTCATTGCGAGATGTTTGAGGGTAAATTATGTACTGGGCTAGATGCCATTCGTAACCTTCGTTGCGCCGAGAATGTGCTTTCGCTTAGATTATTTTATTTCGCGTACGTTGAGTCACGTATCAGATGTGTTTTTTTTGTTTTGTTTACAGTTACAATTACTAAAGTTTGATAAAGCCAAAGTACGCTTTGGCGAAACGTCACAATAAATCATTTTTATTTATCGAAGTTTTTTAAGTTCTGCTGATGCCACGAAACACGAGAGAAAGAATCTAGATAATTGTAATTAACTTGCTAATGCAACTTCTTATTATTTTTCTCTGCGTATTTTGCATGCACCAGTGTTGGGCAAGATAGGAGAAGTGAATAAATTTCTACAGCGACTAGAAACACTCGTGTTTATTCGCGCCTTGAGTGGGGAGCAGTGTTAACTAGTGATTTATTGAGAGCCGACAAAACACGAGTATGTAATCGCTGTAGACATTTATTTACTTCCCCTAGCTTGCCCAACACTAGCACGCACTAACTACGATATAACAGACAATCATCCACAATTTCTAATTCTTCGACCACCAACCACAAGCAAATAAATTACTCCAGACTAGGCGAGTACCAAGTCGCATTGTTCGTTACACAGAGGCAATAAGCGGAATAAGCAGTCGCAATTAATTTCATCGTTTTCAAACGCGTTCCGCGTTGCCTCTCGCCTCTCACACAAGAGAACATTCCATCGGTCCATTAGATGGCCGGCTCGTTCGATCCCTCGTTTTGTTTATTGTCATTTTACATCGTTGTCCGTCTAACGAAGCGTTTGTTTGCACGGGGACGCAATCAGCGTAGAATTACGCGCTCGAACAGGCAATAATATCCTCTTGTTTACGTGCTGTCGCTTCGATGGCGTTAAGCTATTCGTGAATTTCACAACACGCACTCACGCAAACGTTGTTAGGTGTCTTGACAGATGCAGAAGGGCCACGAGAATGGGGGGGATATGAGAAAGACGTGGATCGTTGGCAGAAATTGCAAGTCATTTTTTTTCAATTTTTGACAAAAAGGCATTGGGAAAATTTAGTATATTATTTATCTTCAAACAGATTTCAATATGTAAAAATATCCTTTAAGGACGTTACTTATTGCAATGGGAGTGCCGCAGGGCTCAATCTTGGGTTCAATTCTTTTCATCCTGTTTATCAATGATATTGTTAACTTTGTACATTATACTTTGATCACTTACGCAGATGACACCTCTGCTGTAGTAACCGGTGCGGATACTAAGGATGTATGTACAAAGGCAGAGAGACTTCTGGATGACCTGGGTCGGTGGTTTAACATCAAGAAACTATGCATGGATCTATCTAAGACCAATAGCGACACACTACCAAAATCGGTGCCTCATAGTTATCAATGTGTCACGCAGTACTGGCGTTAAAGAAAACACATCTCCAACACATCAGGCATATCTGCCACGTACACCAAAAACAATGTAGGGCCCCATATGGATCCCTGCGGAATCCCTTGTGTGATCGACGAAAATGACGATAAGCACTCTTTTTCTATACCCTGTTCGACATTTCTGACACTTACATACTGACGCCTGCCACTTAGAAAGGATTTTATGTATTTAAGAGCTATTCCCCTAACACCGACTGATTCCAATTTACTTAATAAAATTTTATGGCTGATGGTGCCAAATGCCTTGCTAATATCATAAAAGAAACCCACCACTTTGTCAATACATCTTGATAATCTATTTATAAAAGTGTAAACAGCCATTTCAGTGCTCTTACCGGGAAGAAAACCGAACTAATGCAAAGGGATTAGGTTGTGTTTTAACAAATGATTGAGTAGTCGTTTATTCAGTACCCTTTGATAAACTTTAGAAAAAGATGGCAGAACTGGAACAGGTCGATAATTTGAAATATCGTTTTCATTACCCTTTTTATGGATGGGTATAATTCTATAAACTTTAGTCCGTTTGTAAATGAAGCGAACTTAATAGAATTATTAATCATGGTGCTTAATGGTTTTGTTATACAGGATATTCCACGTAACTGGTTCATTAAAAGTTTATGATGTTCTATTATTTACTTATATTTGAGATTTTGGCACCATTATCTGTTCGACTGGAACTATAAATGCAAAATACCTTAACAAAATATCACTTCCGTTGACCGGAAATGATGTCAACTTTGTTATTTTAAATAGAATGATATATATTTTTATTCTTTTTGGATTTCTACAACTATAAATACGTCAGTTTCATTAGCTATTCCTTATACTACATGTCGCCGTTTTTGAGTTATTTAAGTGTTTCTTTTTTTTTTACTCATAATCATTGCATTCATTGAGAAATTAATACTCGAGTTAATTACTGCAATAAGACTCCAAATTTGCTATGTTATGAATGTAGATATAACTCTAAGAAACGGTAAGCACACTTTACATTCTAACATACAGGGTGTATCAAACTGAGGAACAAAGTGACATATTTTCAAATGCAGAAAACTCATTTTTTTAAATAGAACACCCGGTATTTAATTCGGAATTAGGAGTAAATATCATCCCCTGTCACTTTATATGAGCATTCTCTATACCTATCTTTAATAGATTTTGATATATGAGCGACTTTTTATTAAACAGACTAAGTATTCTTTTTTTTAAATAGAACACCCTGTATTTTAATTTGGACACACTATTTACGCTACTAAATTGTTTGAAATTTTGTAAAATTGTCAAAAATAAATTACTTATGGCTTCCCCATCCGTTATTATAACATTATCATGGAGGATTTTGAGATAATGATAATAATATTTGACTTATTTTTAATAAGTATTAATTGATTCGCATTACACCAGCCGGTTATCTGATTTACTACTGTTGCAATGCAAAATGAAAGAGCGACGCTATCGGAAGCAGAAACAATACAATTCGTGTCGTGAGCGTATTGAGAAAGGGTGTATGATGTCAAAGAGAGTTGGAGATCATTAACGTAAATTGAAAATAGGGTTGGTCCAAGAATCGACCTCTGAGAACACCGCAGCTCATTTCTAGATCCTTAGAATATTTTTTGAATTTAACTTTATCAATATTACCGTTAAAATATGACGCAAAAGAATCCAGCGGCATCCCTTTTCGTTTTCTTCACCTGTATTTGTCAAATTTAAGTTAATCGCCAATATTTCCTCATCGTCAGATTCCAATTCATAACTTCACTGATACTAATGGCTACAAGTTTCAAGCATCAAATGACGCGTGAATCGCGCGCGAAAAGAATGCCCAAAGAACGGACTCTAAAAACCGTTTGAACCTCTTAACCTTTTAACATCAATTACGGCTGATTGATTGACGCTGTAAGTCGTTACTTTAACGTCGAAGTAGAAGTAGGTTTATTGATGATGCTGAGACCAGAGCGGAAGAGATCGGATCCCCATGAAAGGTGTCAATTATAGAAATAATTAAAACGTTTTAATTGGCACGTTCGAACTTGAACGTATATACTATTAGAAAATGGCGGTCAGGATGATGATATCGTTTTCACACTCGGACATTTAATTAAATTCAGACGTTAATTGACAGTTAGATATCATAAAGGGCTCCTTGAAAACTGTTACGTTCTCCATTTGTAACCTGGTCAAAAATCGAAGCCATTTTCTAAAAGAAATGTACAAGGAAACGTGGCTGTTGCTACTCTCGTCATGTATTTATTATCTGAAGTCGTGCTTTTACTGGCGGTGAGTAAACAGTTTTGAAGAAGAGTGTATGTGGTTAATTATTTTTCTTTATTTTTAAATGGTGTTGATTTGAATGAAAGGTAATGGATTCAGAGAAGTGATGAGAAGGCTAGATTTGTATTTTTTATATTGTGGTTTCAAACGTGTCTTGATTGCATAACATAATACAAACTTGTGATCACCATAAAGATGTACATCGATATACAAAGTTTACGTCCCTTTAACATTTCTTCGTGAACCAATAATATTTAATTTAAATGTAATCATATCTGAGGCAGTAATCTACGAAAACTTAGGCGCTTAATAAAATAAGAGCCGCATTTAAGCAAACACATTATATATTCATAAAATAGAAAGAAATAATATTTTAGAGAGAAATGAGTTTTGAATTTGACTGTACTGGTATCTAAAAATGTGAGAGAAAAGGATTCTTTACTAATTCTAATAAGCCAGCGAAACCTAGTTGTAAATCAAAATTTTTCATTTAAAGACAAACACTCGTTCTTCTTTTTTCCCTTTTTTTGAGTAATTACCCCTCCCATGATGACACTATTCAAATTGTATCTGAAAAGAGCACACCTTTTTTTTAGTTAAAATAAGAATACCATCTCCACGACTCGACTAACACTGATACTAGATACTAAACACACAAATTGAAAGGAGTGATTTTACTGCCTTGAAGATATACCATGGCTGAAGTTTCTACACAAATTATTATAATTTCTATCAAATAATTTAAGTTTTGTATATGATACATCTCACATTATTATATTATTATCCTATGAGCTTTTGTTTGTATTCGCTTTATTAGATATCTGTATTTATTTCTTCGTGTTGCCACTATACAAGCACATTAATCAATGATTTTTTTCCAAGGGGTTGCAATGCCTAAGCTCTCGCTTGTCAGACCCCGCAGAGCCAAATCTCCCTCCTAATCAACATTACGACCCTGGAAAAACTGATTATCGTAACTAACCAGAGTGAGATTTGAACTCCGAACTCCGTACTGATAGCCGAGCGTACAACATTGACGCATTTAACGAAGAAAATAAACAAAAATCACATGCAGTTTCGATAGGAAGATTATCCTTACCATCTGCAGTTATTGGACTGATGCACAGCGGGCAGACTTCGTTGGTGAACATGCAGGAGTAACATCTTTCGTGTCCGCAGTTGTCGATCAGTCTTCGCTTTTTACCTTTATCGAAGGGCATATCGCAACTGGGGCATGTTCTCGCTCCATTCTCTGTCTCTAGTAATCTACGTATGGCTGCTAGATCTGTAAGTAAAAGAGAAGAATGTAAATTGAAATAGGTGTTTGGAATTTCCGTGGAGCTTAAATATCTAGCGCCTCATTGCATTTTATCACTAACATAAGTTGATTGTAAAAGCAATTTTTTTCCAAAAAGCCTGGGATTTTGTATTTCTGCAACAGTTATTCTTTATTTGCTCAAGAAATCCGTTGCAAAGGTTTTCGCTTGAAGGACAAAGGAATAGTTGATTCATCAATCTGCAAGCAGGATCACTGACAAGCAAAGTCACCCAATTGGTGACTGTTAACATTACAAGAGGATTAATTTTTGTTAAGGAAAAATTTTGCTAGATCGAATGGTTACGAAGATGTATGCGCATATTGACATTAAGCATGAGAGTAAAATGCTCCTCAGATAACTTTGCAAAAAAAAGTAGCATAAGCAAATAGAAGTTTGCACTAAATATAGCAAAAATGTGAATTTTAAAGATAATCGTTAGAGCCCTTTATGAGGAAACATCAAAAAATAAAAAAATCGGAAGAGTAAAGTCATCTAACCTTTAGGCCCTTTTAAACCAAAACTCTGCTATCACGTGTTGTACAGATACCTAACCTAAGTATCAAAGAGGAATGCTCTGGAATATTTTGTTCTTGAGATAGAAAAGAAAAAAAGAATGGTTGTGTAGGGACATTGTGGTGGGCGGCTGTAACCCTTGTATATGATATTTTGGGAAAAAATCAAACACATAAATTCTATTTTGTAATGTAGTTTATGGATTAGAACAAAAAAATATGAATTTCTAATTTACGTGGTAAGAGGATCAAAATTAAATTTAACCCCTTACAACCACCGTCATGCACCAGTGATCTCCTTATTAAACCAAAATGTCCAAATTGTCAAGAGGAACACTTTCCTTTTTAGTTCAGAACGATATTTCTTCTAGTCTCAAAGATATCGTTGAAAATGTGTTTTAAGAGTATAACTTTAAGGGTCTGTATCTCCCTTACAAGTGAATATCAGCAGCTAAAAAAAATAAGGCTCGATTATTTTTCACTGTTCTACATGCCTGCTAAATTTTATTAAAATCGAAGGTAACTAGTTGGATGACTTTGCTTGGGAGTGATTGCTATTACTTCATTATATCTGGCGTAATTCTACAATAACTGAACGAGGAAAATAAGTAAATAATATCGTATGAGCTGCATTGCTATTAACCGTAGTCCCGATTCTGCATTCTCAACTGAAAATTGCTTATCGCTTAAATAGATCGTTAATGTCTTCTAGAAATGATTTATTACGGTGTACGAGAAAATTGGTGTTTATTGCAAAGTGTGCGCATACTGATATTGCTATGAATTATTAATCACGATCGATTTATGACAAGGTTTTGTAATGGTGATTCGTGTGAATTCGCTTTCCGAAAAGCAAAGGAAGTATATGTTTCTTTTTGTTAGATGGTTAATGGATTAGATTGAAATAATTTTCAAAATAAATTAATTGAAAGAATATTTACTTTCAACTGTAAGCAAGAAAAATATAAGAGCAAAATTTTTATTTGAGTTAATTTCGCCTTTACTTGATCCAAATCGTTCTTAAAAAAAAAAAGAAACAGAAAATGTACTCTGGAGACAATGAGAATTCTATTTACCAAAGCATCCTCTCCTTCGAGAAAATCACAAAGCAAACATTCTAACAAGATTTGCTTCAGGAATTAGAAGCCGCTATCGACATAGCACTCTTACGAGGATATCTTGGTATCCAGTTCCGTGGGTAAAGAAAATATTGCGATACCATAGCAACGAAAAATAACATATTAAAAGTATCAGTGTAAAGTTTCACGTCAAAAAGTTAAACCACAGCTGCGCAATAAAATCTGAAAGAAAAGATGACCGAAATTGTGAAAATCGAAAAATTGGAGTATCGAGCCATAACGAAGTACCTGCGTTTGAAGGGGTTAAGAGGCAAGCAGATTTACGAAGATATGCTTAATATCTTTGGCGAACAATATCCTTCGTATGCGACCGTGAAATATTGGATTGCGAGCTTCAAAAGGGGTCAGTTTTCCATTGAAGATGAACACCGATGGGGGAAAGCTAGTTTCTGTGTTCGTTCCAGAAAATGTTGATGCAGATGCATGACATGATTTTTGGGCTAAAACGAATATTTGAGGAACTCAGTATTTCATATGAACGGGTGCACCATATAGTTCACGTCGATTTGAACATGAGAAACATTTCTGCAAAATGGATCCTCAAATTCATAATTGGCAAAATGATGTTAAGTTTATGTCATTGTCTGTTGGTGTTGGTATTCTGAATAGTAATGATGACTGTAAGTTTTTGGATATTATTATAAATTTCACTTTAACAAATTAATCTCGAAACTGATTTGATTATGAGTTTGAACATGAGAAACATTTCTGCCAAATTGATCCTCAAATGTCTGAATATTGACCAGAAGTGTAATAAGGGTGGGAGCATCGCGTTCGATCTGTGCTAGGTTTGAAAAAAAAAATGCAATCTTATTAAGCTGTATTGTTACTGTGGATGAAACTTGGGTGCATTTTTACGACCCAGAAACAAAACAGCAGTTAATGGAATGGAGACACTCTGGTTCCCCAAGAGTTAGAAGTTTCGTGTTCAAAAATCTGCTGGAAAACTTCTGGATTCAGTTTTTTGAGATTGCCATGGAGTAATCATGATTGAGTTTCTGGATAATAACGAACAATAGCTGGGAATTATTATTCGACGATACTGACCACATTTCTATGATAAGAAGTTAAGAAAGAAGACGCGGAAATATGTCCAAATCTGTTTTGTTTTTGGAGGACAAAGCCCCTGCACACAAATTGCATTTTGCCGTGCAAACAATTCAATTCAAACAATTTTGTGATATAGTGTTCGAATTACTCGAACACCCCATTTGTTCACCAGATCTGGCTTGTTCGACTATCATGTCTTCCCTCAGCTGAAAAAAAGTTCAAAAGGTCGTAAATTTTCTTCCAACGAAGTTATGGAGGCCAGGTTTGCAGAGCAAGATAAAAATTTCTTTTTGAAAGATCTAGAGGCATTGCAGGTTTGTTTTAATAAATGTATCCAATTAAAACGAGAGTATGTTGGATAATAAAATATTTTGACATTCATATTTTGTATGCTTTGTATACTGCATTTATTGAACAAAATTGAAGATTTTGTTGCAAAATAGAGATAACTCCAGTTTTGACTAAAGTGATTTTTACATGTTAAATTAAAAAGCCGATAATGTTGCATTGGTTGGTGCAATCATGAGAGCATTTCTTGATTGTATAGATTTGTCTCCCTTTTTTCAATTCCTAAAAATGTTTGAAATTGCTTTAACGACCTCTAAAATAACTGCGATTGAAACTGTAATGGGATTTCTTTCAATCCTACATCAAAGAAATCTGCAAAAATTTTATGAATCTCATCAATGTACATCCAAAGTACTGATCATAATAATTACAATAATGGTATGTAATCAGCAAGGCAATCCGCTGTCTGTTTAAAGTTTCTTTTGTCTTTTTTTTCCAAAAGGTTGGGATTTTGTGTTTCTGCAATAGATTGTGTGTCTATATTCTTTATTTCCTCACGGGATTTCGTGAGGATAACAACGCAAAGCTAGCTTTAGGCTAACAGAAGAAAATCCAACAGCAATTAATATTTAATTTCCATATCCCTGTATGTTTTTTAGTAACATTTCTATCTTCACAATACAATTCCATCTAATTGCAAGCGGGAGTTTCTGCGATTCCAATAAACTGATCAATTTGTTTGTATTCCGTACAAATGCACAGATTTCATTAAATGATTATCCGTTGGTTGCCGGAGTGAAACGGTTACACGGCGAAGGTAAAATAATAAATATTCGTGTCGTTAATTTCATTCATTCACGATATCTACACAATATTCCAATCTCCCCCGTTTAGCCGTGCGGTACCCCGCCACGTATTGACCTACTAGAATGTTTTGTGAGAATTCTAAATGTGTAAAAAATGTTGTTATATAAACGCTTTATGAGTATACAACGTCGTAAATAATTACAACGAATTTGTTAGGTTAATGCACAAGGGAAGATTTGGGTAAGTTAGTGTAGCTAACTTCGTCATTACTGCACTGGTAGAAATATCCTTTTTATTTAAAAGGAATTGCACTTAAGTCAAAAATGTTCGCGTTTTCTATGTCCAATATGATGTTGTAAACTTCTCCTAAACTCCTCACCACAAACTGCACTAAACTGGACGTACGTTTCAATAGCTTCTGCTGATGATGATAGCTTTGCTATCGAAACGTACGTCTAGTTTAGTGCAGTTTGTGGTGAGGGGTTTAGGTAAAGTTTACAGCATTACCAGTACCACAGTTTGGACTATTTCTGTTGTCAATATGATGTTAACTTGAAAGGGAATATAATTTTAAATTCACGCATTTCTTCTGAAATAATATATTTTTGTTTGAAGCAGTTTATTCTTTTAAGTAAAAAATATTGATAGTTAATTATTCAAGTTATCCATTTTTTGGACTTGAAAACTATGCAGATTAGCAGAACAGCGTAAGCATTTTGAATTAAATGGTTAGAATCTTTCAATCAGTTAAATCTGATTTAAAGAATCTGGTCTGAGGATGCCCTCTTAGGGACGAAACCTGTCTTTTGTTTTTCATTAAATAACCTGTGAGGAACTAAACCTAATTCTTTTCTTTGCCATCTTCTTGTACTTGAAAAAAACTACATTATCAAAAAAGTTTTACTTACATATCATTATTAAACCATTAATTTTCTTAATCAACTCGACATTTTCAACGGGTATTTTCCCTGATCAATTAAAAGCAGGCAGGGTTATACCAATTTTTAAAAAGAGTGATTACAATTTATTAGAGAATTATAGACCCATTACAGTTTCAAATTCGTTTTCAAAGATTTTTGAATCGTGTACTAAATTTTATTACCGCATATAAAATTCTTGAACCCAAACAACATGCTTTTCATCAGATCCGATCTGCATCAACAGCTATGCATGCTGTCTTTTGACTTGATTATAGGGAAACTTGAGGCAGGTCAGTGCCCTGCTGCGATCTTTTGCGACTTAAGTAGGGCTTTTGATTGCGTCAACCATTTTGTTTTGCTTTCGAATTTGCCTAATTATGGGGTTAGAGGTTTGACCTTGGAGTGGTTAAAATCTTATCTTTTCGACCGTAATCAGATCGTTTCATTGACATATCTTAATAATAATATACGTGTAAATATTAATTCAGAACTGTTAAGGGTTCGCATGTGGGTTCCTCAAGGCTTCATATTAGGCCCTGTGCTCTTTTTATTATATGTTGCAGATTTTGATCTGTAGTATTCAACATATTGCTTCCGCTGGTGATTTTTCATTAGTAGCTAATAGCAATAAAATAATGCTGAGAAGGTGTGTAGAGACCCAATTAATTTTTTTAATTGTCTAACTAAATCTAGTATTCTGCAATTTCATAATTGGCAAAATGATGTCAAGCCTATGTCATTGTCTATTGGTGTTGGTGTTCTGAATAGTAATGATGACTGTAAGTTTTTGGATATTCATTTTGATAGAAATTTAAATTGGAAACTTCACTTTAACAAATATATAACTTAAAACTTATTTGATTATGAGTTTGACACATAATTTAGAAAAATATCAATCGCTTACTGTTTACTGTGGGTATGTTTAGTCGCATCTGCGTTATGGCATTTATTTGTAGGGCAACTCTACGCTTGCTAGGAGGGTTTTTATTTCTCAGAAACGAATACTTAGAAGAATGGCTGGAGTTAGTGATGGACAGTCTTGCAGATCATTGTTTAGAGAATACAAAATTTTACCTCTTACCAGTGTTTAATATATTTTGAATTGTGCGTCTATATTTACAAACAAAATGGAATTTCCTTTGAGCTCAGATGTACATAACATTAACACCAGAAAGAGAAACAAATTTAATCTACCTACACCAAAGGTAAATAGTAAGCTAAGGCTCTAAGTCATATAGTTTTATATATACTCCCTTTAGACTTGGCAACTTTCGAAGAATGTTAGGCCTGTTTCAGACAAGGCGATTAGTTGAACGGGCGGTTGTCAAAGAGCATACTGATGTAGCAAATGATTAGGAATCGCCTGAACCCTGTCACAAGGAGTCAACCTGTCCGCTACGGCAGCTTCAGTAGGTCTTTAATATCAATCAACTAAATGAGAATAAACCAGGCAACTTAGTTAAATCAACCAAACCACTTCGTCTAAAAGAGGCCATAACATTTTCAAATAAGAACTTAGGAGGCTGTTGCGCGAAAAGTGCTTCTACACCATAGATGAAGTGTTTGTTCATCTATATATTTTATTTTATTCTACTTTAGCTTTATATCTTCCTTTTTTTTTTTTTTACATGACAATGTCGATATTCCTTTTGAATCTAAGACAATAAATGATACTCCTATTATTAATATTATTATATTATTACAATGTTTTGTTTGATGTACATAGGTATATAATTATGACAATATTATTAGGTAACAAAGTTATAGAGACATTATCAAATATAAATCAAAAATAAGATTCATTCATTCTATTTAAGCACAAGAAAACATTTTTTCCAGTAAAACGGTGCGGTACTTTCAATTAAAATCAATTGTTTGTGCAAAAAAAGATTTCCTTTTCGTTTAACGTGATAAAAACCAAAACTTATATATATTTTTTTTATTTAATGCAATCTCTTTTCGCAGTATGGAACTATGAAATTGGTTAAATCGGTTAACTAGTTGCAATTTTTGTGTTGTTTAAGAAAGTGAAAACAGAGTAACAGTTGAATGAAACAGTTTTTGAGATATTCACAAAAACGACACATTTTTAAATGGAACTTCCTGCAGGCTTTTATATATTTTGGAAGGTAAGTTAGAGACAAAAAGTTCTTAATACAGTATCATCACAAGCTTACAAACAAGCGAATATTTAAATTTCCTTTAGAATAAATTTATTGCTTTTTGCTATCTTTTAATTCTGTTGGTAAGTAGAAGAAATATAAATGAACCTAAGTGCAATCCTTGCGGCATACCAGAAGAAATAGCCAAATCTGTTTATATGTAAATAAATACGTAATTATAAAATGTATTGTTATTCGTATGTTATTCCACTTTTAGTGCGTTACTTCGCTGGCACCCTATATATCTTTCCAATTGAACTATATATAAGATTAAAAGAACCTAAGAACTGTTTACCTACTTATACCAATTATATTTACGTATTGTGAAACGTGAACGTATTTTACGATTTAGAAAAACGCTCATTGCTCGTGCACACAGCGGATAAAATCTATTAATTCGTTAACCTAGAAATACCGAAACCCATTTAAGTATATCAGACCGTTTCGTAACCGAGGTGAACTCGGTTTTATTTTGATGAAATTAATGAGGAAAAAATGGGCTACGAGCTTAATTTTACGACGCCTGTGAGATAGTTATCAATTACCAGAGATAATTTGCTCTTAATAATGCGGTAAATATAATAAGTATGATTGTGGGTAAACAGCCAGATCAAATAATATAGTTATAAATTGTTAAAATACCTGTAATAACCATACAAGAATAAATTAATTTATTATATTTTTTAAAAATATAATCCTTCAAGCCATTAGTAAAGTTCCTTTTAGAAATATTGTATTGGCTCCTATTAGGAAGGAGAAAAGTCTGTTGTTAAAATTTTCACATCTGCAAAAAAGCTAAAAGGTGTCATCTAACTCTCTAAAATGGCATCAAAGTCTTCAAATTTCTTTGTTTTTATATTTGTTTATATTATATTTAAGTTCCCCACAAAAAGAAGTCAGGGGAAGTAAGATCTGGCGACCTTGCCGGCCAAGACACTGGACCACCTCTTCCGATCCATCGACGATTGTAGGCTCGATTTAATACGCCTCGTGCTATTCTTGAATAATGTGCTGGACAACCGTCATGTTGGAACCACATTGTTTGTCGTACGTCCAACGGAAGGTCCTCAAGTAACATTGGAAGTTCGTTTTGCAAGATGTTTCGATATTTTTCACCATTTAAGTTACCATTGATGAAATATGGACCAATAAGCTTATTGCCAATTATTCCACACCAAACATTTACGTCCCAAGGATGTTGATGTTCAACTTGGCGCAACCAATGGGGATTTTCGATACTCTAGTAATGCATGTTGTGCCGATTTACCGTACCGTGATTTGTGGATGTCGCCTCGTCAGAAAATAATACTCGAGCAAAAAAATTGGGATTATTTTGTATCCGTTGAAGCGTCCATTGACAAAATCGCACTCGATTTTGAAAATCGTCGCCATGAAGTTCTTGATGCATGGAAACTCTAAATGGATGATATTTCCTACGCTTCAATATTTAGCAGATAGTGGACTGAGAAATTCCTGATCCCGCGAGCTATTTCTCGAGTACTAATGTGCGGATTATTAGCTACTGCAGCTAATACCGCGATTTCATTATTTTCTCCAGTAATTGTTTTTCGGCGATTACGTTTTCTTGGCTGTATAGTTCCTTCCCTAGAGAACTGTTGAACGACTCGGTAAAAAGAAGCGCGCGATCGCACCTTGTCGGGAAAACGTTGTGAATAAAGATCATCGATATTCCTACCACTTTCTCCATAGATGTAAATCATTTCAATTCTCTCTTGTAACGTTATAGCCTCTATGACTGTTCAAATATTCAAGACTAACTGATTTGTATTGGATTAATAATTAATAATCTAAATGGGGATCGGACAATTTGTAAGTATTCACAGTTTGTCAAGTACTGAATAAAGTACGGTTTTTATCGTTGAATAGCATTCCAATTGCAAATAAATAAGTATATAGAAGTGAAGGGGCACAGTTTCAAACACACTCGGTTTTTGAAATGTTAGTTTATGTTAAAAATAAAAAAACACAAAATCATGTTTGCTTGCTTCTCTTTTTTGTGTATTTTTACACGTTCACAATCATGTTTTTTGCGATTACAGCGCGATCTGTTACAAATTGAAAAAAAAGTTTCAAATAAAAACTACATAGGTGAGGTGGGGGATCGATTTCGGCACCATTCAGTGAGCCCCCTATACTATAACAAATGTTATTAAGATCTTTTTTGATTTAATGCAGTGTTTTAGAGATATTTTGTCATCTCAAGATAAAAAACTCACCCAGTATACACAGTAACCAAAATTTTGTTATGTGAAAATTTGTTAATAGAGTTACAATTTTTTATATTGAAGTAACATACAAGAATGGTTGATTTAACAAATTGCCATCATAAAGGAGGTTTATTATGTCCAATTTTGTTAATATATACAACACTCTCAACCAATCTCGCAAAATTATTATTAAACATGGTAAACTTTAATCTACTAAAAGAAACTGGCTTGATTGCGAATTTTTCAAAATATTTTCGAAATTACGATAAAAATGTCCATAAGAAATACATATCAGAGTGTAAAAAAGCCATTTTGTTCTGTACAGCGTCTTTACATCTAGATCGTTTAAAATTACTGACTGTCATTATAACGAACGAAATGCACAGAATGTATCATTGGAAACTATTCTAAAAAGGCCGTAATGAATTTCTCTTAATAAATCGAGCGGATAAATACTCAGATTACTCCGCCGATAAGTTCATATGCATTTACCTACTGCTGGTTAAAGATCTACAATTCTTAGCGATACTGCTATTCTTAGAACTAATTTAATGCAGTAGCTCGTCGTCGGGGAATGTGAGATATCCGACTATAAAAGGTATTTATAAAAGGGCGACTAGATACGATGCTGGCAACACTGGGTCAAGAAACCCGCCTCATCCAAGGATGCGTAAAATAAATCCCCGAACGAAGCACAAGGTCACAAGGTATGTCAACACAAAGCGCATTTCGTCTTTCTTTTATTGTGCTTCAAATAATGTAGTAGTATTAGCATTTAATGGACCCAAGAACAATGTATAATATCTTGCAAATGGAAGTTTAAGTGAATTTTGTTATCATCTAATATCATCATAGTTCGAATAGTTTTGTAATGCATTTAGGTGCTTTAAAGTTTTTTGTAATTATACGATCAGAATATTTGTTATCAACGTGTTGGTAATACATGTGCATTTTATTCTTACTTTAATCATCGCTTAATGAAAGAAAGTAGGTTTCTAGATGAGCACATAGTATGGATTTGAGACAGGGCTATAGCCAGCACGATATTTTAGACATAGTTCTAACTTTTTATACATAACCGCGCATTTGATCGCGTGCAACATAGCGTACTCATGGATAGATTGTATAGGGGATTGAGGGATGTTGCAACTGATTGGCTCGCGTCGTAATTGATTGATAGGTCGCAGTTTGTTGAGGTCACTTATCACTCGAGTTCTTTTAAGACTCTTAAGATCAGCACAGCTTCCAGTGGCTGTTGGTGTTCCACAGGGATCCATTTTGGGACCTGTGCTGTTTATACTATTTCTTAATGATATTGTCGAGTTATTAGGTGATTTCCAAATTCTCATGATCGGAAGTTGTTTGCAATAACTTTTTGGATGATGCTGCAACTTGGCTTTCCAATAATGATTTATATTTGAACAGTTCCAAAACCAATTATACATATCCATTTTAGAAATATTCATAATAAGAACAATCATGGTATTAAATTATCCATATTAGGTGAGAATTCAGTGAAAGTTGATGTGTTTGAATGTTATGTATTCTGTTGGCGAATTTTTTGCTTTGTTTGAGTGTTTCACATCAGATTTTTAGCGCATGCATCTTTGTAACCGTTCGACGCAGCAAAAAAATTTCTTAACAAAAAATAATCCTCTAATACTGCTAAGAATAGGAAAAAAGTTTCTACGAACGTTTTATGAAAAGAGCATGTTCAGAAATAAGAACACCTGGGAAAGGAAACTCATATAAGTGTTTCACATCAGATTCTTTAATGATATTGCAATAACAAGAATATGAAAACACATATATTCATTGTTAGCACAAATGGAAGTATTTATAAATATAAATTCTACAATTACAAACCTTGAACAGAAATAATATATCTCTGCATATACAACATGATTGCTTGAAGCATTTTAAACTCTAGCAGAGTTATTTCACAGCTGCTAACAGACACATCAAATCGGAATTTAAAAAAATGTAACGATTTTTTCAGAACAGGTTCTATAGCATTGATATAAATATTGCATTGAGGATTCCACACGACAATCGCATATGAATGAATACTACGGACATGGGCATAATAAAGGGTAGTAAATATTGATAATTTTGAATTTTTTTTGTTAAGCGGCTAATATATCTCATTTTTTTAAAGGCTTTATTAACCACATAATTAATATGCTTATCAAATAATAGTTTAGTGTCGACTAGTATCTCCAAGTCGCGAATTTCAGAACTACAGGAAAGCAAAAGGTTATGTAAAGAATAAGGAAAACTGTATTTGACTTTATTCCTCATAAAGCAAAAAAAGAAAGTTTGTTAATAATTTGAGTAAAAATATTAATGTCATCAGCGTATAAAAGGAATTTTGAAAAATGAATACATGAAACAATGTTATTAATACAGATAAGAAAGAGAAGCGGACCAAGATGCGACGCCTGCGGTACTCCTGAAGTAATTCCGAAGTAAGATGTCGAATTTTCACAGACTGCAGTCTGTTATGTACATATGATGATACCCAGTGAACCAAGTCCCTATGAATTTCAGCAGAATGCAACTTGCTAGTCAATCCTATCACACTGTAAAAAATTACAGTAATTTTGCCATGGTAAATCAGGAATATTACATGTAATAACATTGTGAATTTACCACAATAAATCATGTAAATTTTGTTTTTCATGTTTTTTCTAGGATATTTAACATGGAAAAAGAAATTTCGGTAAAATTTATAGCTTTTTCATGTAAGTTTAAGATGTAACAAAAATTCAAAAGGAAAATACAGGAAAAAACGTACAATTTTGTATTTACTCTCAAAATTTACTTAAAAGTATAAAATTGTCATTTTTTTTTGGGGTATTTAGTGCACTTTAAAAGTGATTTTACTAGTGAACTATTAATTTTGCTGTAAAAATATGAGGATCTTTTATATTTATTTGTTTTTACTTGAATTTTCGGGTAAAACTATAGATATCATGGAAAATACGAAATTCATGCGCCGCAATGTGATTGGTTATTAGATTATTTATCTGTGCGCGTAGGTAATTTTATTCGTTTGTCGAACTTATTATTGGCTCAATGATATCATGTACGTCACAAACAATCGTAGGTTTCGCGTAAGCGTGTTCATTCTTGATCCCTGGTTGAGCGATTCAGTATGACCTATTAGGTGCTATAAAAGAATTAGGTAAGTTGCTTGCTCTCTTTATAAAAATACATATGAAAATTACTTCAGTGTTCGGTAAATATAGAGTTCATATAAATATTACATACGAATTTTACAGTACAATCTTTGGAAAACACATCAGCATGTGAAATTTACTAGATGGTAGAAATTTTACCTTATGAAGCAAATTTAAAATTGTAGGCAACTTTATTACCAACGATTTTACATGTAATTTACTGGAACTTTTTTTACAGTGTAAAGGCCTTACTGAAGTAATCAACCTGTTCAACATGTTCTGGTTTTTCTAATTTTAAGTGTGATGTTTTACATTTTTTTTTTAATTCTCATTAATAAAAACTTCATTAACTCATTTAATTTATTAATTTGGCACTTGCGTCATGTGTTCTTATAAGTATATACTATAATGTATGTAGTTGATATTTGACATTTTTTTTGTTCTTATTTACAATTCCTTATTAACATCAACCATAATTCCTATTCCGTATTTCATTAATTCCATCAGTCAGTCAGCGCCCAGAGATCAATGCATCGCCCGACCATTTGAATAATGACCGTAATTACATAGTAACACAGTAGATGTAATGCGATACTAGGACTCTACCACGCAGTAGAAAGCGATTAGTATGATCCGTAGACCGTAATAGTTTTCGGAATCGGTCGGTACAGGAATAACAATGAGAGATACCAACCTTGAATAGAGCCTTAGATCTGGTAATATCGTAAATAGTAAATACGTTTTGACATAATTACGCTACGAGCGACTGTGCGCTATCCCAGGCATAATACCGTTAACTTCGTTACTCGAACTTCACAATTAGCTACGTATGTGTACGTGCCCGTTCTGCTTTTACCACTTAATAATCATAATAATGATAGTAGACGCAGGTGCACGCATTTTCAAAGGTCGAATTCGTGGACTGTGTTCCTACAACCTTTTTCTTTTCTATCTTTTTTTTTTTAATTAGCCGTAACAATGTAATCTCTAAAAGTGTGTTAGGAAGGTACACGAGGAGTCAACGCTGCGGGGAATCTGCGTTAACAAGTCAAGTGAAATTTCGTAAGTAACACATCAGGTTTAGTTTTTCGTTCTGACAGATTTTATTGCGTTTGGTTACGTCAAAAGAAGAATATCATAGACACAGCATTATTTATTTAGTACACTTACGCATCAGAACTGTTTTCAATTTAAGTACTGCTGTGGACGGACACCCAGTTTTCGTGAGAGTTTTTTTTTTAAGTTGCATAGATTTTGTCATGTTTACTCCGTTCAGCCTTTGTCAATGTTTCGAGAGAATTTTCACAGATGTAGATTTTATTTTTATATAAGATTAAGTTAATGAGTTAATTGTTTAATTTATTTAGCTTAGTGTTAGGTTTTTTTTTAAAAATTAATTTCATTCATTTAAATGTCTAGCGTTCGCTGGTATAGTTTATGTTATTTATGTTTTGATATTTTGTCCCTTGGCGTATTGATTTTGTGCGTTGCGTTTTACGCAGCTGGGAAAATTGTTTGAGGCAGTTCTTTCGTCGACTGTCTGCGTGAGTGCATGTATTTCTAATTTGTTTGCTGCCATTTTGTTAATATTTTTGATATAGAGATTTGTTTCGCTTATATTGAATGTTATTCTGTCCATCAAGGAACTCGCTTAATAATAATTGTTATTATATTGATGTGTGCACATCATAGTTGTAAGATCATTTATTATTTTACGTGCAGGAAGATATATTTCAGTGTAGTTTTTTTATTATATAGTTCAATGATTTAATTTCTCCGTTTTTCATTTACTGTTTCATTTTAATTATTAATCACCTCGGGTTGGGTGAATAGAAGCATTGTGCTTGCATTTAGTTTTTCATCTTGTTCTTTACTAGAAATTGTTCACGTTTAATTTTAGTTTGTTTTAATTTGGAACCACGTGGATTGAGTTGATATATAAGAATTATCTTCCTGAACAAGTTAATCTTTTGCTTTGATATAGGAAATAGTATTGTCCTATTGTAATTTAGAATCAGTTGCAGTTTTTGATTTAGGCCAGAACCCTCTGTTCACGTTTTTTTTTTCTAAGTATATTTATTATTTAAATATTAAATATAAATATTTAGTCAATACAACAATGACATCCTAATTTTACATAATTTCAAAAAATAACGTGAACGAAGACAGGTATTATTATATAAAACGATAAAACTATTAAAGAGTAAGCCATTTAACATCAACGATAACGTGTAAAGAAAGACAACAATTGTGCAAATTTATATTTTTGTTAAATTAAAATGTAGGCAAGCGATAGAAAAGGCCTTATGTAAAATATTGTGTTATATAATACAATCTCTTATTGTTATATTTATTTTAAAATAAGTGAATAATTTTTTGATAAATTATCTATGTCTATTATGAAATTTATACTATTTTTTCCTTTCTAATATAAATAATTTCTAAAATGTTTGGCACATAATAGTTTTTTTTCTAGTACTAAGAAGTTACGGCAAAAAAATCCTAGATTGTGGGTCAGCTTGTATAATTTTGTTTACATCTTATTCCTTGATCTCTCTACTTTTTACTGACGCCTGCAATGCATCATATTTTTTGTTCTTTTTTTTTTCTACAGGAGTCAAAATAGGTATACATATTTAAAATAAAGACAAAGTTCTGTAATAAGTATAAAATAAATATAAAGGCAATATCGTAATGTTATAAAAATTGATGAAATATTAATCGCTTCCATGACACCTACTTAAACGGTTAACAGAAAAAAAATCACTCAAAATATAATTCAACTGTCAACGATTCACTGATGTCTTTTCCGTACCCCATTACAGATCGTGTTGTTTCGATTTGACCATTATAGTAGGCACCATTTCGCATTTATCTCTTTATCTCGGTAGCCGTGGAACTGTCAGCACACTACTTGCCAGTGTCCATTGCGCAAAACCTCGATGATAGATTAAGTCCGAATTGCGTACGTAATCCGTTACAGTCGACTTTTTGCGGTCGAAATAAATGACTGGATAAAACCGAATTCAATTAATATTTTCGGAGAGCGTTAATTGTTTGCGGACAATCGCGGGATTTGTGCGCAAGAAAAATGTGGGTTAGATTCATATCGATTTTGAGGTCGATTAAATGGACGAAGAAAGAAACTAATTTCGTTCGTTGTAGGCATTGTGGAATACGCTGTTGTGTTTCGATCTCTTTTACTGAATTTGTTGGTGCCGTTTGACTGTTTAATGATTGTTGATATTAAAAAGAAATTATAGAGCTGTTGTAGGTTGCTTTCAATTTAATATATTTCTGTTTTAAAGTTTATATATAGAATGTTTAGAATTGCTAAAGATGGTTCGATCTTCAAAAAACTTTCTTTTTGCTTAAAATTTTGTGCAAACACATCTTGAAACGAGCTCAAAAATGAACTCTGGCAATTACTTGTTAGTTATTAAGTTGATTTAGTTTAGATTTAGAAAATTATATTGGCGGAAGAACCTCCACATAAAAATTACAATAATAAATAATAAAATAAAACAATGTAACGTGAATTTCAAAAAATAATAAACTGAAAGTTAAACTATTGCAGGCGTTTCGATATGTTGTATATATTCATTAAACTACAAACCCAATTTCAAGAATTATAATATAAATAAAATGGCTGAAAATATTTCCAACCAAGAAGTGGTACTAAATAAGACAAAAATAATGAAAGAATTAATTAATAGCAAAATACAATTAACAAATACGTTAAAAGATAAAACATAAATAAAATAGACAAGGTATTTATATTCCAAAACCAATTTAAGACACTTTCTGCTGTTGAAAATATGCAGGATTTAACTTAATATTTAATCAAGGAAGAATCTCAATTTAATAAAAAAAAATATTTTATCACAAATTGCCAGAATCCCTTTAGATATTTTTTTTAAACGGTGATGTATATACGCTTTAAAAAAAACACATGCTCAACTAGTAAAGTTATAAAGTATTTTATCTCAAATTAATAAAAAAAATATTTTATCACAAATTGCCCGAATCCCCTTAGATAATTTTTTTAAAAGGTGATGTATATACGCTTTAAAAAAAAAAACACATGCTCTACTAGTAAAGTTATAAAGTATTTTTAAAGTTTCTTTTCTTGACCATGTATATCTATTTTTATTTCTTTTTTTTCTTGGTTTTTTAAGTAATAAATATGAAACCGATTTTTTTTTTAACACATATTTTAGAATTATATGCCTGGTATAGAAATTAAACAATTTTATTAATATATTATTAATGAACCTTTTGGTTGTAATATCTGTGAATTTTCGTATTTAAATGGAATATACTTATGCTTTTTTTAAAATTCTGATACTGATGCATAACTTAACACACTAAATCCAATTCCTTAGTAACAATTTTTATGGAAAATTCACGATATTAAGCTTGAAGAGATTGTAATTGATAGCTCTGTAGATATACTTTCCTTTTTAAAGACGTAAAGGATACTGTTCAGCATAATATTTTCTAGTCCTTACTGAATTTTTGGTGAGCACAAAGTATTTCTCCAAGTGAGGAAATACCACAGTGAGATATTATGAACGCTGATAAGAAAAGATAACGAAAAAAATATTGAAAATACTAAAAATAACCATAGAGAAGTTAAAAACAGAATACAAAATCAAATAACCAACTAAACGTGTAAAAGATTTAAACTCACTGGCTGTTTGATAATTTCAAAAGATATACAACAAGAACAATGTTTATTTTGGTTTAAGATGAAAGAAACCCACTGTCATGCAAATTGTCTTTTCGTACACTAAATATTAATCACCGCTGAAAACAGTAATGCTTTGCTAATTTATCCTACTTTTTAGAATCATAATAATAACAGAAATAGCAATTGAAATGGTACACTTTATCACGCCCTGCCCTGTACACTAAAAAGTAATGGGTCGTTAATTTACTTATGAATATCATATTTTTTGTTGGGCGCCTTAAGATTGGTAGGTATAAATATCTGTTAATCAATTGAAATAAACAAAAAACTGTAACACCAAGGGACTATTTCTTATGGGGGTACCTGAAAGGTAAAGTTTTTAAAACTAAACCGGAAAATATTGAGGTGTTGAAAGAACGAATAGGACAGGAGTGCAGGCTAATTTCCGCTGAAGTAATTAGAAATGTTCAAAATGAGTTTCGGTTCCGTTTAGGGTATTGTCAGCAAGTACATGGAAAACATTTTGAACATTTATTGTAGAAGAGATATGATTGAAGTGAATCAGATTTGTTCATTTTTCGAATTAGTTATTGTTAAATATCTTTTTAATGACAAGGAATAAAAACTTGAAATTTGGTACGCATGTGTAATTTGATATACCCTTTAAGAATAGTTATAAAAAATTTAGGGCTGCCATTTAAAAAAATTGTCGATGACGTTATATCTCAAATTTGGGACACGCTGTATAAAATTTTCTCAGATGAAAAAGTGGGCAATTTAAAATACTAATTGACGTGTCCGAGCATATTTCCGGAAAAAATACTGTTTTCGCTTTACTGAATTTATTCCAGATTACAGACTCACACTGTATGTATATACCTACGCATTCGTTTTGATACTTGTCGTAATGGCGAAATTTATTTTATTACTGCTAATTTTTAGGGCAATTTTTATAGTTTGTAAGTTTCGAAACGAATTTTATCACATGTCTTCCTTATCTGAATGTTCGTTTATCCCGTTAAAAATCCTATAGATATAATAGATATTGACATCTTCTTATGGTTTCCTTTTTCGAAGCATAACAACGAAAAAGAAAGAATCCGGATCTTTTCTACATTATAGTATTAGTAGGTCAGTTCAAGTAACGTCATTATCTTCAAACAATCGTAAAAAAAAACTCTTTCCTGAAATGCGTATGCAAATATGCAATTAAATAAGTCGAAAACAAATAAACACCTCTGTGGACATCTGAACATCGCCATCGTAATAAAGTGAGGAATTTAACAGGCCCAATAAGAAACGGCAATAAAGATTTTATGGAAGTGCAGTTGTTACAATATAATGATAATTGATGATAGAAATCCCGTTGGCAATTTCGATGTAAAATATAACTTTATTAAAGTAGCGAGAAATGTGAGAAAAACTAAAAAAATATTCAAAAAATTTTATGTAATTTTTATACATATAGTAATAATAATAATAATAGCTTCACGAGTTGCGTTATTCCTTTTTTTATAATCTTTAAACCAACATTTCCTTTTGTTTGTATTTCCCATAAATTTAGTGTTATTATTTTCTAGTCCGAGTTAATTTTGCCATTCATTGTTTCAAAAAGTGTTATCACGAACTAGTAACCTTCGATTCTCAGAACGCTAGCACTCAATTTGCGATATCTGCGACTGAAGGAGAATGTACTAAATAAATTAAATGTCTCAGCATACCAATGATAATGAGCGCGCTTTATATGTAAATATATGGATGCAATAACTAATAAGTTTTGGTTGTATTAGCGCGTTAGAGTGACAATTAACACGCAAATATATAGGGTAAGTGTTGTTAATATCTAAGAATTCCGTTTCATGTCATCAGTATCTTCTTCGAAAAACGATGTGCTATATTGGTGATTCTTGTGGACGTGAGTTATTGCGCGGGATGTTTTTTACAATACAAGATTTGTCGGCGGATGTCAAAGACTCAACTGTCAATTTTATCAGTTCAAATTAATTTCAACTGTTTCCTCTCTGTTTTGTGGTATAATTAATTGAGGATTGTTATTAAAATAATAAATTATAACATTGTGAAACGTGATACATATATATATAATTTTTTATGTATGTATTGCAGTAAAATTCCCTATTAAATTATCCTAAAACATTTAGACTGTTATATAGGAGGCTGTGCTATTTATCGGCATCCAACGATGGCGCTTTACACAATCATATAATCCAAAAATATTTTAAGTAAAAGTTACTTAATATCAAGTGCTCTATAACTCAAAATTATTTTAACGTTATGCAATTCTATTTTTTCAAATTGAAGGTACTGTATATTATTGCATTTTTGAATTCTGAGACTCAAAACAAACCACAATTATCCAATATATTCTACGACAAGACTTAATAATTTTTGAGATATTCCAACTTTTTTTAAATAAAAAATATTGTTTGCACGACGTTCTTAAAAAATTAATAGCTCCCTTATTAACTATTATTTACTAATAAATTTTTGATAGCAATTTAAGCACCTTTAGATAATACAATAGATTTTTCGAACGTATGTACACTGCCCGACAAAATTAATATCGTCATCCACAGAGAATTTTTGTATTTTCCCATTTGATTTTTATAATTGTCAAGTGTTTTAGGCATAAGTACCCCAATAAATTCCTACCTGCATAAGCCAATGGCAGGCAAGGAAGCGCCTGTTTAAATCATGAGCAGTTTTTATAGTCACTGCAGTATTGACCACGACATTAATTTTGTCGGGCAGTGTACATAACATTGCTTATATCAAAACTTGATAACTTTCGTAATAGAGCATCATTTACTACATGAAGAATAGAATAATGGAATAGAATAGAATCCAACGGGTACAAGCCCTTACTGCTCCGGATTATCAAGCGAGAAGGGCTTTCTGTGAGTGGTTTTTGCGAGCAGCTGCTGATCGGCCAGATTTCGCTGATAACATCCTTTTCACTGAAGAAGCTGGTTTTACTAAAAATGGAATATTTAATTTCCACAACAACCACGTTTGATGTGACGAGAATCCTCATGCTACCGTTGAAGCCAGGCACCAGCAACGTTTCTCTCTAAATATCTGATTAGGCATGATAGGGAAACGGTTTTTAGGACCGATTGTTTTCCCGCAACGCTTAACAGGTCCTGCATACCTCGAGTTCTTGGAAAACACTTTACCTGAACTTTTGGAAGATTTACCTATAAATCTAAGACCGAACCTCTGGTTTATGCCAGATGGAGCTCCACCGCACTTTACGCGTGCTGTTAGGGAACATCTTAACAATTTCCTGGGAGATGAATAGGGCGAGCAGGTCCCATTGCTTGGCCTCCAAGGTCTCCCGATCTAAACCCGTTGGACTTTAGTATTTGGGGTTATTTGAAAAGTTTAGTGTACGCAACACCGGTAAACGATCTTCCAGAGTTGCGCCAACGAATAGAAAACACTGTTGCCAGATAATACCAGAAAAATCCTTGTTTTTTGAAAGAGTGGGCGCTTCCTTTGAAAGCAGATGTAGATCCTGTGTCGAAATGGAAGGACGTCATTTTGAACATCTTCTTTAGTTATAATCTATTTTATGTTAAAATGCAATAACATCTTAATAAAAACCGCTAAAGCAAACTTATTCTGCAATTGCGATAAAATCGCTGTTATCTCGTAAACAGTTAATTTGTGGACATATGTTTATTATGACTTTTAACATTATTTTTGATGGTACTACATGTCCTTAAAATCTTTAAACGATGTTTCAAAACACCCTGTATATCTCCTTCTAGTTGCAAAGAAGATAACTTCATTCCATGATCCTATTTATTTAATTTCGTATTTGAATAAAGAAGTTGTGCCACAAAAACCGTATTTCGTCAAGAACTATTTTCTTTCGTTTTTGACTTCACTCATCCTACTTTAACGTTGTTTAATTTTCTCTCCTCTTGTTTTTTGCTTACCCTTCACGAGCCGCAAAAAGCGACCACCAAAGTCGACGCAAGAGGAATCATAGCCTCCTCGTGAAATCGAGTGATTAAATATCTTGATGCTTGGAGATTCTTTCGACAACTAGATCGAAAAAACTCGTTAACAATGCGATGGTTTCTTGTCTTTTTGTTAATTTAATTTCCACGGGTGTAATTAAACCAAATCGATTGCTAAGAGCAGCTTGAGATGAATCTAGGGAAAAGAAAGTCAATTCTGAGAAACTAAGTCTTGTCTGTTTGTATTGTACAAATAAAAATACAATACTCATTCGTGTTGGTTATTAGTTATGGTTGTTCTTGCTTCGATGCATTGGTTATACATAATTTACCTAATATAATTTTTAACGCGACACGTATACACAATGCTATATAAAATGTAATTTCCCGATTACTGGTTCTAGAGCACGCCGTCAAATAATCAAGAGTACATACATATATTACTGAACTGTCAATCTGTCTGCTTAATTGGTATCGCACAACCGAATGAGAACCATAAATCATCAGCTTAGCCTTTGGGCTGCGATTTCGTATAGGAGAATATCTTGCAAAACGAATTACTTCTTAGGCAACTTGATCCTTTTAAATAGTGCTAATTATCTATAATCATCAGGTTTATTATGCCACATAAACAAGTTACTCGAGTTTCTTTCTCTCAATGCGAATGCGTGTGTCAGTGCAACTATCGGTGTTGAAATATGTGGGTGCGTTCCTGCAATGGTTCGTATATCATCAAATCACGACAAGTTCGAATAATAAACGATTCAATGTTGGCGTAATTCCACGTTTATTGAAAGGAAAAAAATGGGCAAGAGAAAGATTAAATAAAGAATTAATATTTATGAGGTTAGTGATGGGCGAATCGGAATAAAAAATCTTCCGATAAAGCTAAACGCGATCTTTAATCGATACAATAAGAAAAAAAGTATTTGAAAACATGGTACATGGCTCAAAGTTACAAAGAAATTGAAAGAGCTTTTCCCTCAATGGTGTTAAAGAATCTACAGAGCTATGTTGATGTTTACTACTTGAATGGATAAATATTCATATTGATTAAATAATGTTCTTCCCATTCAGATTTATTAATATTTATATTAGCTACATGTTTCGGTCGAAACTGGCCATCTTCAAACTCTTATAACATCAATGCAAAAAGAAACAATTTCAAATGCTGTTAATGATTAAAGATGAAAAATAAACTACAGTTAAATGTGTATCTAAATTAATATTGTCAATGAATTTCAACTGTTAGACGCGATGTCTAATATATGCAATGTAATATTTCAGATTTCTCTTTAGTTAATTTTTTATGTTTAATCAATGACGACATTTTGACAATAAGGGAAGTAGTAGAATAAGTAACAGTTACTCTTTTATTTTTATTAAAATTTTTGTCTCCTTGATTTTTTAATTTAAACTTAATGTTAAAAATACTAAACGTACCTAAATAGTCTGCAAGTGCTGATGAAATCCCAACAGTAATAGTTAAAAGAGTTTTAAACGCTATTGTTAACCCCCTCCAATATTTAATTAACTTATCATTTCTAAATGTGTTTTACCAAAAGTGTTAAAGGTCAGTAAAGTATGTATGTATCTGTTGTGTCCCCTATTCTTGCTGCTTTACAGCTGCCTTCCTATCCTATTCCTTTCAGAAAGTGTAGGATGTCAGAGGGCCTCAGTCTAGGTAAGTCTCCCTCTTCGATTTCACATGCCCCCAGGTGCAACGCCCTCGAGTTGCACAGTGCTACGCAATTTGAGAGGAGGTGGATGGGTATTTCATCCTGTTCCCCAAAAAATCTACATTCAGATTCCTTTTCCAATCCAAGCTTACTCAGGTGTCCTTTCAGTATACAATGGCCTGAAGTATTCCTGTTAATATGCGAAGATTGTTCTTACTCAGGTTGATGCATTCTATAAACCTCTTCTGGTTATAAGTTCCCAGAAGGATTTTACTTTGCCTCATTCCATGGAGATTTTCCCAGTAACTGGATTTTCTCTGCTCCATCTATATTTTCAGTTTCTTCAATATTGTACTGCTAATTAACCAGCAAAAGGGCACAGCCCCTACAAAAGGCATTCCAGTTCCTTTTTTTGCGAGTCAGTAAAGTAATTCCGATGCTTAAGAGAGGTAGTCCACGTGATGTAAATAATTACAGACCAGTTGCCCTGACTTCGATTTTTTTTTTGAATATGCTATTTCTAACGCGATTGTCATGAATTTTTCAAATGTTTTGACATCACTATTAAGAATCAACATTGGTTTTGTGCAGAACAGATCGACTTTTACTGCTATAGACTCTTTTACAGTAGAATCCTAGGGTTTGGTGGATGCGGACGACTGTCCTGTGGCGATCTTTTGAGATCTCAGCAGGGCATTCGACTGCAGCAATCAGACTGTATTGCTGAATAAATTATATGAATTTGGTGTTAGAGGGGCAACGCATCAGTGGATACCTTCCTTGCTTAGTAATAGAGGGCATTATGTTTCTGTAAATTTTAATTTAGAAGGCTGTAATAAAATAATTACCTCGACACGTTTAAAAAATGGACTAGGTGTCCCGCAGGGGTCGGTACTTGGTCCGATTCTGTTTATATAAATGAATATTTTTGCAGATGCCGGCGCCATTTTTAGTTTTTACGATACGTCTATAATTTTGTCTGGTAGAGATCGAGACGAACTGGAGCATAGGTGCAATGATTTATTATACAAACTGGGGGCCTGGCTATGTAACCACGGTCTATTGCTCAATAAAAATAAAAGGGAATTCCTAGTAGTTCATAATTATCAGAGGGTTACTTCATCACTGGATCTTTGGGTGGATGATGACGTAATCGCACAAGCGGATAAAAGTAAATTCCTGGGATTAGTACTTCATCAGAATTTAAATTGGATAGGTCATTGTGAACAACTCATTGCTAAGTTAAACTCTTTGGCATACCTTTTCGATAACATGAGATACGCACTAACACCAGAACGACTTCTGACGATCTATTGCGCTTTGGTTGAGTCTAGATTGCGTTATGGGGCGACTCAACATTAATGGGAACTGTTTCCATTGCGCAGAAGCTCATTTTAAGAATAATGGCAGGTACAAGTGGTACAATGCATCCGTGTGGGAATATATTTAGGGAATACAAAATGTTAACACTTACAAGTTTATATATTTTGGAAATGTGCATTTATGTTTTTAAAAATATATGCAGATTTGTTAGAAATGGTGATTCTTCACTATTATTACACAAAATCGTATGGGAATCTTCGTATTTTTTTTTCCTAGATCACATGTAACCAAGAAGTCATCAGAATGTATAGGTTTAAAATTAATTTAACGCTTTACCTGTCCGGATTAAGGAATGCGAAAATATCAAAAAAATTAAAACGTCTATAAAATAATATTTATTTAAGAATAAGGGTTGTAGAATTTTGTGAATGCGTTGGTGCTGGATTTGTCACTTCTACGTTGATGTGTTTAAATAAAAAAACACACAAAACCCTTTTTTGGTAATGTCTTATATTTACATAGTAAGATATTTACAAATGTATTGTCGCTTGAAATGTCGGAACAGAACTGCTTCTTACAATATGGTTTTGAACTAGTAGTCCCTTGTTACACTGACCATTTTCCTTTGGTGGGGTTACAAAAGTAATTGCGTGTGGTGTACAAAGGAACTCTAGTGGTCGTAAATTACAAATGAAGAGGCTGTCTGACAAAATAAAGAAAGAATCGAAAAAGGGAAAGATGTCTTCACTATTAACTTCTTACAACTGAAGAAACTTAAATCTAATTATGGGGACGTAACAAAACTAAACTACGGAGTCGGGTTAGGACAAAACAAATGTATATAATTCTGTTCTAAACAAGGGTAGTCATATATATTCTTATTTTTTATTTTTATTTCTTACTTGTATTTGTATAATGTATATGACAAAACCTATACATATTTTCATGTCTTATGATGTCGATAAATTATTATTACATATTACATTAGGCGTTATTGTCTAGAAGAAGTATAACCAGCAAGTAAGTTTATTAAATTGATTAGTGAGTGAATTCAGGTCGTCAGTCATAGGAAGATTAATAGAATTGTTTTTATCCATATTATCGTTAGTTATTTGGTTTTGTTTTTATAATTGATGATTTTGATCGGATATAAATTACAGTTAATAACGACGGTTATAAAATACAACTTGTTGCAACGTACAATGTTTTTGGTTTTACGAAATGTTATAGGATTAATGGAAAATATTTAACTCTGCTAGAATGATGTAGTTAATTATCGATATATAAAAAGTTTCTCGAAAAAGAGTCTTTTACTTTCTATCTAACAATAATCTCAATTTCCCATCTTAAAAAAAAATAATTATCCGGTTCACTAGTTCGATTCAAATCGACGGCATCCTGCGCACCGAATTATTTCTTCGCTTGTACCATTTTCTGTTTCCTTTGTATAGAACAAATAAATAGAAAGTATTATGTCCAGTGAACGTACAACATTTATGCGCCATAAATTCGTGTCTAACCGTTATGAACAGTTATTGTTTCGAGACAAATGAAAAACTATAAAACATAAACCAGTAATAATAAAATTTCATTTTCACCTTTCTCGTATTATGTGTACAACAGTGACTAAGCGATTTCGTTGCGAGGAATGCCGCCTAACATAACTCAAAAGAGGCACGGCCTGATGGAAATAAAGATTCTCTAACTCTGTATATATCCAGTAGCTGCTCAACATTTCGTTATAATTTTATGTTCTCCATGTGTCGCACTCAAAAGCATATATTGAAAAATAATTTAGCTACATAATGTAGCATTTCTTTTTTAATGCTTTTTTATATTTACTCATATTAAATTAATTACCTATTTTATGTATACTGTAATCGTCAAAATTTAACTAGAGTATAGGAAAGCAGAGGCTAGGAAAGAGCGCACCGCTTTAAGATAGAAACAGACATATAGCCGTGTCTCTCACCACACGCCTAATGCCAAATATCGTTTCAACAATGGCATCGGTGCGTATTGCAAAGTCATTTTAAATAGTGATTAAACCTATAGAAACGAGTGCGTCACTCATTGGCGGCGAGGATATATTTCGAAAGCGGTCGTAGTCGGGATTCATACGCGTACGCTGCTGTGTTAAGGATAAAGGAATTTTTGCTATATGTAGATACTGATTTTGTCATATAACTCTAGATAATACAGTCCTCTATTCTTCTGTTTAAGTTCAAATGGCTTTGTGGATATTTACTAAATATTTAGTTTGCATGTATCTACAGTTTTCGTTATCTTTTTGGACTAAAAAGTCGTCAGAACAGTGCTTCCAGAAGAAAAAAAAAACAGATACGACTGTTAGCCTTAGTAGATGTATGAATCGATCTCGTACTTTGCTATAGCTTAATGCTTAACAGATTTCTTAACTGATTTCCGATGTTAGAGTAGACTGGTACTATTATTAAATATATGATTTGCAATTAATATCACCGTTTTACCGTACTGTGTTTATGTGTGTAAAAGATATGTTAACAGCAATCAACACTGGCTAAATGCACAACGTGATGTATCATACATTTTTAATCCCGAGCCCTACGCTACTGCAAAAACACTCCTTTCTACAGCACTAGTAGTGATGTATAAAACTGTTTCTTTACGTTAGCAGCTACAACCTGCTTCTGCTACTTTTTGTAGCAGTTTTCCTTAAATAGCGGTATACGTTAAACAGATAAACTGTTTCCA
This sequence comes from Protaetia brevitarsis, assembly GCA_004143645.1. NCBI lineage: Eukaryota > Metazoa > Arthropoda > Insecta > Coleoptera > Scarabaeidae > Protaetia > Protaetia brevitarsis. Next base: position 903,702 of record RXPK01000327.1, on the reverse strand, counting down.
CTACTCTGTACACCGCCCCAAAATGTCTTTTGTTACCGCTATTCACCCAATATTTATATGTATTTATATTGCGGAAGATTCTATTTGATCTAGTAACGAGTGGAGATACATGTACTTACATACGTACTGCTGTGATTTATACAACCCAATTATCGCTGAGTGTGTTTTAAGTTGCACATTTTGCTTGTTTTGATAATTGTCAGATCAGCTCATTTTCAATTTGCCGAAAATTTTCACAATTTTGTTTTGTTTAATTTTAGTTAGAGAGTTTATTGTATGATTTTAATTATGTAGTGTTAAGATTTTTTTAATTAATCCAGACATTCAAATGTCTATTGTTCGCTTGTGCTGATTTAATGCGTATTCTATTTAATATTGTCGTTGTAATGTTATTATACGATTTTGAGAGAGGGATTTTTCTAAGAAAAACAATTGTAGAATTTTGTTAAGGACTTCCTTGTTCAACTATTGACGTGAGTAGACGTATTTCTTTTATCTTTGTTGCCATTTTGTAATTCATTTTGATATTGTAAATTTCGCAATTTCGCTTCTTTTGATATTAAATAGCTGCTATCAAACTGCTAACGGTTGTTATCTGCTACAAAATAGCAGTTTGCTTCGTAGCCACCCATCACTAATTTTAAGCATAGTAAGATCACTATACTGAAATTAAATTTTGTCGACTACGGTAATATAATAGCTTTATGACATGGCATGTTAGCAAATTAAATAACTAATTGCATTCCAATCCCTGTGTGATCCCAAAAAATTTCCAAGTTGAAAATATGAACACAAACATCTCAATACTATCGGTAATTAAACTGTCCTTCAGAAAAAAAGAGCAACTGGTTTGTTAAGCTCATTCGCAGAATTCTATGAATAGAAGACACTTATTAAGAGCATAATATTTACCTATTCAAATTCATGGCGTATATCTTCAGATGTTAGATTAGTGTAAGATGCTTCGGATAGTCACCTTTATGTTTGCCAAAGTCTTGCAATTAGTGGTACAAATATCTATGTGTATGTATTGCTAAAGGATTGCGTAAGTCCTAAGTGTTATATAGATATATACATAAATAATCGAGATATAATGGTATGTGAGTGAGCAATGAACTAAGAACTCTAAATGAAATATGTTATGTCATATGAAACATGAATATTAAAAGAAAAACCAACATTTTGTGCACACAGAATATTTCCAGCGTGTTAAATATTATTAGAATTCATGAATAATTCGTTGTCCTATTTATCACACGTCTTTTTCATTTCTATTCCCATCAGGGAACAGAAACTTGATTACAATGAGACAAGAAGTTTTAGAGAAATTCGCACAACATCTCTAAAGAAATCAACTGGGTTTTCCTGTCTATGTGTGTGTTTAAATTTAAATGAAAAGCTCTACGCTGTTTGCCGCTAAGAATAGGCAATCAAAACCTTTTGTACATTGGGATAAATCACGCAATGTTACTCTAGAGTTGTGCTACTGAAAACACATAATTACTTACAAACTTTTGAGAAAAATGTGTCCGTTTGTGTTTACCCAATTTTATTTTTATTTATTTGTTTTATGGGAAATTTGCAACAATAGATTAAATTTACATTGTATATTTTCACAAAGTTATGGAGCTTTCCATTGTAGTGTGCAACAAAATGCGCATTTTTGCTAAAGGTGTGCAGCGCATAACTTTTGTTCATTCCTTGTTGGTTTCCGGATGATGAAGAGCATCTTATGTCTAGTTTTGTCGCATAAAACAGTAAGTACTATTACGGCAATTTTTTCTTACAAGGAGCTCATTCAGTGAGGAACTTCGCATCCTGTTTAGCGTTCATAAACACTAATAAGTAGAGTGGTCGACTTTCGCCTGCAGGCCAAGTCAGTACTAAGTTCCATATATGCGACATTAACGTTTAACACAAGTATACAGTACAGTGCCGGGAAAGAGTTAAATTATTTATTTATTCAATTGAATAAAAAAGTGTTAGTACACTATTATAAAAAAATATCAAATAAAGTAATTACAGAGAAATCTTTATCTTTGTTTTGTTTGCATGAAATCGATATACCCATGGAAAATTAAAGCGTCACATTGCTTGGTAGCTATCAAATTATTTATATCTGTTGTTGTTAAAGTTACTGTGCGGAAAAAGTACTGTTTTTACATTTTTTTTCAACCTTAACTAATGGTATTTACTCATTTGGAAAAGTGTGAGATGTTGGAGTTGTACTTGCTGTTTAACAAAGAATCAGATAGAGCGATCGAACGTTATATTCAGCAATTTCCTGACTATGATATACCAGAGCGTCGCTATTTTTTAAAACTTTATCGAGGATTAAGAAGCAACGAAACAGTTTTTATAAAGAAGAGGATAAAAAATGATTTTATATTATCACAAGAGACAGGAATAAATATAATGGCAAATTTTCAGGTACATCCAAATAAATCTGTAAGGGATTTGTCCAGAGAATCAGGTATTTCTCGTAGTACGATCTATAAAATTTTGAAAAAAATAAGTATGTTCTCTTTAAATATCAGCTTGTTCAAACTCTACTTTTGAGTGACTATCAAAGACGATTAACTTTTGCTCAATGGTTTATCAATGCTTTTAAAGAAAATCACAATTTCTTTAGACACATTTTATGGAGTGACGAATCTAACTTTTTTAATCGCGGGATGTTCAATAAAAGAAATAATCATTGCTGAAGTCGTGAAAACCGATTTGTTGTATATCCTTGTAACACCGATTTAGTTTAAATGTTTGGTGTGGTATAATCGGATCGCGAATTGTTGGGCCATTTCTCTGTCGGGGTTCTTTAATAGGAGAAAGATATGAGGCATTATTGACAGAAATTTTTGGAAAAAAATTGGGTTAATTAAATTTGGTAGAGAGACAGATTATTTACTTTCAATAAGATGAAGCGCTCGCACATAATCACCGTGACACAAGTGAGTTATTAGAAAGATTATTTGGAAATAGACGGATTGGCACAAATGATCCTATTCAGTGGCTTCTGACATGACGCCATTAGATTTCTTCTTGTGGGGAGCAGTAAAAAATCAAGTGTACAAACGTAGATATACAACAGTGGATGAGCTTCAGGAAAGAATTTCCAACATCATTGACGACATCGACGGTAGGACAATTTTAGAAGCTACTCGTAATGTTCACAGAAGATTGATAAAATATATTGAAATGGAAGGAGGGTCTTTGAACATTTAAATTTGAGTAATTTTCTTAACTATTTTTGTATTTATTTTTCTTCGATTATTAAATTAAAAGCTTTAATGAATGTGACGCTTTAATTTTCCAATATATCAATTTCATGCAAACGAAGCAAAGATAAAGATTTCTCAGTCAACTACACTATTTGACATTTTTCATAATAGTGTAGTAAGACTTTTTTGTTCAGTTTGCGATTCTCTTTTAAATTGCAAAAAAAAAAGTATACAGGATGTTCCATTAAAAAAAATTTTTTGGACGAATATCTAGAGAACGCGACGCTCAATTGTTTTTCTGTTTTCAGAATTGTAACCGCCATAAAAGATAGTACTACTTTGTTAATTTGGTCGATTCTGTATCTCCAAAGATAACAAAGTTATCAATAGTGCACACTTAAGTGTGGACACCCGGTATAAGTCCCTTACATTATAGTCAGAAATCTATCTGCGGTACATTGTATGGAAGATGATTATGAAGAACATGAACTTACATTATCTAAAAAGTTTTAAAAACTTAGTATAAACTAACGCTATTATTTTGATACTATGTGTCCAGGAAAACATAGCATTCACATAATCAAAGGATGTCAACATCATTTACAAAATGATGTTAACATCTTTTATACAGGGTGTATCCGATATAAAGGTAAATATAATAATATGTAGCAGCTGTAATCATATACAATCAAAAAGTCTTAATGCACAGGGGGTCTATCTGTAAGCATTAACGAGAAAAAAAATATTTTATAAATGCCGTGGGCTAGAGCCGCACCTGTGCCCAACCTAAATGCTGTCCCGAGTATACCCCCACATACCACTATCATTCAGTGTGGATCGCCGCTTGGAGTGCAAGCCACTTCGAACATTTTATTTAAATTCTTCCCGTCTCGAAAAAACGATCCTTTTCAGGACCATCATGATTTCATATAAAGAAAATCGAAGCTTGATGCATCGGCAAAAGCGCGGGAATGTATAGATTCATTTTCGCGCGATATCATAGTAAAAAGGCGTGTTTGCAAATTTTCTGTATCTACATTTATTTCTGTGTAATTCGATTCAATTTATTTTGCGTTATATGATTAAATAAATCCAAAAGAAATAACTCAGATTCATGTGGTACCGTTTATTAACAACTAACTCTCGATTCGACAAAGCAAAAGAAAAATATTTACGTTTTTTGCAAGTACTGAAGTCGCATATCCAGCGAAACTCGAACGTCTTATCAGGATATTAAAAATAATACTGTGTAGACTTAAGTAGAATGCTCTTAACAAATAAGGAATGTTTATTTTATAAAAAGAAGAAATTTAAAATGCCTCAGTTTTGCTATTTTTACAAGGGTACACTGGCCGATTAGCCTTTATTTATTCAGAATGACGTTAAATGAACTTATGGCATACCATGAAGAATAATACTAAATGAGTGCAATGTATTTGTACATAATACCACGTTTAGCAGGTGTTTAACATGACGTTTTCTTGCATCAGGCCCGGACTAGAGAATTTTTGGCTCTAAATTTTACTTTTTTTTTATTCTTTAAAGATGAAATCCGGTTTCGGTGGGTTTGTGCCTTATATATCGTGTAGTTAACACCCAAGCAAAATTTACTTTTTTATTTGATACACCCTGTATATATATATCTGACGTCTTTCTTGAAGAAACCGTACAATATTTTTGTTATACGTGAAATAGTAAAACGTACCACAAAATCAACGCATCTCTTTAGGCGCCAAGCCGCGATTTCAGATAACATCACGCGCCAATTGTTCTCAACACTATTTATATCAATAATGTGCCATTGTTTTGCCGAATCGGAGAAAGAAAGTTACTGTTTTGCCGCCCAATAGCGCCGTAAGATCCATCGAGCCCGCGTTCCCGCCTTTTTCTTTTCTCATTAATCAAAACTCGTATAGAACGACCGTTACTACACGTTGTTTTGGCTCCTCGACTATTGTCTTAGAGTGCCGAGCGCTATTTATTCACTTCTATTAATTTCGCTTGCCTGGTTTTCCGATTATATCCTTTGTTCCGCGCTGGCTGAAAGAATGGTTGTTAATGATGTATAGAAATAACGGTTGTTCCTCACGCAAGAAGAGATTGATATATGAATAGATAAATTGCAGTGCGAGATTGACGTGTTTATACAGTTATGAGAGTTGATTCTGCTGGATTGGGTAATATTTTCGATATTCGTTTGTGAAATAAATGACGAAATACGGCTATGAAATTCTTGGAAGGAACGAAATTACTGATGCAGTTTATCAATTTTTATCAGATGGGTATAGAATTCCATAAACGTAAAATAAAAAAAAAAGTATTAAGTTTTGACATTGTTTTTAGAGATAAATACTAAATGATACAATAACTTGATGTTCCATCCAATGTAATATTTTTCGCACAGATATTGTACCCTTATTTCGATCGATACATGGTCAATATAAAGGTATAGTCAAATTCGAAACTGATGTCTCCCTAAAATATTATTTCTTTGCATTCTATGGATATAACGCAACTCAGTCTTTGCTTAAAATGCAGCCCTTATATCATTAAGCCCTCAAGTTTTTGTAGAGTGCTGCCTCAGATAATTAGGAATCGCTAAGAGCCTCTATCAAGTTAAAATTATAAATTTTTACCAAAGTTTGTATTCCATAGCCAACAATAAACATGTTCCTTGGTGCTTTAATGATCGCGAGAATGAAGTGCGACAATATTTAAATGATATAAAGACGTATATGCCACTAAGAAGTTCGTTACTGCACAAAAACTAAATGCTAAACAAGGATTATTACAATTAGCAGTTGCTAAATAAATGGAGTGATGTTTGGCTTTTTATAAATCAGGATCCTTTTACGTTTCATTTTTCAACTAGGATATTTATTCGTAATATTTGAATTATTTTTCTCCGTAGCGGTACAAGTCGCACCACCTGTTGGTCAACTCTTGAATTATATATAATTCTCGAACCACAGCGTTTGTTTGCGATAGAGTACTACCCCGATAGACGGGTAGTAATCTGCCGCAAACAAACGCTACTACCCGTCCATCGGGGTAGTACTCTCTCTTTCTACTTAGGGGTTCTACGAGAATTTTCCAAAAAGATTCGATAGTTTTTCGATCGCGTAGGAATCGTTGCTGAGATCCTTTTTCCTGATGATTTTATTAAGCTACTTTACTAATTACTATCAATCGCTTTATTTGAAACTGAAGCGCTACACACTTATGTGAAATAGCACACGTTCTAGTAGCATATGCAAGTAGCCTCGAAACAAAGCCCGCCTATTGTTATCGTTCGACAATATTTATTGCAATCCTTGCCATTAACTATGCACATCTGGTAGTCTGCTTTCTCTAAAAATCAATCATGACGTCTGACTTTATCAAAGAAACATAGGAAATACTACCTTTCTTTGAACCACGGCGACCGCCATTTTTCTGTTTCTCTAAAAATTAATCAAACATTGTGAATTTATCAAAGAAACATGGAAAATACCACCTTTCTTGCCTGCAACACTATTCACATCCTTTGGTTTCTCTGAAAATAATAGGAATATATCACAGAAAGAATCTGTATAAAAAGCAATAAAAGAATATGTCAATTTATTGGAGAAACACAAGATACAACCTTTCTTTCAATCTCTTCAAAATCAATCGGAACTTATACGAATTTATCAGAGAAACACAGAAAATATTATACTTTTACTCTTTTCTGCTAAACGATCATTACTCTTAGGTGTCTCTAAAAAGCAATTAAAACTCAGGATATACCAGGAAAAAAAAAAAAAATACACTACCTTTCCTTTTTGCACGATGATCCACACTGTAAGCTTTCTCCAAAAATCAATCAAAACTTGTAAATTTATCAGAAAATATTGTAAGTACCTTTCTTTATTGCTAGGTGACCTTCACTCTTAGGTTTCCCTAAAAATCAACTAAAATTTAGGGATATCAAGAAGTCACAAAAAAAGTCCACCTTTCTTTTCTGCAAGATGACTCTTAGCCTTAGTGTTTTCTGAAATTCAATTAAAACTTGGGAATATTTTAGAGAAACGCAAAAAACACTACCATCCTTCTAAGCAAGATGACCCACATTCTAAAGTTTCTCCAAAAATCAATAAAAACTTGCGAATTTATCAAAAATTACTGTACAGGTCTTTCTACATAAATAATACTTTTGTAGGTAATAGTTCTTAAATGAGAAAAAAAATATTTCGTAAACAGTGACAAAAATTACTGATTTTGGCAACCGCTAAGTTTGTCATTCCTTTGGATTTTTACGAAACCCAACAGGGATGATGCCAAAAACACTGTGGCAGTGCACATACTATCATTTTTCAACAAGTATGACCAGTTTTCTTAAGAAGAATGCGCGTTTATTGTTGTGTCACAAGCAGTAAGATCATTCCTCTGGTAAGCAGAAAATGCTTTCATTCTCTAGGAGATGTTTATAAAGGTTACTAGAAACATAACCTAAGAAATTTTCCTACAAGATGACTTTAATTTTTAGGTTTCCCCAAAAACAAATCAAAACTGTAAATTCATCAGAGACACACAAAAAAATGCTATACCTTATTTTCCCTCAAGGTGACTCACATTTTTAAGTTTTTCTCAAGAACAATCAGAATTTAGGAGTATATCAGAGAAATACAGAAAATACTAACTTTTGTTTCCTGCACTATTGTCTTTCTTCTTAGGTTTTTCTGAAAATCAATGAAATCTGTATCTTCGCAATAAAGATGTAGAGGATACTACCTTTATTTGGGGCGACTTTCTTCTGATCGCTATTTTTTTCTGGGAATCAACCAGAAACATGTTAATTTATCAGACAAACACTGAAGTGATACTTACTACCTTTCTTTCCTGGGTGACTCACGCTGTTCGACTTTTCTGAAATTTCCTTTTTTGCAGGATGACCTTGATTCTTTGGTTTTTCTAAAAACCAATCGCAATATGCTAATTTATCATAGAAACTCAGAAAATACTAACTTTTGTTTCCTGTATTATTGCCTTCCTTCTTAGTCTTTTCTGAAAATCAATTGAAACCTGTGATTCTGTGATAAAAATATAGAAAATACTACCTTTATTTAGGACGGGTTTCTTCTGACCATTATTTTTTTCTGGGAATCAACCAGAAACATGTTAATTTATCAGACAAACACTGAAGTGATACCTACTAGTGATGGGGCAATCGGATGCAAAAAAGCATTCAATAAGCGTAAACGGATATGTAGTCATTACGCTAAGAAAAATCGGTACTTTTTCTTAACGATTTTAATTCTTTTGCTAAACGATTCAAATATCGGTTCGTACAGATACCGATTCTTTTTAGTCGATAAGGAAAAAGAATCGTTAAGCAAAATGTAGTCGATAAGGAAAAAGAATCGTTAAGCAAAATGTAGCCGATAAGGAAAAATATTCGTTAAGCAACACATAGTCGAGCCGATGTATGTATTACTGTATGCTAACAAAATTTAAAGAAAGTAACATTCAAATGTAAAAAAAAACTGAGATTTGGGAATTTCTGTTTTCAGCTTCATAAATAAGGATAAAGGATAGTTGCGTTTACACCTAACATCTTTTTTTTTCTTTTATAAGGGATGGCTTAATCAGGTTGATAAACTACACATTTATTATAAAAAGTAATTAGTAGAGTCCTGTTTTTACAAATCCATCAGTTCTTTTTTAAGGCATTTGCTTTTTTTCATTGAAATTACACCGCTTTGGATAATATTCAATCGTGTCTAAGCAATTAAATGTATATATAGGTATGTAAACGTTGTATTGGGAATATTGGTATGCCGTAAAATATAATGTCAAATGAATGCCTCCTCGATGACGCATGCACCAGCTACGTCTGATATTATCCAAGATAATGTACTGAATAAATATAAAAAAAAAACGACTTATAACTTGCAGGTGCCCAAGTTATAATTTAAAAATATTATTGTATCAACATTTTTCGGTGATAGCCGATTTCTCCTTCCGTTGGCAATTTGACCAGCTTTCGAAAAAATCCTTTCTGAAGGCACTGACGTGGCTGGTATTGCCAAATATTTTTTTTTGTAATGTGTACAACTCCGGTATGAATAATGCATGTTCCTTCCAGAAATCATGCGGGTTTTTTGTCCGATTTAAATGTGGTATTCCCAGGCATTTTGCTATAACTTGTCCGTATAAAGTAGTAGAATTACTTTTTGATAATTCCAAAGGATAGTTAATTATCTCGTAAACGAGCTGAGTTAAGCATAAGAAACCTAACACCAACTTGCCTTTATTTAGTCTGTACTAACAAAATATGTCATAATATACAGGGTGTTATTTTGCAACTTTGGTGTGGAACTTTTCTTTGAGTTAACCCTGTATACTTCAAAATAATTTTGAAATGTGGCCCTTCTGAGCCTGTACAACCCTTAACAAAAAAAAATTGAAAATATGTTACCACTTTTTGTATATAAATCGACGCATTGCTAATTGCTCATATGAACTTCAATATTTCGTCACTTTATTAGCATACAGTAATATTACTTCGATTATTTTATTATGTATTTGTAACTAAACAAAAAAAATACTTGTATTTATTATGCAAATGCATCTCCACTAAAATTTACCTAAATCATATTAAACCAATGATAATGTAATTCTAGTTCCACTAAAATAACATATGCGTGCGTATTAAGATAATTCTATACAAATATTATGCAGCTAACTTATAAGCAATCGCAAAAAATCAAAAGAAAAAACGCCGCAAATATGCTCGCCTCAGCCTCGGCTGTCTACATATACATACATCGGCTCGACTATGTGATGCTTAACGAATATTTTTTTTCTTATCGGTTACATTTTGCTTAACGATTCTTTTTCCTTATCGACTACATTTTGCTTAACGATTCTTTTTCCTTATCGACTAAAAAGAATCGGTGTGTGTATGAACCGATACTCGAATCGTTTAGCAAAAGAATCAGAATCGTTAAGAAAAAGTTCCGATTTTTCTTAGCGTAGTGACTACATATCCGTTTACGCTTATCGGATGCTTTTTGGATCTGATTTCCCCATCAGAAATCATGTACCATCACTACCTTTCTTTCCTGGATAGCGACTCTCGCTGTTGGAATTTTCTGAATCTTTCTGTTTTGCAGGATGACCTCCATTCTTTGGTTTTTCTAAAAACCAATCAGAATATGCGAATTTATCATAGAAACGCACAAAATACTAACTTTTGTTTTCTGTATTATTGCCTTCCTTCTTAGTCTTTTCTGAAAATCAATTGAAACCTATGTCGTTGCAATAAAAATGTACAAGATAATAATAATGATGATGTGCTTTATTGGCAGGAAAATTTTGTGGACAAAGTTAAGTAAAGATTACACTAAGAAATACAGGTGCAACAGACAAGGAATACATAGTGTTGGATACACTAACCTGTCAAAGCAAAAGAAGCAGAAAAAAGTGAAAGCCAGAGGTTCCGCTGCCCGAAAGGGAATAAAAGAAATTAGAAGAAATTTTACCCTCCTCCGAAAAAAATCACTAACTGCGTAAAGGGATCCCGTTAGGAGATGTGACTTTACTTTCCTGCGAAAATTGACGTGGGTTGGTATTGATCTGAGTTGGATTGGGAGATGGTTGTATAGCTTGATTGCACAATAGGTGATTGAGTTTTTAGTTAACTCTGTATCGGGTAGATAAAGATCGTGATAGAAGCACCTTGTGACGTAGCTATAGTGATGTCGTTTGGGTAGATCGGAAAGATGTTTACGAATTAGTGAGACGGATTCAAGGATGAATAGCGCAGGGAGAGTTAGGATTTTATGGTTTAAAAAGTAAGGTTGGCAGTGATCTCTGCTCCGAAGTCGAAATATGTAGTGAATTGCCCTTTAATTTGCAATTTAAAAATGATGTTAAAATTGTATAAACTACAGAGCGTAGCGAAGGTGGGATTGAAAACGGGCAAAGTAAGTGATTCGAGCAAAGAAAGGATTAAGTTCCCTGGTCACAGATCTAATCGCAAAGCACTCAGAAGATTTCTTTTGGGTGAGGGAGTGGATATGGGAGACCATTGAAGAGCGTCATCAACAATAAAATCCAGGAATCTGACAGATGGAACTATATTGACAGTTTCATTTTCGAAGACACATGGTTCTAGCAGAATCACCGTTTTTTTTCTTTGTTATAGCATAGGCAGTTGGAATTGCACCACTTTCTAATGATGGTAAGTCCCTAGATACAACCGATTGCATGTCTACTCTGTTTGGGCTGCTCCAAGCGATGCTAGTGTCGTCTGTGAAGAGATATAACTGTCCCCTGATCTTTAAATTTATGATGGCATTGATAAAAAGAAGGAAACGTATTGGACCAAGCACTGAGCCTTGAGGAATGCCAGAGTTAATTTCCATACACGATGAGGAAGAACTATTTGCTTTCACAATCTGTTTCCTAATGCAAAGGTACGATTTGAACCATTACAGACGAGTACCACGAATCCCATAGTAAATTTCTTTTTTTTTTTAATGGGGTGTTATGATTGCCACAGTCAAAGGCTTTAGAAAAGTCGCAGAACACAGTTGCTGTAAAGTGTTTGTTAATGATATTAGTAAAGACTTCATTGAAGATCGAGGATAGGGCGTCAGCTGTATCTGAATTGGACAAGAAGCCACAGTCAAAGGCTTTAGAAAAGTCCCAGAACACAGTTGCTGTAAAGCGTTTGTTAATGATATTAGTAAAGACTTCATTGAAGATCGAGGATAGGGCGTCAGCTGTATCTGAATTGGACAAGAAGCCACAGTCAAAGGCTTTAGAAAAGTCCCAGAACACAGTTGCTATAAAAGTGTTTGTTAATGATATTAGTAAAGACTTCATTGAAGATCGAGGATAGGGCGTCAGCTGTATCTGAATTGGACAAGAAGCCACAGTCAAAGGCTTTAGAAAAGTCTCAGAACACAGTTGCTGTAAAGTGTTTGTTAATGATATTAGTAAAGACTTCATTAAAGACCGAGAACAGGGCGTCAGTTGTATCTGAATTGGACAAGAAGCCACAGTCAAAGGCTTTAGAAAAGTCTCAGAACACAGTTGCTGTAAAGTGTTTGTTAATGATATTAGTAAAGACTTCATTGAAGACCGAGAACAGGACGTCAGCTGTATCTGAATTGGACAAGAAGCCACAGTCAAAGGCTTTAGAAAAGTCTCAGAACACAGTTGCTGTAAAGTGTTTGTTAATGATATTAGTAAAGACTTCATTGAAGACCGAGAACAGGGCGTCAGCTGTATCTGAATTGGACAAGAAGCCACAGTCAACGGCTTTAGAAAAGTCCCAGAACACAGTTGCTGTAAAGTGTTTGTTAATGATATTAGTAAAGACTTCATTGAAGACCGAGAACAGGGCGTCAGCTGTATCTGAATTGGACAAGAAGCCACAGTCAAAGGCTTTAGAAAAGTCTCAGAACACAGTTGCTGTAAAGTGTTTGTTAATGATATTAGTAAAAACTTCATTGAAGACCGAGAACAGGGCGTCAGTTGTATCTGAATTGGACAAGAAGCCACAGTCAAAGGCTTTAGAAAAGTCCCAGAACACAGTTGCTGTAAAGTGTTTGTTAATGATATTAGTAAAGACTTCATTGAAGATCGAGGATAGGGCGTCAGCTGTATCTGAATTGGACAAGAGGCCACAGTCAGAGGCTTTAGAAAAGTCCCAGAACACAGTTGCTGTAAAGTGTTTGTTAATGATATTAGTAAAGACTCCATTGAACACCGAGTCAGTTGTATCTGAATTGGACAAGAAGCCAAACTGTGCAGGCGTGATAATTTTGAAGTTTTTAAGAAAATCCATTAGCCGTTTTTTTTTTTTTTATTAATCTTTCGATAATTTTGGATAAAGCTGGGAGTAGGGCAATTGGGCGATAATTATTAATATCCTTATCACCGCTTTTATGAAGAGGGATGATAATAGCTTAACAATGTTTTAAAAAGACATTGTAGAAAAACACATTTCACGAATGAGTCATTTATTAAAGTGACTTGGGAATTGGATGGCATCATCCGCAAGACTCTGAAAAATGGTAATGGAAAGACCATTAGTGCATCACGTTGACTTGCTCTTACTTAATCTCTCTAATTGTTTACAGTAGTTCAAAATTGCTAAATGGGCCTTAAAAAGAAGCTGGAGGAGTTCATATTGACAGCCGAAAAGTAGACGAGAGGGTCATTACTTGGAGGAATATCTGAGATTAAGAGAAATATTACCTTTATTTAGATCGCGTTGTCTCTCAGCGCTAATTTTTTCTAGGAATCAACCAGAAACATGTTAATTTGTCAGATAAAAACTGAAGTGATATCTACTACCTTTTTTTCCTGAAACTCCCTTTTTTGCAGGACCACCTTCATTTTTTTGTTTTTCTAAAAACCAAACGCAATATGCGAATTTATCACAGAAACCCAGAAAATACTAACTTTTGTTTCCTGCACTATTGTCTTTCTTCTTAGGGTTTTTCTGAAAATCAATGAAACCTGTATCTTCGCTATAAAGGTATAGAAGATACTACCTTTATTTTTGACGAGTTGACTCTCAATGCTAATTTTTTCTAAGAATCAACCAGAAACATGTTAATTTATCAGATAAAAGCTGAAGTGATACCTACTACCTTTCTTTCCTGGATAGCGACTCTCGCTGTTGGAATTTTCCGAATCTTTCTTTTTTGCAGGACGACCTTCATTCTTTAGTTTTTCTAAAAACCAAACGCAATATGCGAGCTTATCACAGAAACGCAGAAAATACTAACTTTTGTTTCCTGTAATATTGCCTTTCTTTTTAGAGTTTTCTGAAAATCAAACCAAAACTGCGACTTCGTAATAGAAATATAAAAAGTACTACCTTTATTTTGGCCGAATTCCTTCTGATCGCTAATTCTTTCTAGGAATCAACCAGAAAAGTTAATTTATCAGATAAACGCAGAAGTGATACCTATTACCTTTCTTTCCTGGATAGTGATTCACACCGTTAGAATTTTCTGAAACTTTCTTCTTTGTAGGATAGCTACATTCTTCGGTTTTTCTAAAAACCAATCGCGAAATGCGAATTTATCACAGAAACGCAGAAAATACTACCTTTCTTTGTTTTAGCGTGAGCCACATCGCTAGGATTTCCTACAAATCGATTAAAACATGCGACTCTATCATAGCAACAGACAATACTACCTTTCTTTCCTGGATGTTGACTCGGTGTAAGTCTTTTCGGGCACGTATGTAATAAGCAGGTCAGGAAGATTAAAGCGAAAAGTAACAGGCTGAATCTATTCATCGCAATAAGTAAAGCATGATACGATAATAAGAGATTATTATGGGGCCCACGAAAAGTAGGAATTAAGTTATATAATAGGTATTAATCGCTGAGAGAACAATATCGAATTGTTAGCTTGTATTCGGGCGTGAAATGACGTAGATACGTTTAAGATAAGAACTGCTATAAAAGTTGTTAAAAATAATTAATATTTTAATATATAATACTTGTTAAAAACGCACCTTGCATGTTTGATACATCTTGATCAGTATAGTTTTTTTTTTATTCGAATTAGAGATAATTGGCGTTGTATCAATGAAGAGGAAGTAAATTACCTAGCAATTTTTACTAGGGACATTGTTCCTGGTAAATCGATTTTTAATAAGCTATAAGAAGCAAATAGCGCTACATTTTTGCCACATCATCATTAGTTAATGCTATTGTATTTTTAAGTGTTTCTAGGTTCATACGTTTTAATAAGGCACTCACAAGGAAAGACACACAATTCGATCTCTTCGATTTTGATAAAATTTGGTAGGAATGTAGAACACCGAAAAATATTTGACATATATTTTTTTAGCGTTCCATATTCGGTTTTACGGGATGTGATAGGGACTCAAAGTTTTCCCCCAAAAGCACATTTTTTTCCCATATTTCAGAAACGAGAAGAGATATCGAGATCGGATAAAACGGTTAAATGGTTCCCTATTAGCAGTCGTACATTTTAGGGTGAAAAAAGAACAGTGGCGCAGCTACCGGCTGGTTATAGGGTGTACGCTCTTGTATATTATAAATTCAATTTTTCTTTTGTTAATCTTTAAACTACATGGAAAAAAATAATAAAGCGTATGTGTTTTTGGATTTTATTCTAAATGTTCGTTTTCAGAAATTATCGTCATTTCCATGTACGCCTATAGAAGACTATTCCCCTCATATTTTGGGAATTAAAATTTATGTGGCATTGTATTTCAATTACAAATCGTTTGTTATGTTAAAAATATAAGAAGAATAATGTGATAAATACAAATACTAAGCGACAAAAACGTTCCTGCATAGATGGTAATCTCGTAAATATAAATTACTTTTTCATGTCTTGGCAAATCAATGTGTTTATGCTTGCCAATGTATACAACTGTTTATAAATAAAACCTTAAAAATAAAATCAACACTGCCTCTATATAAGAGTGTGGTCAGTTCGATAAAGTGTATTATCATAAAGTATCTGTTAATCCTCTTGGTATTCTTGGTGATAGCGGAAGGAATGAATTACAAAATTATTTGAATTTTAAATGTTTGTTAACGTGACGTTTCGAGTTAAAACATGATCATATCCATCCAAAATAAATTGTTACATACTGGTCGAAATTCAAAATTTAATTATAAAAGAAAAAAAAAAAATTAAAATTAATTAGACATATAGTAGTAAATTTTTTTCTTCAAATTTATGTGATATTGTCGTTTTTAATGTTAAATGTGAAATGAACATAAACATTTAAAATTCAAATAATTTTGTAATTCATTCCGTCCGCTACCACTAAGAACACCAAGAAGATTAATTTTATCAAACGGACAAGAAATTATCAAATTGTATAAAGTGTCTGGTTCGATTTGTTATAGTTACAATTAGTTATCAAACACATATTATTGAAGATAATCATGACGTGTTCAAAATAGCCTTTCTTGTGTTAAATATATTGAACGTCTTGACAATATTAACAAGTTTAATAAATGTATCCCAGGTATTGGTACCTGGAAAAAATAACTTACGCAAACAGTGTTTGACATCATCGTGAGTTGCTGTAGTAAAGTCCTTACGACATTGAACAAACCAATACCCTGGCTTTCGATTCACAATTCTACTTTAATACTAACATTAAGACGTTATATTTAACACAAAAAAAGGCAATCCTGAATACATCGTAATTATCTTTAACAATATGTGTTTTTGGTAACTAACTATAACTATAACAACTGCAAAAACCAGACACTTTTTGGTAATACTCTTAAGTGAACTGACCACACTCTTATATAGAGGCAGTGAGAATTTTATTTAAAATCAGTTGCATACATTGGCAACCATAAACACATTGATTTGCCAAGACGTGAAACAGTGATTTATATTTAGGATGATCATCTGGCACAAATCTTTTGGCGTTACTATTTGTATTTATTACAGTATTCTTTTTCAAATTTTAATATAACAAACGATTTGAAATTAAAATGCAACAGCGACATTAAATTTAATTCCAAAAAATATGAAAGAAAGTAGTTAAAACTTAGATTTTGTTTAAACGCCACCTACTTTAGTCTCAAGATGTGCTCTCCTATTTCGGCTGCCACAGCTAACTTTATATAATATTTATATTTAAATTGTCATTCAACAGCTCTACTTAAATACAAAATTAGTATCATTAATAATTTAGTAGACAGATGCATTACATTTTCAGAAAATAAAAAAAATTGACGATAAGAAAGTATAATATTTTAATGAGAATTTTTTTATTTCTTCTTGTTATTTGTTTATATTTTTGTTTCTACGAATATATTTTTATTTTTTTCTGAATTCCTGTCGTTTTTATTTAGCTTTTTTAGCAGTAATTTACTGATTGTCCTAACTTTGATGGCCAATAGTGTACATTGCTATTAATTACACACCCAACTTGTCTGAAAGAATTCCACATAAACCATACACAATAAAAGTTGCACATAAACATTACAGCAATAATAGACAATTTTTCACGCACACCAAACAGAAAATTGAACAAATAAAACAAACATGTATTATTTACCGAATTGATTGCAAAAATTGTGACGGTATTTATAAAGGCCAGACCCAACAGTACCTACATAGCGCAATCTATTCATACAAATATTGTATTAAAAATGAATAAAAAGATCTATGGCATACAGACCACGGAAGTTTAATTAGGTAAAGGATACATCTGAAACGATTTATAGAATTTTTGTTATACACATGTACAACGTTGATGAAAGACTTGAATAATGTCTATATAGGAATAAAAAAAAAACAGTTATAAAACAAGTAAAAAATTTCAATAATACATATTTATTCATTCAATTTTACATAAAATTATATACAAGCCGTGTGGTTGTGTTCTCATCAGTGATACTTGATTAGATTAAATGACTACTTATATTATTGTATGTGCCACACTATTCTATTCAAAATCCAACAAATCTCAGTAGCACACGCAAGTGGAGTAATAACAATTAGCCCTTCTGCGTCGTGTCTTACAGTAGGTCGCACACTTGACACCATAGACGAAGCACATATGTTTGTTGTTCTTCACCGGTCTTTCTAAAATGATAATATTATTTCGATGACATCCATATATTTCCCCGTCCACGTTAAAGGAATTAAAAGTATCGTAAGACAATGAGAAATATAAACGGGAATTTATTAAAGAGATATGCAATAAATGCTACTACCTACTTTTCTTCTTTCCGGTGAGCATGTCTAAATCTATTTGCTGCGGACAAACGTAGACCAAACAAGTCAGGACGATAAAAGCGAATAGATACAGTCTGCATTTATTCATGACAAAAATAATGAGAGCCAAGATACATCGAGAGACTAGTGCTAAAATAAATTGTATTTGCTTGTAAAGTCAAAACCGATTTTCTCCGCCTCATGTTAATTGCCGAACGGACAATGTGGATTTGTCGTGTGTTATTGGTCGTGAAATCGATAAATATAAAGATAAGAATTGTTTAGGCTCAAGGGCACACACAGTTCTGGAAAATCTATATTATATTTTCGCATATGTTATTAACACTAACAGTTAACGATGCCAAGATTGGCAATAAAATTGGAACAAATAATAGTTCTTCGCATTGGTGATTTTATTGGATTCTGTTTTCAATCAAATTTTCTTCACACCTTCTAGAATGGAAATACCAAATTAAATAAACCGTTAAACGATGTATTATTCTATATTTTATACGCATTTCATCATATAACGATAATAACTTCAAATGCCCGCGTAGTGAAACTAGTATAGCGTCCCAATCAAGATGAATATCCTCAAATTCTATTTGTTCCTTGCATTTGTACTAATTAGTTTGAATCAGGCGTTGTCGTTTCGCCTTGCTGATGAACGTAAGTATTGTTTTAGTTACTACAAATGATATGGATAAGCCTATTTGGAATTACAAAACTACAAAAAATAATTATTTGAATTAAAATTATTACCCTTGATTACAAAAAAAAGGCCAATGTTAGAATAGGAATTGTTTGTTTAGTGTTAGATTATCAGTATATATTTTGAGTTAGTAAAACATAATGTTCTACTTATACACTGAGAAAAATATTTAATAATCATAAATAAAAATATAATTATCGTAAGTACAAAGTTCAGCTGAATAGGGGACAAAAGCACAAATTACTTAGCACCAGTAAAAAAGAGATCCTAAACGCTGATACTAACAAGAAGCAATCTAAATTACTTACAGTCTGTTTCATACCGGTAACTTATGAAGTTACTTATGATAATTAAACCGAAGTATTTAAGCCAAAGAATATATGCAGTTGCGGTAAGTAAAAGATTTGCTGATGTCAAGTAGATGTATTGCTATGAGTGAACTATTCTATAATGGCCATCACACCTTCATTATTAATCTCAATTAATACAGGCTATTTGGAATACTTATGATAACGAAACAGTATCATTAATGCACGTTCACTAAATACCTGATATATAAAAGGTAATGAAGAATAAACTAAGCTATATGGGTAATACGGTCTTTAAAATAAAACTGCTAAATAGCCTCAATATTTCGTCATATATTTATGACTTCATCAGGAGGAACATCTACAATATTACAAAGAATATGAACCAATAGTGATGAAATATTTAAAATAATACTTACAAAGTTCAAATATAATAATCAAATTANCTTTTGCCTGAACTCCCTTTTTGCAGGCGAATCATTCTGCTTTTTTTTTTAAAAACCAAACGCAATATGCGAATTTATCACAGAACCCAGAAAAACAAACTTTTGTTTCCTGCACTATTTCTTTCCTTAGGTTTTTCTGAAAATCAATGTAAACCTGTATTTTCGCTAAAAGGTATAGAAGATTACTACCTTTATGTTTATGACGAAGTTGACTTTCAAGTTGCTAATTTTTCTAAAATCAACCAGAACATGTTAATTATTCAATAAAGCCTGAAGTGATACCTACTACCTTCTTTCCTGGCAGCATAACGACTGTCGCTGTTGGGTTTTTCGAAACTTTCTTTTGAAGCTGGCTGACCTTCATCTCTTTAGGTTTTTCTAAAAATCAAACGCAATATGCGAGCTTATCCAGAAACGGAAAATTACTAACTTTTGATTTACTGTTAATATTGCTTCTTTTTTAGAGTTTCTGAAAATCAAAACAAAACTGCGACTTGCGTAATAGAAATATAAAGTACTACCTTTATTTTGGGCCGATTCCTTCTATGCTAATTCTTTCTAGGAATCAACCAGAAAAGTTAATTATCGGAAAACGCAGAATGTACTTTTACCTTCTTTCCTGAGTGTTCAACCGTTGGATTTTCTGAAACTTTCTTCTTTGTACCTACATCTTCGTTTTTTCTAAAACCAATCGGATATGGAATTTATCAGAAACGCAGGGAATATACCTTCTTTTTGTACGTGAGCCACATCGCTAGGATTTTCTACAAATCGATTAAAACTGCGACTCTATCGTAGCACAGAAATACTCCTTTCTTTCCTTGATGTTGATTCGGTAAGTCTTTTCGGGCACGTATGTACTAAGCAGGTTAGGAAGTATAAAGCGAAAGTAACAGTCTGAATGTACTCATCGCCTAAGTCAAGCATGATACGAGTATAAGAGATATCATGGGGCCCACGAAAGTAGAATTACAGTTGTATAATAGGTATAATCGCTGAGAGAACAATATTGTATTTGTTAGCTTGTATTCGGGCGTGAAATGACGTGATACCTTTAAGATAAGAACTGCTATAAAAGTTGTTTGAAATAATATATTTTTTATATTATACTTGTTTAAAAACGCACCTTGCATGTTTGTCATCTTATCAGTATATTTTTTTTTATTCGAATTAGAATAATTGGCGTTGTTATCAATGAGAGGAAGTAAATTACTAGGCATTTTTACCGGGACATTGTTTCTGGTAAATGCGATTTTTAATAAGCTATAAGAAGCAAATAGCGCTACATTTTTTGCCACATCAGTCATTAGTTAATGCTATTTATTTTTAAGTGTTTCTAGTTTCACCGTTTTAATAGGCACTCCAAGGAAAGACACACAATTTTGATCTCTTTGATTTTGATAAAATTTTGGTAGAATGTAGAACCGAAAAATATTTGCATATTTTTTTAGCCGTTCCATATTGGTTCTAGGGATGTGATAGGGACTCAAGTTTTTCCCCCAAAAGCACATTTTTTTCCCATATTTCAGAAACGAGAAGAGATATCGAGATCGGATAAAACGGTTAAATGTCCTATTTAGCAGTCGACCATTTTTAGGTGAAAAAAGAACAGTGGCGAGCTACGCGGCTGGTTATAGGGGTACGCTCTTGTATAATTAATAAATTCAATTTTCTTTTGTTAATCTTTAAACTACAAATGGAAAAAAATAAAGCGATAGTGTGTTTTTGGATTTGATGGTCTAAATGTTCGTTTTCAGAATATCGGTGCATTTCCAGTGTACGGCCTATAGAAGACTTATTCCCCGCATTATTTTGAATTAAATTTAATGTGGCATTGTATTTCAATTACAAATCGTTTGTTATGTTAAAATATACAACAAAATGATGTGATAAATACAAATACTAAGGACAAAAACGTTCCTGCTTAGATGGCATCTGTAATATAAATTGTTTTTCACGGGTTGGCAAATCAACTATGTTTATGCTTGCAATGTATACACTGTTTATAAATAAAACCTTTAAAATAAAATCATCGACTGGCCTCTATATAGAGTGTGTCAGTTCGATAAAGTTGTTTATCATAAATATCTGTTAATCTCTTGGTTTCTTGGCTTATGCCGACCAATGAATTACAAATTGTTTGAATTTCAAAAGTTTTATTAACGTGATGTTTCGATTTAAAAATTAAATTATAAAAGAAAAAAAAAATTAAAATTAATTAGACATGTAGTAGTAAATTTTTTTCTTCAAATTTATGTGACATTGTCGTTTTTAATGTTAAATGTGAAATGAGCGTTTAATAACATTTAAATTCAAGACAATTTTGTAATTCATTCGTCGCTGCCACTAAGAAGACCCAAAACGATTAATTTTATCAACAGGACAGAAATTATCAAATTTATATAAAGTGTCTGGTTCGATTTGTTATAGTTACAATTAGTTATCAACACATATTATTGAAATAATCATGACGTGTTCTAAAATAGCCTTTCTTGTGTTAATATATTGAACGTCTGACAATATTACAATTTGTAATAAATGTATCCCAGGTATTTGTACCTGGAAAATAACTTACGCAAAACAGTGTTGACATTTCATTGTGATTCTGTAGGTTAAAGTCCTACGACATTGAACCAACCAATACCCTGGCTTTTCGATTCACAATTTACTTTATTACTAACATTAAGACGTTTTATTAAACAAAAAAAGGCCATCCTGAATACATCGTAATTATCTTTAACAATATGTGTTTTTGGTAACTAACTGTAACTATAACAACTGAAAAAACCAGACACTTTTTGATAATACTCTTTAGTGAACTGACCACTCCTTAATTAGAAGCCAGTGAGAATTTTTTTTAAAATCAGTTGCATACATTGGCAAGCATAACACATTGATTTGCCAAGACGTGAAAAAGTGATTTATATTTAGGATGATCATCTCGCACAAACTTTTTTGGCGTTACTATTTGTATTTATTACAGTATTCTTTTTCAAATTTTAATATAACAAACGATTTGTAATTAAAATGCAATGCGACATTAAATTTAATTCCAAAAAATATGAAGGAAAGTAGTCTTCTTGTAGGTGTACTATCTTTCTCAAATTAAATGCGAATCCAAACCCAATAAATTCTTGATTTTAAAGCTTCTTTTCTTAATCATGTATATGTATTTTAATTCTTTCTTTTTCTTAATTTTTTTAGGTCGTAAATATGGAAATGAATATTAATAACAACGTTTCGCTTTATTTTCAAAGCTTTTTCAAGTATAAAAAAAGTATACATTTTGTAAAGCTTATCAGATAAAACAATTCAAATTTAATGTCGAAAGTTATCAACTTATAAGTATAGAGGAGGTCACATTTCTGTAATACAACATTCCTACAGAACTGGCAAGCGAGTGTATAATTGAAAGATGGGATGAAATAAAAGAATGCACGAATATCAGTAAGGAAGAATTCATAAAAAGCTTAGATTTTGCTTAAACGCCATCTTGAATCTTTTAGTTTCAAGATGGGCTCTCCTATTTCGGCAGCCACAGCTAACTTTATGTAATATTTATATTTAAATTGTCATTCAACAGCTCTACTTAAATACAATATTAGTATCATTAACAATTTAGTAGATAGATGCATTACGTTTTCAGAAAATAATAAAAAAATAGACGATAAGAAAGTATAATATTTTAATGATCTTTTTTATTCTTCTTGTTTATTTGTTTATATTTTTTGTTTCTACGAATATATTTTTATTTTTTTCTGAATTCCTGTCGTTTTTAATTTAGCTTTTTTAGCAGTAATTAACTGATTGTCCTAACTTTGATGGCAATAGTGTACATTGCTATTAATTACACCCAACTTGTCTGAAAGAATTCCACATTAAACCATGCACAATAAAAGTTGCACATAAACAATACAGCAATAATAGACAATTTTTCACGCACACAAACAGAAAATTGAACAATAAAACGAACACGTGTTTATTTACTGAATTGATTGCAGAAATTGTGACGTATTTATTAAAGGCCGACCCAACAGTACCTACATAAAAGAATCTTTCATACAAATTTGTATTAAAATGAATAAAAAGATCTATGGTCATACAGACCATGAAGTTTAATTAGGTAAGATACATCTGAAACGATTTATAGAATTTTTGTTATACACATGTACAACGTTGATGAAAAGACTTTAATAATGTCTATATAGGAATAAAAAAAAACAGTTATAAGACAAGTAAAAAATTTCAATAATACATATTTATTCATTCAATTTACATAAATTATATACAGGCCGTGTGGTTGAGTTCTCATTCAGTGATACTATTGATTAGATTAAAATCACTACTTTTTATTATTGTAGTGCCACACATTCTATTCAAAATCCAACAAATCTCAGTAGCACACGCAAGTGGAGTAATAAAATTAGCCCTTCTGCGTCGCGTCTTACAGTGAGTCGCACACTTGACACCATAGACGAAAGCACATATGTTTGTTGTTCTTCACCGTCTTTCTAAAATGATAATATTATTTCGATGACATCCATATATTTCCCCTCCACGTTAACGGAATTAAAAGTATCGAAGACAATGAGAAATATAAACGGAATTTATTAAAGAGATATGCAATAAATGCTACTACCTACTTTTTTCTTTCCGGTGGGCATGTTAAATCTATTTGCCGCGACAAAGTAGACCAAACAAGTCAGGACGATAAAAGCGAATAGATACAGTCTGCATTTATTCATGACAAAAATAAAGGGAGCCAAGATACACCGAGAGACTAGCGCTAGAATAAATTGTATTTGCTTGTAAAATCGAAACCGATTTTCTCCGCCTCGTGTTAATTGCCGAACGGACAATGTGGATTTGTCGTGTGTTATTGCTCGTGAAATCATAAAATAAAAGATAAGAATTGTTAGACTCAGGGCACACACAGTTCTGGAAAATCTATATTATATTTTCGCATATGTTATTAACCTAACAGTTAACGATGCCAAGATTGGCAATAAAATTGAACAAAATAATAGTTCTTCGCATTGGTGATTTTATTGGATTCTGTTTTTAATCAAATTTTCTTCACACCTTCTAGAATGGAAATACCAAATTAAATAACGTTAAACGATGTATTATTCTATATTTTTATACGCATTTCATCATTAACGATAATAACTTCAGATGCCGCGTAGTGAAACTAGTTTATAGCGTCCCATCAAGATGAATATCTCAAATTCTATTTTTCCTTGCATTTGTACTAATTAGTTTGAATCAGTGCGTTGTCGTTTGCGCCTTGCTGTGAACGTAAGTATTGTTTTAGTTACTACAAATGATATGGATAAGCCTATTTGGGAATTACAAAACTACAAAAATAATTATTTGAATTAAAATTATTACCTTAATTACAAAAAAAAAAATTGGGCGATTTTAGAATATGAATTGTTTATTTAGTGTTAGATTATCAGTAGATATTTTGAGTTAGTAAAACATAATGTTCTACTTATACGCTGAGAAAAATATATAATAATAAAATAATCATAAATAAAAATATAATTATCGTAAGTAAAAAGTTCAGCTGAATAGGGGACAAAAGCACAAATTACTTAGTACTAGTAAAAAAGAGATCTAAACGCTGATACTAAAAGAAGCAAATCTAAATTACTTACAGTCTGTTTCATACCGGTAACTTATGAAGTTACTTATGATAATTTAAACGAAGTATTTTAAGCCAAAGATATTATGCAGTTGCGGTAAGTAAAAGAGTTGCTCACGTCAAGCAGATGTATTGCTGTGAGTGAACTATTCTATAATGGCCATCACACCTTCATTATTAACCTCAATTAATACAAGCTACTTGGAATACTTATGATAACGAAACAGTATCATTAATGCATGTTCACCAAATACCTGATATATAAAAGGTAATGGTTTGCTACAAATATGCAATGCTTACTTTGTTGTTCAATTAAGGTTAGCGTACAAAACTAGGAGGTTTAGCAAATATTTAATAAATAGCTTACTGTGTACTTTGTGTGACAACTGATAAAGTACAAAAAAAAGCTCCACAAAGCTTCGATTATTTATGCAACCGTTACTATATCGACTTAGTAATGTTTTTCTTGCTATATATATATGTTTTTTTTTTGTATTCTTTTTTTATATATACTTGGACCAATTCACCACGTGAAAGCTAAAACATTTGAAATTAATATAATTGTAAAAATTGCAAAAATAAATGTATCTATCTATCTATCTATCTATCTATCTATCTATCTATCTATCTATAAGTACTTCAAAATTGTTTGCAAATAATTTTTAATTACTATTTCAGTGTACTGCAGCTTCGATTGCTTAATAATCCCGAAGATTTCGAGCTTAAATTCGCATTAATTTGCCTAAAGATGGTACATAATAGTTATTACTTAAGAAAAAAAGTAGTATTATTAATAATAGTTTTATTTTGTATAGGACAAACACAGTGACTACCTGATATGACTGTAATGTAATGTTTAAGCTACATAGTAACAACAAAGAACACGTAAATAACCGAATAACCTGAACAGACGTTTCAAAACAAGCTTTAGAAGGATAACAATTACCCCAACTAATTGAGTGCAATCCTTATACAACTTGTCGAAACTCTTAAATGTTTAATGCATTCTAATATATTGTTAATGATTATGAAGGGTGCATATCAAAAGATGATCTACGTATGTTACCTCTGTAAAATGGATTTAAGTGGTGGAGTTGAAGCCCCAAGATGAAAGCAATTCTTCTATTTCTAACTTCTAACACAGGTATCATCGAGTATTAATAAGCAAACACCTTTATTACGCAGGAGAGATTTATCCGTCTATTGCGTGTACGTGATTCAACATTAGTTATGACGGTTATGCGCAAAACACGGTAGAACTACCAAGATTCCCCGAAAATACACGAGATGCAGCACAACTCAAATAATCATAGTTCTGGCAAGTTGCTACTTATTTATGAAAATACATGAGTTTAATAGCAATTAGTATTATTGTTCTTGTACTAAGTATATGCTGTAGTTAGATACAGTACCAATAGTCACAAGTAATACCTACGTTACTTACCACATATCAACAGTTTGATTACGATTATTACACAAGAATTTGTCAGGTACGCTGTATAATAGCCGATAATAAGAGCACTGTTTACAGTAAGAACTTGCATTCAGGAAACTGCGTTTAGTTGCAGATATTAATTGAGGAGAATAGTTACAAGTAAAACTTTGTCTATTGTAAATGATTTTTTTATCAAGTAAACACTTTACTTAAGCCATTTTCTCAGTGTATACTTAATTGAAGATTCACATTGTTATAACCAAATTATCTTAACCGTAATGCAATATTTCCAAAAATTGCTAAAGTGTAATAATTGTATTTTAGTTCATCCATCTAAAGGAACGACGGTCATCTGTTTTGCCTACACACTGAGTTGTAGCAAGGAATGCCAGAGGAAGTACAAGAGAGGCGTATGTTACTACAGTACGTGTGAATGCTACGACCTGGAAGATGAGCCTGATGCATCAAAATAAGTTTTCATACCTGTATAAGAATTAAAAAATGTCTGCAGTAATATTATACCACTTTAACAGTTTACCGTCATTAAATGTTTTGTACCTTTTCTTGAAGGGATATGCGTGGTAGCGTAACATGCAACTTTGTATAAATGCCTAGATTTAACTATTGGGAAAAATGGGAGAAGAGCAATAAAACTTTAAATTGAGATTGTTTTTATAACTTACACAAAATGGCAGCAAATAATATAAAGGGCCATAACAGTGGCCTTCGTACTGTTACAAAGAAACCCAAACTGACAGAGCTATCCTCAATTACAAGCAAGCTTTCAAATATGATGTCAAAAAATCGGTGTTCCTTGATAAATTATTTATTTAAGGCTGTCATCTTTGCTGCAGACTGATGCCCGCCTTAATATTAGCTTTTTGCTTCAAAAATACCGATTCGTAAATTTTTTTGTAGGTTCAAATCCTGCACGAGGAGAAACTTTTTCTTGGAAAAAATTCCTCTTAATTATTACAGTTATCAGCTGAAATACATTAATTTGTTAAATTTGTTTGAGTTAACAAAGTACCGATGTTGTCTCAACAACATGAAAGTAGTTGAACCAATCCAACGTTTTTACAAAGTTGAACTATATTATTGTGTTAAGACCATACTGAAACTAAATAATTTGTTTGACTATAATAATATCTATTTATTGAAATCATAACAAAATACATTTCATATTTCCCAAAAAGACCAAGTCACCATAATAGTGCTCTTCCTCTGGCCTTGAGCCACGTCCCATAGTTCGTTTTAGCCGAAAGTATAGCCTTTGATATAGCAATACAAAATGGGGGTTCCCATTTAAGATTTCAAAGTTGTCCCCCCTCCCACTCTGGGGAGGGTCTGGGGAGGGGGGTGGTGACATGGGGGATCGAGTTCGGCACCATTCAGTGAGCCCCCTACACTATAACAAATCTTATAAGATCTTTTTTGATTTGATGCAGTGTTTTAGAGATATTCGTTGTCTCAAGGTAAAAAACTCACCCTGTATTATTTGAAACAACAAAGGGCATGTTGTTTCAAAGAATACATGCTTAACAAAATACAGGGTGTATCAAATAAAAAAGTAAATTTTGCTTGGGTGTTAACTACACGACATATATAACACAAACCCACCGAAACCGGATTTCATCATTAAAGAATAAAAAAAAGTAAAATTTAGAGCCAAAAATTCTTTAGTCCGGGCCTGATGCAGAAACGTCATGTTAAGCACCTGCTAACGTTGGTATTATGTAAAATACATTGCCTCATTTAGTATTATTCTTAATGGTATGCGTAAGTTCATTTAACGTCATTCTGAAATAAATAAAGGCCAATCGTTCAGTTGTGCCCTTGTAAAAATAAAAACTGAGGCATTTCCAAATTTTCTTCCTTTTTATAAAATAAAACATTCCTTTTTGTTAAGAGCATCGACGTAGTCTACAAGTATTATTTTAAATCTGATAAGACGTTCGAGTTTCACCGATATGGCGACTTCAGTAGTTACAAAAAACGTAAATATTTTCTGAATCCGAGTATTCTTTGGATTTATTTAATCATATAACGCAAAATGAATTGAATCGAATTACACAGAAATAATGTAGATACAGAAAATTGCAAACACGCCTTTTTACATATGATAGTCGCACGAAAATGAATCGATACATTCCCCCGCTTTGCGATGATCAAGCTTCAATTTCTTTATATGAAATCATGAAAGGTCTGAAAACGAATCGCTTTTCGAGAACGGGAAGAATTTAAATAAAATGTCGAAGTGACTTGCACTCCAACGGCGGCTCCACACAAAAACAACAGCGGTAATGGCTGAATGATAGTGGTATGTGGGGGTATACTCGGACAGCATAGGTTGGGCACAGGTGCGGCTCTAGCCCACGGCATTTATAAAATATTTTTTTTCTCGTTAATGCTTACAGATAGACCCCCTGTGCATTAAGACTATTTGATTGTGTATGATTACAGCTGCTACATATTATTATATTTATCTCTATATCTGATACACCCTGTATATTTGGTTGGTTTAAACATATCGATTTTTCAGTGTACACATCCATAAGTGTAAAAGTTTGCACGATATTTCGTATTTACTAAGATTACTTTTCTCTGTAAAATATTGCTAATTTCCTTTCTTATTTAACCGTGTTTTAACTTATGTATATAATTAACATTTATTTCTTTGGGTATTTTCGTCCTTTACTTAATGAAACTAACTAAATGTTTTCGTTATTGTTTTTATTTTAGGTCTTTCAGGTTGCGATCTTTTTCATCTGGAACCAAAATTTGTTGTTCCTTCCTTATGCCAAAATTATATAAATAATGTTCTACCTTCCATAATTGTTTTCAATTAGCATAAAATACAATCATTTTGATACATGTCTATTTTACATTTAAAAGCGTATGAAATGTGGAAATTGTCTTACAACAAAATTTTATTATTTTCTGAGAAATGCCTAGGTTAAAATTATATTATTGTCGAAGGTAAGATCACATCATGTTGTCCATATAGAAAATACAATTCCTTTTAAGTAAAGTGTATATAAACGTATCCATAAAAGCAATTTGTTATTAAGGGAAATTTAAAAAAAATTGCTAACTTCTGAAAAGGTTTAGAGCTCACATATCTAATCCTATATAATATACCTACTTGCTATTTGGTGCTTGTGCGAAAATTATTATAACATCAAATTTAAAATAGCACTTACAGAGATGGTTATCTGCACTAACATGCCTCCTACGTCCGCCCATGACGTAAGTTCTGCGCTTTGGGACCTCGAAATCCTCTAAATATGACATTTTTACCAAGACGCACCGTATTAAGAAATCTTTAATACACACACCATCACTCAGATGAAACCGCGCGACAAGTAATGAAGGGACACTTACTAGAACAATACACGACGAGTGACAAGAATGGCACTGCCAGAAAAATACCCGTACAAATGTGTAAGTAAGTGATACGATTTAGGTGAAAATAATTATCAGTTGCTGATAAGAGGAATGCAACGTCTATTATTACCAAGTTAATTAAAACGAGATAATAGATTATGGTTGATGTAAGAAAAGAATGATGACGGGATTGGTGCATGCTAAAACATATTATTGATAAATATTTTTGGAACCGTAGCAATCAGATATTAATACCATGAACTAATAATAAATTTAAGTATTTTTTCTAAGGATTTTTCCATGTAGCCTCGAATATTCATAGTGAAATTTCGAAATGTGGGTAACTTTTCCAAGATTTTTTCATGTAGTTTGGGAACACTCACGAGTAGAATTTCTAAGGTAGTGATAATTTTCACAGAAGCTTTACTTGTTTAAACCTAAAATTACAAAGAAAAGCTCAGTATTTCTGTTTTTTTTTTCCTAATGAAAAGGAAAATATTGTCGAAATGACAATACCCAGATGGAGAGCACTTAATTAGAATTTAATGCATAAAAGGCAAACAAAATATGAAAATTTCCAATGCTTGCCCCAAGACCAATGCGCGCCAGTTGTTGGAACAGATTTTTGGTGACATCGTTAGATGCAACATACCCTGGACCATTCTTTAAACCAATCCATAAAGCAATATCTGAAATTAAACTACTTTGAGGTGATTTTATGTAGAAAAAAAAGGAAAAGATTAATAAAAACAGCCCTTTCAGGCTTCTTATAGTTTTTTTAAGACCTTTGTTTATCACTTCAGTAGGGTTTTAAATAAAGTTTCTTTTAACTTCTAGGAATGATCTCAATAATTATGTACAATATTAAACTGAAGAGCAATTTATAGATATAATATGTATATAAGAAACATCTGCTGATTATTTCATTTTATAATTTATCCAGAAACAGTAAATCCTTAGTGATAATAAGATTAGTTTAGATTAAAATTTAATAATTGAAAAAAACATTTCATCGAAAAACATAATGTCTAACATATTTTTCACTAAACTTTGGAAAACTTGCTTTGGCATCAGTTCTTTATTATGCTTCCTTCAGGAAATTTTCATGGGTCTGAATACAAGCTACGTCCAGTGGCTGACAAATATATGTAGGTACTATTCTTTTGGTAAAAATACGAAACCTATATTATTTTCTTCGCACGCTTCCAACTAATATTGTAACATAATTGATTGTCCAAATTGTCTTCCTATAATAACGCTCTCTGCCTTGTTTACGGCGTAAAGCTACTAACGCTATTTGGAAAGAACCAGTCCGTCGAAAGACGTCTTGAATCAGACCATCCAATTTTGTACAGTTCCCTCATATGCAGGTATGTAGTAAACATGCGACAAAAATTCGAGGGGTTATTCCTTGGCCTATTCTAAGAATATTTTGTCCTATGAGGATTTTTGGAAACCACCTTTGTTTCGAAGATACAGGGTGAACAAGATTTGCGACAGTAACAACATTTTATTATCAAAAAGTACACGTAAAGTTGCTCAATCTACAATAAATGTTCGAAATGACTTCCTCCAGTCTGGATGCAAGCATTTAATCTTCTCGTCATTGACTGTCGAACTCTTTTAAACACACCAGAGTCGTTTTTAATTGAGTTACACACAGCAATTATCCGATTTTGCAAATCGTTCAAATTCTCCACTAGAGTAGCGTTAAGTATTGACTTCAGAGATCCCCAGAAGAAATAATCTGAGGATCGAGCAGGCTATGCGTGTGGCCCGCCTCGACCAATCCAGCGATCTCCGTATGTTGCTGTTAAAAAATTACGAGCAACAAACTGAAATGTGGTGGTGCACCATCGTGCATAAACCACATTGCAATTCTTGTCGCGTATGGTACATCCTCTAGAAACCCACGCAGCGTTGCTTCCAAAAAGTTGCGGTACACCACGCCAGTAAGTCTTCCTGGTAGAAATACCGGTCCAATTAGATAGTCACCCACAATTCCAATCCAAACATTCAACGAGAACTGATGTTGAAAACGATCTTCAAATACCTCATGCGGATTTTCATCTGCATACACACGGTTATTATGAAAATTGCTTATTGCATTTCTTGAGAAACTGGCTTCATCAGTAAAAAGAATCTGTGTCAGGAATAGAGGGATGCGAACTAATGCTTGCGATATCCATTGACATAATGCAATACGGGGAGGAAAATCAGCAGGTAGTAGTGTCTGAGCGCGTTGAATGTGGTATGGATACAACAAATTGTCCTTAAGAATTTTCCAAACTGTCCAATGACTTACATTCAAAGTATTTGCGCAATTTTTCGCGTAGAACTACCAGGATCTTCCTCTATCATCTCCAGCACATTCTCTTCCAATTGTACCGTTCTTGCAGTCATTGATCTTCCTGGCTCTCCACTTCGTTTCATTGAGCCTGTTTCACGAAGACGTCGATGAATGTTTTCGTAGATTTTTCGGTGGGAGACATTGCGGGCAGGAAATCATTCAATGTACAATCATCTAGCTTCTAATGAGTTGCCATCAGCAAGTCCATACATGAAATGCATGTCAGCCATCTCGGCGTTCGTATACATCATGATAGAGGATTTCACTAACTATTAAAGACACGTCAAACTGCCAAACGTCACTCAATCTAAACAAATGCAACCGATGAGACGTATTCAAATGAAATCCCCTACTAGATAAAACAGCCGTTTCATGTGATCGAGATCGAAAAAATAACAAAGCATTGTAAACAATGTTTTGTACTTGATAAACTTATCGGCGTACACCATACTTTTATTTACATTAATAATTTCCACGAATATCGAATATGGTTGTCGCAAATTTTATTCGCCCTGTATCTTCGAAACAAAGGGTTTTTTTTTAAATCATAATAGGACAAAATATACTTACTTAGAATAAGCCAAGGAATAACTCTTTGAATTTTTGCCACATGTTTTTGCCTAACACCCTGTATATGGGGGTAAAAGGCTGTCACCGTAAACATCAGTGATGTGGAAGATTTGGAACTATCTAATATTCTACTGACATGTTTTCACTTATTCGAATTATAACTCTTTGACGTACCGGGTTATTGGTCATATTCGTCTCATCGTAGTTAGTTAGTAAATTATTAGTGAGAGGCACACCTCGAATTGTTTCCAAGAATATATAAAAATACAGATGGCATCAATTCAGCTCGGTATTTTTTGATGTTTTGTGAATTTCGTTTCAATAATTCAGGATTTGTAGCAAGAAAAGTCCGGCACCAGTCGCTACAAGGTCTATTACATCGACATTGTCTTACAACTTTCGATTAATGCACTGTTCGATAAAATCTTTCAGAACACCTTCTGTGAAAGGAACGCCAAATTCAGCCCCAGATGAAACTGCTCTAGCAATTAATTTTCCTCAGCAAATGCTATTATGGGTAATCTACCAAGCTTATCACCATATGTACCTAAATATTTGGAATGTAATGTAGAACGTGGTACACCAAATCTATCAGCTGTCTGCTGGAAAGACAAGTGATCAATCAACACAGCTTTCAACGCATCCTCCATTGTTTGAGGGTAATAATTACATCGAAACGCAGTGTCTAATTTGTGTTATATATTCTGGGTATTGACCAATATAAGCCTGAAAATTAAGGGTTTTTAATTTTTTGAAATTTGTTGTGCAGTGTTTGTGTTTTTTGTCATTGAGGTTATTTTATTATATTAGTTATATTGTACTATGTTTGCATAAACAACAATAAGTGAGATGTACAGAGGTTTATCGGGTATTGCACAAATTTGGATAAAGAATGGCCGCGTATATAAAGTGTCGCACTTGTATTGTATTATATTATGCCTTCTCCTAAACAATATCCAAAAAAATAACTCATTAGGTATTAACTAGAGATTTCTATATATAAATAACACTGTAAAAAACGTAGATAAGTAATCTCAAAACTCCTGATTCAGGCGCTTGTCTCTGGCATGAGATCATCATTGCATATCACCATCTCAGGTATGAACTGTCGTAAGGTTTTCCTCTCGAGTTAATATATCTCTCTGCGGAGATTTCTCCGAATGAAAGTAAACACGTTTATATAATCGATAAGTGCCCGGCTTTGAAAGCCACTGATACAGAACCATTACTCGTCGACTGGCACCTATATAAGCTTTCTATTACGCGGATTTAGATATGCGCTGTGCGAGCATATAGCCATAACACATCGTTTACAATTAATATTTATTTCTATGGACACTTATATCTGGAAAACCGGCACCGTTTACTTAAGAACACTGGCGCGTGCATTGTCCATATCGGTATTCATTCTTCTAACTATTGTGTATGTATAATCTTAATTATTCATATTTATCTATAGTGATTTAAGTAATTTTACTGTGAATATTGTCATGGAGTTTTTGTATTCAGAACATTTTTGGTTATTTTGTTAAGTGGAGAATGTGAATTCTAAATCTTCCAACTTGGTAAAATTTTTGTACGAATTTGGGGCAATTCTGTGACCGTAAAACCGTACAGCTATTTTACTGTTAGATACCTCCAATTAAAGGTAATTTTTCGAAGATAGGAGTAGTTTGTCTGTTTAACAAATAGTTGCTCATCTCAAAATCTATTAAAGGTAAGTATAGGGAATGCTGATATAAAATGATAGGAAATGATACTTGCTTCCTAATTTCGAATACAGGGTGTTCTATTCAAAAAGAAAATGAGTTTTCTGCATTTGAAGATATGTCAATTTGTTCCTCAGCTTTGAACACCCTGTATGTTAGAATGTGAAGTGCGCATTCCATTTCTTAGAGTTATATCTACATTCCTAACATAGCAAATTTGGAGTCTCTACTTGCAGTATTAACAGACATATTAATCTCTGAATGATGCAATGATTATTACTAAAAAAGGAAAACTAAATAACTCAAAAAAACGGCAACATGTAGCTATAGGAATAGTTAATGAAGACTGACATATTTATGGTCGTAGAATCCTAAAATGAATAAAAAATTAGATCATTCTATTTAAAATAACAAAGTTGACGTCCATTTCCGGTCAACCGGAAGTGATATTTTGGTTAAAGTATTTCACATTTATAGCTCCAATCGAACAAATAATGATGCCAAAATAATAATAATAATAAAATAAAGCAAAAGAAGATCCTATTACTCTCCGAAATATTCAGCCACCGAGTAAAAGAAATGTTGTAACAAAAATACTTTTAGTGACTTTCGAAAACTTTTATAACTATCATGATATCTAATTTCCGTTGGGGTAAATGATTAAATATTTTTATTCCTAAGTTATGCACATGACTTACAATAATCAATGAGCTAGAAGGTAAGTGCAGTTGAATCTTTATTACTAGTGTTATAATCATGAATTTCGCGTTGGTCGGAATATTTGCTTTTGACTGAAATAGTAACATACGATTCAAAAATGTATAAAATGAAAGAGGAAGGATTTATAATTTTTTAAAAATTGGTCGACAGGAATCATAAAAATGAGCTCCAGCAACACTTCAATCACAGACTTTTGCGCTGAAATACTTGATGCGCACTTGCGAGTTTCCACATAAGAGTAATACCCATACTGTATCTAGACTGAATTTACGCATAGTACAGTTAAATTAAACGATCTACAGATACCTGAGACCTTAATCGTTTAAAAGCGAAAATCTCTTTGGTGTAACTTTTGTACAATACTGTCACATTGCTCTTTCCATATCAATGTATGATCAAAAATAACTCCTAAAAATTTAGTACTCTCACAACAAAATAATTCTTTTTTGTTTATAGTTAAATTGTAATGTTCGATACTCTTTTGTCTTCCATGAAATACCATGAATTTTTGTTTTTCTAAGCTTAAGACAGTTTATTTGCGAAAACCAATTGCATAAGTTATTTTAATAGAGAATTGTTGTGTTTTCAGAAATATGAGTATTTTATTGTTAGAGCTGTTAACATTACGAACATCATCAGCGTAAATCGTCAATATACATTTGATAGAAAACAAGACTATATCGTTTATGCATAATTGAAAAGTGTTTGGACCTAGCACTGAACTTGTGGAATTCCAGAATCCGTGGGTAACCACGATGATTCAATCAAAGTATCATTTCCTTCATTATTTCTGTAACGTAGCTTTACCATTTGCATTCTATTGTTAAAATATGAAGCATATTTATTTATAAACTCCTCTTATTCCATATAATTCCAGCTTTTGTAACAAAATTTCATGTTGTACACATTCGAAGGCTTTCTGTAAATCGCAGAACACACCAATAGCTACTTTATATTGATTGATATTTTTTAAGATATTGCAATAAAACTCAATTAATGCAGTGGAGGTAGACTTTCCCTTTTTAAATCCATGTTCATTATTATTAATGATGTTATGTTTGTCAAGAAAAGAATTTAACATCGTAAACTTTTAATGAACAGCTTATATAGAATACTCTGTAGAGGGATCAATTGGCAAGAAGATACTGAAGAAAATTAATACGGTTTTACAAAGAAATCCAGATTATATGTTATTAGAAATTTCCAATAATTTTACTATCCAAAATCAAAGTTCATATTTAAAATATATGGATTTAATTGGATACTACATCCCACACTAGACTGACCAATAAAAGGCATACAGGTACACCATTTCAAGTGAACAGGAGTCATATGCGAGAACCAGACAAGATCAAGTGTTACTGAATTATCAGCAAGAGTTGGGCCATCAAAATCCACAATTGGTAGCTACTTAAAGCAAATTGTCTTCGCTCAGAAAAGATCTCGAATTGCATGTGCAGGATTTCAGTGATGCACAAACTAAACGCAGAACATTGTGGTTTGGAAAGAGATTTAGATTTTGACTGAGAATCGGTTATAATAATGGACAGTGGTTTTTTTTACATAATCCAGGCATAAAAGACAGATTCGAAAAAATAAATGAGAGATGAAAGAAAATATTGGAAAAACCTAATTAGTTCGCCAACCTTTATTTAGAACTCTTTTGCAAAGCCAAAGATAGACACCCCAGCGTCGAATTCCTTAATTTGCACTCCCACTATTATATACTAAGTATCAAACCAGTCTTGAATAATCACAAATATAGAATTAGACATTCATATTTTATTATCACAAATATAATTGGACTGGCAAAAATTACCAAACATATTACCTAGATTCGCCACTTTAATCGGAATGTAGGCAATCCCCAAAATACTTCAAGAATTGATACCTAAAACACCAAACAAGCATAATTCTACTAAACAAATTTCTCTCCTTCGTCCCAAATTACTTTATCAATTTATCAGGCAAAATAGCTCCAGGCGAGTCGCAGGAAATTACCAGCATAAATCATCGGGGTATGTGGGCTTTTGTTCCGAAAATAATTCCGCTTTTTTCTAACTGTACGAGCCCGCCAGTCATTTGTAGTGAATTAAAACATGTATCTTGGAGAGATTCCAATTGCGTCTACAGCCGTCGGAGACAATAAAATCCCAGACAGTTAAAAAAAAACGCTTATTCTCTAACTCGACTGCGGTTGATTTCCATCGTGACGCGTTAGTATCTCTGGAGAATCGTTGGCCAAATGGTGCTGACACCAAAGGAAAAGCGCACAGGCCACATAAAAAGTGTTCATTATAAAAATACCACATGGAATGGCTGCTTTTGATCTGAAGAATGTTCCTGGTGGATGTGATGTAAGCCTTTTTATTGTCGCGTTGAAATTTCCCTTGACAGGACATTAGAAATTTTTGATAGACAAGACTTCTAAAAATCCATACAAGTAGTTTTATACCAATTTAAATCTTAGTATAGCATTCCTCTATAGGCAAATTGTTGATAGATATTCCAGCGTGGAGGAATTAGGCTCCTTACTGCATCAAACTTTTCGTCAAATTCTCTAATGATATCAGTGTTTTTAAAAGCAGTTTTAAGAAATTTTATATTCAGTGACATTAGAAGTGAATTATTATTTAATACTGTATAATGTGTTTTTTTGAATAATATAATATATATAATAATATATAGTTTTGTTGCACAATTTGTTGATATAACCTACCTAAAAAAAGGAGCATACATTTTTTTTTTTAAACTTTTCAGTAAAATTTTACGTACAGTAAAACTGGACTTTTGGATCAAGGAATAAAAGGTCCTTTAATCTGAGAAGAGATTGAGTGAAACAGGAGAAACGCCATCTTTAAAACAATGGCTGTATCACGTATACCTATTAAACGTAACTATATGGGTAGAAAACTTCGCCATAGTAATAATGGTTAGGTCACACCTGTTTACAAAAGTGTAGGCTAGGTTTGGAAAAAACTAATTTGAACATAATAATTACATTAAATTAACTACAATTGTGGTTAGCGTAATCCTTATTTCTCAATAATATTTACTTTGTTAATTGAAGAGTACTTATTGTTTAAGTGAAATGAATGGGTTTGTTAAATTAATAATCTAGAAGTAACAAAATAATATGATTGCTTTTTATACCAATTATTTTCTGATTTTTCGTAATATCTTTAAAATAAACGAGATTTTATTAGTTTGAGAGTTCGTTTGTTGATTTCATTAACGACAATATAGATTTACATATTGAGAGATGTTGGCAGTAGGTGGATATAATTATTACTAGAGACCGGATTATATGCAAAAAAAACTGGAATATATGCGCATATACATATATGCATCAATTTTTGAGAAAATATGGGTAAACCTAGGGCATATATGCAAAAAAATTGCGACAATATGCAACATTTTACATAAAATAAATAAGAGCAGAAATTTAAACATTAACTTTATTGCATAACATTTTTTCACAACATACTTCTAAAACAATTTATAATTAAATGTTTTTAAAAATTGTGTAAAAGGAAATTTCGTCTTCTATCAGAATACATATGTTTCAAAATAGAAAAGCTTCTTTCAACATCCACAGATGTAATTGGTGCATTTTTTAACTTTGTGCAATACATTCTAAACTAAAATTAAAGTCAAAAATCGTTTACTGTTTCACCTCCAAAATTTTCTTCAACTTTCTTTTCAATTTCAAATACCCCGCATTTTTATTTATCACTGTTTTTAAATTTATCGCATATAGAATTACCCTATTGCATTCTTAACCTTCTTACATAGCATATCAAATTCGCTTACTGATTCGACCGATTCCGAAGAGCGACATCCCTTGCGTTTCTAGTTTACGAATGGAACTTGAAACAAAGCTATAATTTGACTGAATATACAAAAGGTTTTGTAGACAATTCTGTTGATGATCTATATTTTTACAGTTTTCTAGAGGCAATGTAAGTCAGCAGTGATTCCAACAATTACTTTTTTATTCCTAAAAATTATCGGCGAAAAAAATTGCAGCCTCTTAACCATGTACCCCATCTCGTAATTATCGGTTCAGGAGGCAACTTAACACCAGGAAGTCGCTCCTTATAAAATTGGATTCGAAAAGGTGCTTTTAAAAACACTTTTTTGACATTGCTAATTAAATCATTAATCAAAGGGATGGATTCCTAATGTCTTCGGCTTACACGATGGAACGCATGAGCTAAGCAAGTGGTAATGATAACGTTACTATAAAAACTTGTTTAAAATTTTGCCCGGCTTTAATCATCGAATGGTGCAGCGATCGGACAACATAGTAAATTTTTTCAACAAGGTATACTTCCACGTAAAAAGAAATTTGATAAACCTTCTGAACGAATTGGCAAATGCCACATTATTTGCTTTTAAGTTCCTTTAACAATAAATTAAATAAGATTTACCTACAATATCTTCATGAAGAATTCCTATTAACAAATGGGAATATAAAGCCACACTTATCAGTACTTTCATCTACCATGATAATAAATAAAATTATTCCCTACCAATTGTTGAATTTCTGCTATGTTTGCTGATAAAAAAATGTGACATAATTTTTTCGTAAGGTACTCTTCGTCAGGTATACTATGTTTGCAATATTTTTGCAGAAATGATTTCAAATAACATTGTTTAATCTTGCTAAATAGTAATTTAAACAAAATTAACCGTTACACAGATCCGTATTACATTTTTCTGGTTCTGAGTTTCGTCAAGTTGATGCTACACATTGACGTATAATTGCTGCAGCACATGCGAATCGCTTTAGTTTTTAAACATTTGCACAAAATGTGATTGGAGTTTAGCGGAGCGTGAATCAATCAGGTATTTTCTCTCAGAAAACACCTACAACAACAATTGTCATTTTATATCAAAAGTTAAAGAATTTAAAAACATTTGTAAAACTTTAAGTAAAATTAAACCTTTACCAGTTACGGCAGGACGACAAAATATTTTGTCGCCATCCTTTACCAGTACAGGATAATGCTTAATCCATAAAGAAATTTTGTTCCGTATACGCATTGTATGTACGCACAAGTATTTAAAACGTAACACAATACATGCTGTTTCGCTCAAAGATATTCA
Organism: Protaetia brevitarsis; assembly: GCA_004143645.1. NCBI lineage: Eukaryota > Metazoa > Arthropoda > Insecta > Coleoptera > Scarabaeidae > Protaetia > Protaetia brevitarsis. The sequence continues at coordinate 863,371 of RXPK01000327.1, read as the reverse complement.
ATGAAATGAATAGCTTATTGTGGGAATAAACAATAATAAAACTGATTTACCACATCCCTTCTGCTAGGCGAAATTACACTGCAGTTCTTGGAAAACAGTATTAGAGAAACTAATTGTAAAAGATTTATCGTTCTGAAACATTGTCGGTTGTCGATCTACATTGGAAATTACTAGGAATTTTTAGTAAAGAAAGGATAAGAAAAAGCTTAAATATGCAATATATGCAACTTTTGTAAAAAAATGCATCAAAATGCGAAATAGGACTAATGCAATCCTATTAGAGCTATAACTCAAATTAGGGTAAACGTTAAATATAGA
>RXPK01000327.1:754185-862322 GCA_004143645.1 Protaetia brevitarsis | reverse complement strand
TGCTGCACCTATATGGAAAAATTGTGTTCAATTGTTATTTATTCATAAAGATTTATATAAGTTGAGCGTTCACTTAATGATAATTATCAAAAACTATAAACTATCCTTATAGGTTACAAAGTAGAGCATTACATCTGCTGTTATCAAGAATGTGGTCTTAATAACAGCATATACCATCAAAGAAGCTCTATCTGAAGATAATAAGATCGACAAATAAATTATCCGCAAATTCTAATCACAGTTAAACTAATATATTTATATTCTTCCAATACTCGCTTTTGAAATGACATTTAATTTATTTTAATACCAAACTTTTATTGAGGTAAGCATCAATTTTAATAGATTATATAAATTCCACTCTTTTTTCATCTTTATATCGGTCAATTATAGATGCTTCTTGTGAAGTATAAATAAATTAATGTTTAAATCTAGAGGCTACTGTCGTGGCGATGGCTGTAGCCGTCGACTGTCCCGGTTTTATGACGCTAGTAAGGTTTTTATGTCGTGTTCTCTGACAGTGATGGCTTTCGTTCTTTTCTTTTTAATGACAGGACCCTCCCGTTTAGAAAACTTATTTCGGTCGTAATTAGCTGTTACGTATAAATGAGTGAAATGTTTGGAAAATTCCCATGCGTGTGTGGATTAAGTTGAATGCGTGCGTTGATATTTATGATTTGTGAACTAACGTGATACTTATTTTATAGTTTATTTTCTTATAGGGGACGATGTCGCAGTGAATATTTAACTTAGGTATTACTTTTATTTGCATGTGGTACTCGACCTGAATGAATAAAATATTTGGTTATTTATTGAAGACTTTCTGATAATTAAATGTAGTTTATAATATGAAACTTCTTCATTCGATTTCTTAAGACATGGTGATTATTTTAGCGTCATAGGTTTAGTAATACATTATTATATGATAATTATGGTCTTAATGTGATTATAACCAGCATGTGCGGACTATATAATAACTATGTACCTATTCACATCTTCCCACAATAACAAGATAGCAGTCACCTCTACATATAACAGCACAAATAGATACCATCTGGATCCGTCGTATAACATAAGCCTGAACAAACCAGTCTCAGATATCCAGTAAGCTCCCTATACCTACCGATACCTTCGGAATGTAAATATAGGGATCAATTTCAACTTACTACCAATGGGAGACAACAACGCAAAATTTATTATTGTGCTATAAAAGGTAGGTACCTTAATACTGGGCTCCTTCACGCACAAACAGCAATTGCTTGATATAAGTATCGAGTTACAGGGATATATTCGTGTTTGGTGTCACTATAGATTAGTAAGAGGTATTTTGTGTGTGTGTGTTCTTTCTAATCACGTACAGTTAAGGAAAAAAGTGTGTGGACGGTTATCTAAAACAGCGAACGCAGGGGAATATCACGCCTCTCAACACAGTGACAGTAAAGCGTAAACATTTTGGGATCGTGGCAATTGTAGGTGATAGAATTATTATTTTAAGATGTATCAGAAGAATTTCAACAATGATCGCAATGATCTTCTAAACAAATCCATTCAGGCAGGAAATCATAAAAAATACACATTAATTCTAATAACTAACAGGAAATACCAATAAACTTCGGTCTCACAAATTCTTTAATCTTCAAAAACACAATGTAATTTCTTAGCTAAGCTAACATCTTCAGTGTACATACAGTGTATTGTCAAATACTAAATGCGTAAATATAGTAAGTATATCCTAGGCTACAAAAATTAATCATCAGGACTACTATATTCAATAAATTCTAAATATTTGTAATTAAGGGGTGTTAAATCAGTATTGAGCAAGCTATTAATATGTTTTTTTTCATATAAACAGCTTCCCACATATTAAGATTCTTACAATTTAAAGACTTAATTAATTCTAAATCATCAATTGAAAAAGTATGTCCTGTATTAACAAAATGATAGGCCAAAGCGGATTTATCGGCATTGTGATTCTTAATATGATATAAATGCTCTTTAAATCTAATCTCCGCATTCCTCTTTGTTTGGCCTATATATACTTTATTACAAACACCGCATTTGATCTTATAAATCCCAGAACATTTTTTAAAATCAATAATTTCAATATTAAATTTTAATTTATTTCTTAAAGTATTAGAATTTTGAAAAACCGAGATTGTATTTTTTACACAAGTTTAATATCTGGTTAACCCATAATTTATTAAAGTTAAATCTGCAAACTTTTTCTCCACTATTTTCACTGGAATAAGTGTAGTTATATTTCTTAATAACCTCTTATTTTCTTACTTATTTTTAATTTTATCTATCACACTTTTCTTGTAACCATTAATTTCTGCTATATGATATATATATTCTAATTCTTTTTTAAAATTATCTTCGGAAAGCGGTATGTTCAATAATTTAGTTATTAAGAAAAAGAATGTTGTGTATTTTTGTTTATAGCTTGTATAAGATAAGTTGTGTATATAATTGTTTGTGTGTGTGGCTTTTCTATGTATATCAAAGTGGAATGTATTATCTTTAATCATAAGTAATAAATCAAGAAATGTAAACTGTGTTGATCCTCAATTTCAAACGTAAATTTTATTGACGGATACTGATTATTAATGAAATTAAGGAAAAAATCTATATCAAAATCAAATGGTATTACAGCAAGAATATCATCTACATATCTAATCCACAATTTAGGGAAAGAAGGAAATTTACTTATAATATCTTTTTCAAAATAATTCACATTAATTCTATACTATCAGAGTCTATTGAGCGTATTAGTCTATTATTTTACACCATTTTGACGTCTATTGTAAGAGAGATCGGTAGTCTAACAATTCGCAATCGCTAAGAGCCTCTATCAGGTTGAAATTAAGGAAATCAACATTTTAAGTTTAAATGTTTGCTTTGGCGCTTCAACTTTAATGGTTGTGAGATGCTGTGGCATTGCGCGATAAAGTTCGGCAATATTTACGGCAAATGATATAAAAACGTACATATATGCTGCTAAGGAGTTCGCTACTGCATAAAAACTAGATGCTAAACATAACTATTACAATTACTAAATGGTAAAGAAATGGAGCGATGTTTGGCTTTTTGTATATTAGGATTCTCATTTTGAAAATGTAAGATCTCCATAATTTTTAAATTACAATCGATTCAGATTCATTAAACTATTTAGTTAATGATTAATAATAAAAACAGCAAGTTTAAAACTCAATCAGTGTGAACGATATAATAGGCTTACAGCTTACGCGTTGTAGCCGAAACATGTAAGCTAATTATATCGTTCATCTTGATTGAGTTTTAAACTTGCTCTTTTATCATTAAATATCTAAGTATTTTAAGTAAATGTGGCTAATTTATATATAACCCAAATTCTGATCAAAACAACAACAAAAAAAAATGAATGTAAAATGATCAAGTAAGAAGAAAATAAAGTGAATTGGCCCAGCTCTAGCAATAAAATATAAATAGAGGTGTGGTCATCAACGTGAAGAATGTTTTACTAAAATAATGCAAAATATCCCAGCATTGTATTCAGATAAACAAATATATTAGTTGGTAGAGTTGTTGTTTATTATCGTTTTAACTGAAGTATACAGAGGAACGTAAGTTATCTGGGTCCCAAATACCTGTACAAAAGGTCGTAACAATTTTATGGTATTTGAACTAGTGTTGTGAGTTTCCGAATTAAAATATTCGTTGATTCCGATTATTGAAATATTCGGATGATTTCAATAATTACTCATCCACGTGTCGAATATGTATTATTAGACAAGTTTTTATATAGTTGTATATATTAGACAACCTTTTTTCTTTTTAGTAATTATTCTTTTTTAGATATCACATCTCCAATATTATTCCGATTCGGTTTTATTGAAATCATCCGAATATTTACAATACTAATTTGAACTCTATAATTTTAAAATAAATGCAAAACTTTTGATTTATCTATTGCAAAGAATATTTAAATGTCTATAAATTGAAGCGAGCTTCCAGGAATTAAGATTCACTAGGCAATAAGCAATACTATCCAAGTTGATATGATAAAGAATCCAAAGCAAGAAGTATTAATTTTAAATGGATATTGAAATTTAGTGCAATAGCTAAAGAAATAAGAAATAAGAAAGCAAAAATACGCCTACTGAGTTGTCATCGGATTCAATGGGGTAAGACGATGACCAGGATTCTAATATAGCAATTTTCCAACGTAATGATGTTTGACGGAGCTTGGTGATGCATGCTCTGGCAAGCAGTATATGAACTACGTCCAGCCTCAAGATGTAACAGGTGCCAGAAGCTTATCGGCAATTTCACCAAAGCGGATATCTCCCTAAATAAGGCGTGGTCTCCAGTAATCTGATGTTCTAAATTTCCTCAAAAAAAAAGTATGTAGACACCGGAAGAAATGCGTGGAGCACGTGGGTACGCTAACAATCACCTGGACGGGTCAATCGTCTGCGTAGAATTCTTCGGAGATACGTATCTATTTATAAAAATCGTGAAATTGTACGTATTCCGATTGAGAAACCTAAGAATTGAAATTCAAACATATAAAAATGTGAAAAGATAAAATGGCATGAGACGCTAATACATGGGGACATGCTTATTGTTGAGTGGCCCGATGAAAATCCCTTGAAAGAAAACGTAAAACGTCGAAAATGCATTGAAAACGTGAAATCCTGCCTGTAGTAGATATGCCGAACCAATCCCAAAACTACAGCTTCTAGAAAGACCCAAAAGATGCACATAAAAACGTAGATAACACTTATCGAACAAATCAGCAATTGTTCACACCCGATCGAATTCTAGACCATTCGAGAAAAATGCTAGCCGAATCCCTACGGTAGAAAGAGAGAGTACTACCCCGTTGGACGGGCAGTGACCTACCAAAACAAATGCTGTAATACGGGAATTTAGCAACAGATGACACAATTAGTACCGCTACAGACGAAAATAACGATTAAATATCCTAGTTGAAAAATAAAGCATAACAGGGGTAATGCTCTCCTTTGTAACTATAATTTATGCTGCCTACGGATTGTCCGCATACTTTATTCTTTAACTGTACATACATAGATGATGATACATTTATCACTACTGGGGGATAATACGACCTACTTCTGCTTATCTGTGTGTAGTATTTGTGATGTCAATATTGTAATTTCTGCGACTAAATATTTCTCTCCAAAAAAAAAATGTTCAATTTACGATGATATTGGTTAAATTTCCAACTCATCTTCTACACAGATTTTAAAATTAGAAACTAGAAAAGAAAAACGATAATTGTTTGTAATCGACGGTAACTACATTCATTATTTGTTTTAGTATATTTGAATTGAAGATGCGAACACTAAAGCCGTAGGCACAGCTTTTACGAGTTCGCTAACCCAACAGTTCACATTTCGTCACATCCGCGATATTGCATTCGTTTTATCGCAGATGAATGTTATATTAGCGTATTTGTCATTCATCCACACTTTAATTGCTGTGTCAATATGAAGATAAGTGGATGAGTTTCTATCGGAAATACTTGAGTATTTAAATCATTTTTTTGCACTATTAAAGATTTCCGTTCATGGGAAATACGAAATAAATGCAAGTTCTTGGTAAACGTCCGTAACTAGCAGTGAATATTTTTTTTTATTAACATGATTATTTTAATATTTCTATGGATACAATATTAAGTTATCGAGGAATGACATGAACGGATTTCATTTCACTGAAGGATTATTTATTTGAATGAAACGTTATTAGAATAAAGCATTGTTGTAGTAATTGCTTCACCAAACAAATCAAGTTTTTGTTTGAAACTTTTTTTCGATTCGTAACCGATTGCGCTGTAATAGCAAAAAAAAAACACAAAAAAGAGAAGCAAACAAACATGATTTTGTGTTGTAATTATGAATAATTAAACGTTATTTAGACAAGGTCAGAATTATGAGATTGTTAAATCATATCAAGGAACACAGTGGACAAGTGTCAAATATTCTGGGGATTGACACCAGCAAGAATCAAAAAACTCCTTTTCTTTGTCTCTAGAGCTTTTGAAATAAATTTAATTCATATTGCGGTTGTTGTCATTCATATCATCTACATTATTTTAAATTTAAATTAATCTAAGTTTTAATGTTGATTTTTTAACTTTTAACTTGTATCATGTCTTTTTATTTTAAATTGACTGCCTATGTTTATGTATTGTTTGATATTATTGTTACCACTTTACTCTGATTTTGTTCTACTGATGATGAAATAAATTTATTTTGAAAGCTCTAGAGACAAAGAAAAGGAGTTTTCTGGTTCTTGCTAGTATCAATCCCCAGAATATTTGACACTTGTCCACTGTGTCCCTTGATCTTAACGTTGTACCAGACTACTTCCCTTCCTCTTAAATCATATCGTTTAAAAGGTCTAATAATATAAAATATAAATAAATAAGCGCCTGTGTTTATAATTGTATATGTCTTTCAAAGCACACCCACTCTTTCTCTCTCGTATCTCCAACTTTCTTATTCAATTACTATCATAATAGCTGATGCCCGACTCTAAAACAGTTTTTCTCCTCTTACTGTTGTAAACGTTGAGAAATCTGTTACAATAAAAAGGTGCATAGTTGTCCATTTGATCATCTAAGGGAGAATCTAAACGCACACAGATGAACCTACTTATTTTTGATATGCCTGCAGTCACCTCAAGTTTACATAATAAAAATATTTTAAAATAACGATTCACTTCTATCCTTTCGATGGCAGTAGTTTTCAATATTTCAATCCGTAATGAAGCGTATGCGAAACATAAGACTCTGACCAGAGACGAAAAAGAGTAAGTTTTGAGAGCGTTGTTCGCACAAAAACCAATCACTTTATTTCCAGCAGCTTCATCAGTAAAACAAAAATACTGCGCGTTGTTCAATCGATCTTTACGCCTTGATGTTAAAAAAAATTCTTCCATCTTGGCGTTGCTATTAAATAAGCTTTATATATAACATAACGTGCTTCTCTCTACCAAATCTCCACCCCCTGATATTGAAAAAAATAATTCTTATTCTTTTCCAACATTGCTAAATATAAATCTTATTTAATCTGCGGTAGTCGCGTTGAAATTATTGTACATGCTATTGCAACGGGGTTTTGCATACTAAACTCGACCACTGTAGGGTTAAAAAATAAATTGCACCACATTATCATTACCACCCTCACCAATTACTGTCCAATAACTGCCCACCATCACCACCAGCAACTACCATCCAGTCGCTACCACCTTACATTGCCAAAAATTACCCCATCAATTCATTAAGATATTTAGATAGGAAAATTATCATACATTAAAGTTTTCAAATAGTAATTTATTATTTACATTAATTATTTGAATAGAAATAATTAGTTCAATATGAATAACTATTAGTATGAAGATGAATAACGAATGAAATAAATAATGCGATTTTAAAGCTTACGTGCCAAAAAAATTGCAAACCAACTCTGAAGAAGCGTCTGTACAAAGCTTAAATCTTAACAAAACAACTAGTTGCATGTAAAAAGTCTCTAATAATCATCTATCAGAACTTCATAACGTGAAGAGGAAGTAGAAACTTTCCTTTGGCCTGCTCGGTCTCCGGATTTAAACCCGATCGAGCATGATCCCACACATTTCTTTTTTTTTCCAATTGTTATGATTTACTACTTGAAACTTGCCAAAATGTTTGTTTGGTGACTCAACTCTTTCAAGGCGCTGCAATTTTTTCTTGACACGTAGTTTATTATTGGAAGATGGAGCAATGAATAACAAGATAAAACTTCCCCAAGTTTGGTAAGAAACATACATTATTTTCTTATCGACTGTGTAGATTTTATAAACCGATATTAAAAATATCAAGGAACATGTTTTTGTATAAGTAAAAAGGTATTATTTTTCAGAAGCGAATGTCGCCATATAAAATTATAAATAGCAGACAAATCGACCTAATTTTTTCTTCTTATTTTGGAGAGGATTAGACAAATGACATATAACGCTCAAACATTTTGATATAGTATGTATATAATGTACCATGCAAGTCTGCATTGCTTATAGCAACATAACGTGGTTCATTTATCTTATCTTATCCCTAGTTGTTTATTGTATTAGGCAAATTTCATCATATTACTAGTAAGATACCAGGCACATGAATGAAGATAAGACGAGCAATAACATATTAAATATCTATGTCTCTATGTACATTACGAGGCAAAATATTTATATGTATTATTATGTATAAATAAAGTGGATTGGTATGTTTACATTCTATGTTTTAAGTTTGTATAAACTATTATCGTCTTGAAGTGAAGGTTACTTTTTTTTTTAATTGTAGAAACCATTTTGAGTAGTAGAATAATAAGTTACACAGTAATATATGAAGTAAAAATCTGCATTTTTTATAGCTAAAATACTAAAAAAAAAAGATATAAATTTCGTAAGCATTTGATGGGGTCAATTTTTTAGTTTTCTCTTTACAATTCCTAAACCATAAAAGATAAAAGTAATGTTTATATATAAAAGTTATTCTATTCTAGAACGGAATATATACGGAGTGTTACATTTAAACGCAATTCTTGCATGGTAGACGTATTTATAAATTCCTTTAAATAAAGGATCTATTTCAATACTTGACAAAAGATTTCCAGATGTTTTTCATTACATTAATAACGGAAAATTGTGTTTAGCCAACGCAAAATGCGTTAATATTGGGTTTTATATAAACAACACAACCATTTGATTTATTCAACCCATAAAACAGTGTTAGCATAAAATGTTGGTATCAAGTAACAAGAACATAAGAAGATAAGTAATGTCAACGCAAAATATGCTTTCACTGCACCAAGTTTATATTTCAAACAAACCAACATTATGTTGGCTGCAGTATACAGACTGATTCAAATTAAGTGCGCGCCATTGCTATCTCTGTTATTATTGCTTCCAGAAAGTAGGTTAAATTAGCAAAGTATTAGTGCTTTTAACGCTAATTAATATGCAATATACGAAAAAACAATTGCATGACGTATTTCCGAGAAATTTTCAAATTTATATATTTTTTTTAAATTGAACACCCTGTATATTGTTAAAAAATTGAAGATATTTTAATTTGTGATGCAAAAGTTTTAATACAATATTGTTTTAAAACGAATAATAAAGAAATTATGGTGGTTTTTAATTGATGCCAAAGATATGTAAAATTTATAGTAGGCTTCTTTCACTTTAAATCAAAACAAATAGTATGTTGTTTGAAACTGTCAAAAACGCACTGACCTTAAATCTTTTACACGTTTAATTATTAAAAAAAACTGGTTGTTTCATTTTTGTGTTGTGTTCTTTGCTTCTGATTGTTATTATTACATTATTATTATTAGTAGCTTGAACAGTTTTCGCTATATTTAGTTCTAAGTATTAGATAATATCTCACCATGGTATTTTCTCATTTGGAGAAATGCGATATGCTGGAAGCATACATTGTATGCGGCAAAAATTCAATAAGGACTATCGAATATTATGCAGAACAGTATGCTTTACGACAGCAGCCTGATCGACGTTACTTTCGAAAACTTTGCAGACTATTTAGGCAACACGATTGCTTATCTAAGAAGAAAAGAACAAAGAAAAATATCATTATGAACGAGGAGGTAGAAATTACAGTGTTAGCATATTTTGAAGCCTATCGCGAATTTTCCATTAGAGATGCTACTAAGGAATTGGGTTTAAGTTACGCGTCAATTCAGAGAATTCTAAAAAAGCATAAGTATATCCCATTTAAGTACCGAACCTCACAAACATTACAACCAGGAGATTCGAACAGGAGGTTGGCTTTCTGTGAATGGTTTATTAATTTTTGTGATGAAAATTTGAATGGAGCACAATGTATTTTATGGAGTGATGAAACAAATTTCTCCAATAGAGGAATATTTAATAAGAAGAATGAACACTACTGATCTCAAGAAAATTTATTAATAATACGTCCACATACTGCACAAGTTCGATTTAGTTTTAATGTCTGGTGCGGATTAATTGGTTCGACAGTCGTTGGTCCAGTGTTCTACAATGGTATATTGACAGGAGAGAGATTTCTGGAATTTATTCGTACCGTTCTAGAAGATTTCCTTGATAACGTCAATTACCTGATGCGTCAAAATTTGTATTTTCAGCAGTTATTACTAATATACCCATCAGCAGGTCAGCTGAATGCAGACGGTATAAAATGCAATAAGCCTTCGAACATATTCCTGAGTAATTCCTTTACCTAAAACAGTGCCAATTTCTTTATTACGAAAAATAGTTAGGAGCAACAGAAAATAAAATCAATTTACCATCGGTAGCAACCCGTGGGTTTCATTAGAACACTTAAACCTGGTTCGCTACTGCGTCCAGACAGACCAAGGATTACGAACCTCATTACCAATTATAGAAAAGCATAATTACATGTCGATAAATATCTTTTCGGCTCCGAGGGCCGTATTAGGCTGACGGCTCGTTAAGCAGAGCACGATATTTTTTAACTTGGTCGTCTGATTTATCGACTTAAGGAGTGGAGGCAGTCTTCGTGTTTAATTAATTTGTGCATACGAAATAGAAGAAGCGTATCTTTCGGAAGATTCTAAATTTATCATTGTTTAAATCAGCTGTCTGACAGATGGCACATCGATTTGAATATCAAAAAGCGACAGTCTGTTGCCTGACACGGGCTCAATTGTTGTATATAATAAAATAATCGAAATGCGAACATTGTTAACGGTTAGGATCCCAACAACCGCGTATTCATCTATTTCGGATGACGCGGCGTGCATTATTTTGGATATACTATCAGTAGATTTACGTTCAAGGGAACTTAAATTTCGTAGGGATGAGAATAAAATAGGGTTTAAGGGTTTAATTACAGTTTAGAGTTTAATTACAATAAACTTATTTGTTCATTTTTTTATTATTATTCAGAATCATAGCGAAAATATTAAATTAGGGTAGGAAAATTTCAAATGCTATGGAATTCATGTAGTACTTAGAATAGGTAGCCTCGTGTAGTAGCCTTTGGGTGGAGTATAGGATTTAGGATGAATTATAATTATTTAGCTTTACATAAATAAAATGTTACTAGAAGTCATGTAAACTCCTGACGCGTCAATTTAATTATGGTTTTCCAAAAGATATTTGCAAGTTCCTCATATAAGCATTTATTGGATTAAGAATTAATGATTTTTAGTGTGTTTGTGTAAACGAGTGTAAAGTCACTACAATATAAACGCATAAGTTGATACATTAACATAATAGACAGTGTATATATTTACGAGTAATTAACAACTTAAAAATTAATTGCAAAGGCCGGGTTTAAGTTAGATATTTCTATAATCTAACATTAAAAATTACTTTTATTCTAATTCTTCTTATAAGTAGGTGATTTAACACAAGAAGTGACTAATAATAATACTTTTATGCGTTTTATGGTGAACTTACCCATAGGTAATAGTTATAGTATCGCAAGTCTGTATTCTTGTAGCTTACCTGCAAGAGAAAAGTTAATATTAGTATAACATCATGAAACGGATGGGCAAAGTTACAAGTTTATAGAATTTTTGAACAGTTTGGATGTGTGATAGTTTATTGCAACAAATATAATAAACGGCATTGCAGAAAATGTAGTTTCTGGCTTCATCTGTATTAGGCAACTGATGAATGCACGTTTCTTTTCAATGCCAACTGAACAGTTGGACAAAATACTTTTTTTTTCATTTTCGTTTAGTTTTCAAATGATCTTGTGGAGTTACGTTACCATTCATGTATCCTTTTAGGAGAATTCGCACGTCTTAAAAGATTTAGTTTCTAAAATAAGTGCGACTGTTATAGATTCTTCTGTTAAAAAAAAACATATTCGCACAAATTTACCAATTTTAGCAAATCTAAATCGTAGTTATAGCCACTTGCAAGAAGAATATATTTAGAAGCTAAAGGCTGGTTTACATAAAGCCGGTGGAGAAGTCGAGTCAGCAGATTTGACTTGATTTGATTTTTCAATATTAAGTGCCAAAATTAGTGCTGGTTCAAAACTGGACAAACGTTTGAGGTAAGTTCAATTAGGCTATGATCCCACCTTGATGGTGTTATTTAAAAAGAAAAGCCGAAAAATTACAGAATTATTACGGTATTGGTATTCGCAGAACTTGCACATTTGCAGGGCTTCTCAAAAACGCGTCCTAAAGTGTCAAGCCAACAGTTAAGATATTGGCTTGCACCCAAATTTGGTAGACAGGGGAAAACAGGAACCTGGTTCTATACTTGACTGTTTTATTAGCTTGCCTAACAACTTGTATCGTATTTGCCTTACCTAAAATAGGAAGCATGTAGGTGTACACAGAGCAGGTAGCTCGCAGCAAATTACTTGCTGACTTGACTTGTTTCCCCACTTGCCCCATGTAAACCAGCCTTATGATGATTTTGAAAGTGTTATTAATCCACAAATAAAAAATATCTACATTGGTTTGTTAGTTTTTTGGGACAAATGCTGTCTGTTATTGGGTGAATAGGTGATGAAGGAATTATGGGAATACCGCATAAAACTGTCAGTTTTTTTTCTGGCCATTTCCAGTACATTCCATTTCTGTGGATAATTAAACAAAGTATAAGTAGAGTCGTTAATGTGGGGAAACAGTAACGACTCTGGCAGGATAATATTTTATAAGTTACGAAAGTATTATCGAAGAAAAAAAAAATAGTGATTGGTTGAGCATGCGCAAGAAGTATGTAACTTACTGTTGAAAAATGTAATGTCATAGGCAGGTAGTGAACAAATACTTTCAGGAATAAAACAGTCTTTATAAAAAAAAAAATCAACAGAGCGGAACTCGATAAATAAGGAATGACTTGAGTACTGCAAGTGTAATTTATTGATAAATTACAATTTCTAAGAATTTGTGGTTTACAGCTTCTAGATTTGGAATAAGGATCGAGGAAATGTTTAGGAAATCACGTTCAAGTGGCTAGATTATGAAGGTGTCATCGCACCAACACTTAAGACCAAATGGCTCGAATTTGTTGCTCAAATGTTCTCTTTCTGCTGTTTTGGAGACATCAGTGTACCATTTGTTTGCATTTCCTATTCATTTCAAGATGGCATTTAATCACCCGCTCGTGTTGTTAAACTTTGTGGCGAATTCTTTCACAAAAGCTGGATTTCTTTTGAGATGTTCATCCTGAAGCATGTCACAGTTTGATACCGTCAGGAGATATCCCTAATCGCACCCTTACTTGATATTTTTGAGTGGTGACTGTTTTTGCCACCTCCTCCACTGCAATGTGGAAAGAGGTAAGATCCAATACTACCTCGATAGCTGCTGTTAGGCAAGTTCTCATAGCCCCGTTATGCATACACACATGCTAATCTTTGGCACTTTCGAGAGGTTAATTCTCGCGGTGGCCAGATTAAGTTCTTTTGCTCCATTGCTACTGATGCATAGGTGATCTCATATGTATAATCCGAGCAGTATTTTTGGGTTACATCCCCAATTTTTTCCTGCAAAGTTTGTGTTCAATTAAACTGTTAGGATTTCTATACCTTATGCCAATTTTACTTTTAGCCTCACATGGGCTTCAAACTAGCCTGTATCTAATATTAAAGAAAACATGTTTTTTTTTTTATTCATAGTGCAATAACAACGTAAAAATACACACTCTGCTGATTCGGTAAAACGTTTAATGTACTCCATTTGTCTTGTGTCACATCTGTCTTACTCTACCTAAACACAATGTATTATTGTTACCAACCACGACTAACTTAATTGCATCTGTATTATTTTAGGATAACATACCTACTTGTACGAACATACGTAGACACATATGCACACTTCCGCTTTTCAAACACAGACATGCGATCATATACATATATAAGAGCAGACAATACGTATTTACAACAAATATACGTTTATTTAAGCGAACCCCATTGTAATTTGTGTCTGCACGCGATCTGCCTGCTATCCCGTGACAGCGGAAAGGCCGCTTCTTTCATTATTTATTTTGTGCGAATGCCAACGGCTAGTGGGCGAACGTTGATTGCTGTCGAAATGCCGATACGCAACGTATATTGTAATATACACAAAAAAAAGAACTGAAGGTTCCTCGTTATAGTTACAGTTCGGTTATGTAAATAGCGAATTCAAACCTGTTGCACATGGATAAATACCTGTTTCGTGTATTCAATTTTTCAGCGGTCCCCATTGGCACGGCTGAGTTGATGTAAAAAAAAGGAGTGGATGTAATAAAAACGACTCGATGATAATTTCGGTTGTTAAATAAAGGAGAGAGAAGTTCGTGTCTAATATACTGGAATACTGGAAATGCATCTACTTTTAAAAGCAGGCGTGTTAGGTCATTGGGAAGCTGGGTTGTATAAAAATAATAATAAATTAGCAAGGATTGAACGCTTTTTACAGTGCGAAATTAACAAACAATGTATTTCTGCTATTAACTGTAATAAATAGGAGGAATTTTTCCCAAGAAAACGTTTTCTCCTCACGCGGGATTCGAACCTATACATCCTCTTGCTTACCGGACGAATGCTTTACCAATTAAGCTAAGAGGAGATGTAAGTTCGAGCGTTTAACCGAACATTTGTTGATATTAGATCTTAAAAGGCCATCAGGACGGCACATTCACATTCTGGTTTTGCTTAGAATCTTTTTTTTATATTTTAACCAATATATTTGACTTTTTCCCCAAGGTAGTTTATATTATTATATGAAGTGTTATTTTTTAAGGAATATATTGGTATTATTTCCCTTATTGCTAAAAGCAGTTTGTTATGTTTAGAATTATTGATTTTATTTTTAAAATATACGAGTGTCGTTTGCTCCAGAACTGAGCGCGTCTGTGGTATATAATAAATTCGAAACAGGTCTTCGAAATAGGTATAGTTTGTTCGCGCGAGGAATGATCGCGCGCATTTAAATATCGGAGTAACTTTATACCACTCTAAAGGAAAGGTTAATTAAATACGTTAAATGATCGGTTAATACCTCTCTACCCAATTTTAAGCAAGCACTGTGGAAATCGTAATAATCCAAAGATTTACTATTACTCAGTCTATCAATCATTATACCCACCTCATCCCGATCAACGGGAAAAAAATATGAAGGAGTGCTCTTGGCTCGCACATGATTACTGTGACCTGTGTTACCCGCAATTAGTTTCTTAGTTATTTGATTACCAATATGACAAAAATGATCATTTAGTTCCTCAGCAGAGATAGTGCAAGTATTAACGTTATGTTTAGGTTTAATAAATGACCAGGAAGCCTTTAATTTATTCTTCGATGAAGATATAATGGAGGTATTACAAGCTAACCTCTTCAGCTTTAAATTTTCCCTGTATTTCTGTTTAAAGTTGATGTAAGTATTCTGGGAAATAATGTCAAGTTTACTAAGTGCATAAAGCCACAGCAACTCATCTGTATCATAGCCTTAGCTTTGTCTGAGTATTTAATATTTCGTCTATTAGACACTATACGTCTTAAAGGAAATGAAGTTGCCCAGCACGCCAAAATATTGTCGAGCAAAAATTTGGAAACAGATTCAATGTCTTTTAAAGAATAAAATTCTCACCAATTTATGTTTGTCAATAATTGTTTATATTTACTGATTTTGCAGTCATTAATTGGCCTATACATATGGCAGTTATTATCTGTTTCAACTTGTACATTTGTTGTAAATACACATATTAATCCCTTAATGATCAGAAAGAGCTGGGTCAACAAATCATACCGTGAAATATTTTTTTTTATGATGTTGGTAAATACAATATCAATTCTAGTTCTAGAGTTAGTGGAGAATCAAGGCTCCGCTAACTCTCCGCTAACATTCGTACTGCTAGTAAGGGCTATGAAATTCTGTAACATGCCAATAAAGCTTTTCACCAGCTTATTACATTGAGCAGTGATCGCTTATTGTGATTACAATCACTGCATAAGTATGGTATATCTTAACAAATCGAATATTGTGATCGATTTAGAATATAGTATATGCGCAAACATGTATAATCGGAAAAACTGAACACTAAATAATCTGTTGGCCTACTAAAAAAAAGAGGTGAAGTAGACTAGTGAACACAGATCGGGCTAGATGCCCTTGAGTGGTATATTTAACGATCCAATTTTTTGTTTGCACATATGTATCAGCATAGTTGATGCCATGCTTGCCAAAAGGTCCGAAGGAAAATTGAGCATAATTTTGATGTGGAATTAGACTTCGTCGCAATAGAGAATGGTACATGACGTCACATGCACAATGAACGAATATTGGTAGCCGATGCCTGTTTTCTAAGTAACAGGCAACGGGGCGTAATTGACGTCAGGCTTCGCGCAGCTTTTGGTGATGACATGTACCATCCTCTATTGCGACGAACTCTACAAGCGTTATTGAGCTGGCGACTCATTTAATAGGTAAAAGTGCCGACTATATCATTACTGTTATTAAAATGTCGAAATTTAAACCAACTTCGTGTTTATTTTAGATTAATAATACCAATATCTAGGAATAAATAATTTGAATCCTTTTTGTTTGTGTTGATGAAATTCATTGTGATGCACGAATCTATAGATTAAGTATGAAGATTTCAACACAACAATTTGAAATAGTAATCATATTACTAATTTATATTTAGTCCTAATCTTATTAATCTCAGCTATAGGCTAACGTACCTGAGCTACGGTATTTTAAATTTTATACTGTACACTTATAGCATTTTCTCACAGTTTCTCCTTTTTTTTCCAGTTACCGTAGAGAAAAAATATCGCTGCAGTGTTCAAGTATTGTGTTACGCAGACACGATCTAGTTACTGTTTAAGGACATCATAAGGTCATGTCAAATCGTATGCAAATGATCCTCAATTTCGTCAGAAATTGATACTCAAGACTGGAAACAAGATCTTCAAGTTAGTACTGACAAAACTACGGTTATATCTCTTTCACAAACCGGTAGAAAATATGTTTGGATAAAGTGTTATTAAAAGGTGAACGTTCCAATGAGTTAAAATATTTAGTGATTGGTTCAATTCAATCTCTTGACCAATGACAGAATCGAAATATGCAAATATATGCCCCATAAAGCATTGCATTTTGGTCTTATTAAAGAATTTTTGGCTACACTTCGGGGCTATAGCCGAAGCTGAAATATTGGTTATGTCAGGTTATTGCAAGGCTGGCAGTCATCTATGCATGCTTAAAGAGAAAAGAGCGGGTAGAAGCTACACTCCAAAAATCACAGGCAATACATTAAAGGAAAAAAAATGTTCCATCAAGAAATTCCTAGTTGATCTAAAAGCTTTTAGTGATTGCCGGTGAGCAACGGTTTGTAAACATTCATCCAACATCTCAAAATTATTAATCGTAAGATGTTAATTTAATCACTATAGCAGTGTAGATTAATGTTCTTCCCAACAGTGTGAAACTGTTACGGTTTGTTGTTTGAATAGTATTTAATTTTGTGAGACTCCTTTCATCTGGTTAGTATAACTATTGAAAGTGCTAATTGAACATGTTTGGATGGTAGGTACACTAAATCAAGAAAATTATTTAATTAGCCAAAAAAGTATGTATATCCTATCCAAAATTATTACGTTCTTTGTCACTGTTATCTCAATACATAATTGGTTAATATTTATTTCAACCGTTTATGTATTGCAATCATATAAACGGAAAATGTTCTCTTTTAGCATAAGAACATGGATTTCCTGATGGTTGCATAGTAAATTCAAATATTATTTGAACATCTGAGTCAAATTACGATGATGAAGAAATATGTAAAAACTTACACAAAGCTTCAACTTTGGAAGAATTGTATCTAGGATTTGTAAATATCGCGCTAGCTTCCAAAAATGACAACGTATCTAGTACTAAACCAATAAACAAGCAAATATATGCTTAAAGGCCCAATTCTACTGAGGCAACAATAAATGACATATCTACATATTTTCGATAATCATCTGTTATGCTACATGCTGTTTTGAGTGTAGTACGCATCGTTACCGCGTGCTGCATGTTATCTCAGTGGAATTGCGTCTAAACAGGAACGGAAAATAATTCTCGCCATTTATGTTTCAATACCGTAATGTCATGCGTTTATCGTAAAATATTTGCAGTCGAGAGCAATTTCCGTAGATAATCATAGTTATATATGCATATTTCTGCCAACATGTGTTTTATTAATGTTTCTGGATAATTTTAAATAAATAATTAATATTTAATATAATTTAATTTAATAATATTATAATTGTTTAAAATTGTTAAGCGACTTTGTCTCCGTCTTTCAGAAAACATCAACTCGAATACTTGATATTTTACATATACATATATCCCTTCAATCACTACGATTGTTAAATCAACACGCTTGATAACATATTTCAAAAATCATGGACACAAACATTTTTACGGTTCGTTGATAGAAGAACCTTATTTGTTGATTTAACGTCTAAATGATTACATCAATGTATAGGAAAATGATATTTCAAAAACTGCTGACTGAGCAACTTTCTTTCTCTCAGTGCAGTTAGTATACCATCAATTCCTTTTTCAAATTTTCCAGTGGAGGAATTTGTCGTCGGATAGCCAATATTGGTTAATATATTATTTTGCTAAAGCTTTCCGCAATTTATCTACCTAAAAAATACTCATACTGTAACACTTACGCAAATCCAATTTACAATTTTATTAATTACACCATCTGTAAAGTAAGTTTCCCACAGACATAATCTACATACGACACGCAACGGTACATTTATCCACTGGGGTCTTTAACACCTGGTTTCCCTATTGGCCAATAGTTGCCAACCCACATCAACGCCACGCGCATTAGGAAATATGCATCGAGTATTATACAGGAAACGGTGCGACAAGGCAACTTTAACTGAATAACAGGAAAAAAAAAACATACACGCGCTAAGATCAATCACGGCTACGCTAGTCGAACTGTAAACACAAACTCTCTGGAGAATGTCGCAATTCCGAAGTAATAGAATATTACCCGGCACAACTCCTATAGCCGTCTCCTGTGGCGAACTCGGAGCTGGAGACTCTGGGCCTTTCAGGTGGCAGGTGCGTACGTGGGTAGCGCAGACAGAGGTGGGCGACTGTTATGGCGTGGGCGCCCGCTTCCAGGAGTGGCGGACAAGGTCAGAGCCCTAGGTGAACATCTCTCGCGAGTGTGACGTGATTGAGGGCCCAATTTCCGTTCGCCTTATGCATATACATGTGCATGGGGAAGGTGAGAGTGTAGGTTTGAGATGCTATTTTCGTCGATACCTTGTGATTTTTGTCGTTTTATTTTTATTACTAGACGAGGAGTTGGGAAAAATTAGAAAATGATACTTTTACGGATTCTTTTGAAAAATGTGTGAATTACTGTGGTGGGAATATTTACTCCACATTAATTGGTGTCGTAATTTTTATTTATTTCCTTTCGGTATTTCTATTAAATTTCCATTATACCGACTTTCAGCTTTGTGAAGGAATTCATCATAAAGCTCAGTAACAGGAGCGAGTGGGATCATAACACCATCTTGAACTTGAATAGAAACGCCATCAAATGGTACACTGATGGCTCCAAAACGGCAGAGGGAACTGGAATAGGAATATATAGGCCTAAAACCACATATTTCGAAAGCTTGGGAAAATATCCAAGTATATTTCAGGCGAAAATACACGCTATTGAAAGATGTGTCATTTCAGTTAAATATGGATAGAAATTATCGAAATAAGGAGATTATCATCATGTCTGATAGTCAAGCAGCCATCAAGGCGCTGAGCTCATATGAAATCAGTTCCAAGACGGTCTGGGAATGCCTAGGAAAATTAAATAAGCTACGCAAAAGGAATAAAGTAACCCTCCGGTGGGTTCCGGGTGACACAGGAGTGGAAGGAAACGAAATAACGGATAACCTCGCAAAAAAAGGGGCTGGAATGCCTTTTGTAGGGCCTGAACCCTTTTGCGGGTTAAGTAGCAGTACAATACTGAAGAAACTAAAAATAGAATTGGAGCAGAGAAAATCCAGCTACTGGGAAAATCTCCAGGGAATGAGACAAAGTAAAATTCTTCTGGGAACTTATAACCAGAAGAGGTTTACAGAATGCATCAACCTGAGTAAGAACAAAGTTCGCATTTTAACAGGAATACTTTCAGGCCATTGTAGACTGAAATGACACCTGAGTAAGCTTGGATTGGAAAAGGAATCTGAATGTAGATTTTGTATGGAACAGGATGAAACACCCATCCACCTCCTCTCAAACTGCGTAGCACTGTGCAATTCGAGGGCGTTGCACCTGGAAGCATGTGAAATCGAAGAGGGACACTTACCTAGACTGGAGCGCACTGATATCCTACACTTTCTGAAAGAAATAAGATTGGAAGGCCAGCTGTAGAGCAGCAAGAATAGGGGACACAACAGATTTTTTAGGTCGCAGTGTAACATCACCCTTCTATTTACATACTGTAACGAGCGCCAACTTTTGAAACTGGCGATTCCGATAGGCGTCCCTAGATGGCGCTAGCATAGCGAAAGAAAGAACTACCTACGAGGAATGACAGAGGGCAGTACCGGGTCGAAGATTCGAGAATATTCTGGAAGGAATCTGGAAGGACGTTCTAGAAGGGTCTCGAACAATCTGGAAGTTCGCGCCAGCTATAAATAACGCGTCGGGTTGGCCAGGAGAGAGTCAGTCGACACGAGTTGGACAGTACGTGTAATATAAATATCGGTGCAAATAAATCGTTTACATAAATAAAGACATTAGTGGTTAAGTGATTTAATTAATAAGCATTTTTAATAGATTTTAAATACCGTAATTGTGTTAATAGAATAAGTGAATTTAAATATATCGCCTGTGTGTTTTTCTAAACCCCGACAACGTTTTAAAGAAGAGAAAAACGTTACAATACATTAGATTACACCGACTATTTCAAAATGAATTACATCTAGGTGTTAATGAATTTCTCCTATAAATTATGATATTCCGCTTTGTTGAAATGGGGGTATAGATAAAATAGTATATAGGTTATCCACCTGTCACTGTCAAAATATATCGTCGAGCGATGTGTGATGAAATTAATAACAAATACAATTGGATTATTAATTTAAAAGATAACTTTAAAGATGGGATACTAATCAAACAACTAAATCAAATAATTTATTCGTAGAAAATTTATTTAGTTATAATTTACGACAAGGGTTCAAAATGGTCACCATTCTGTCGAATGCATAATGCAAAACAACGTTCCATGTTATCAAAAATATTCTGCAATACATTTGATGTTATTCCATTACATTTTTTATGATTGTATTCATCAGGTCATTTAAGTTATTAATTCTTGTCTGATATACTTCATTTTTTTAACAACCCGAAAATAGAAAAACCTGACAGATTAAAATCTCTTCAATTTGCGATTTGGTAGTGCTAAAAGAAGGACCAGCACCAACTAAATAATAGGTTATTGCCCTGAGAATTGTTTTAGTGTCAATTTTTAAGTTGACTAATAAAGTATTTCATAAAAATCACAACTTAATTGTTAAAAAGATCGCAACTACTGTATAATAATGTCGTCTACTGAATCAGAAAATGAACTGGTTGAATACAGAAAATACAGAATATTTCGAGTGAGTTATAATGCTTTTGAATTGACATATGAGTACAATGAACGATTCAGAATACGCTTACAAGTTTTTAATATCTCAGAACTACAGCCCTTGAAGGCCTTTGCCTTAGGGTGCCGGAACACTGAGCCGCTGAAAAGCGCTGTCAGAATGGTCACCCACTAACAACCGGTACCGCAGATTGCTGCTTGACTTTCAATATTGCCGACGATGCACCTTTCCCTCTCAGCCGTACTGCCGGCCCTAAGTTTTTAATACAATACCGGAAAATATTTTGACAAAGATTTGCTACATCCCATGCGACGTAATAAATCACTATTTCAAAGAAACACTAATTACAAATAACTGCGTGCATGCGGTGTCAAGAGTTCTGTTTGTCGTGTGGTGAAAAATGTTTGTTCATTCTGTAAGTCGGCCTTTGTTTCTTCTGTTTGTTAAATGGCCTGAAAATGTTTTCGAGGTAGTACTATGTAGATTTTATAAAATGGCAGAAATGCCTTTAATCTCTGAAGCATTAGATAGCATTTTGATTAAAATCGTTGCACTTAATAATCATGAAGAAACATTTGTTGATTGACATGGAAATCATTCGATAAATGTAATGTTAGTCTGTGAACCCGATTATTATTTTTAATTAGCCAGGAAGTGTCAATGACGCTAGAGATATTGGGGATGATTTTCCTTACTTACCACAATTTCACAAAAATAATTGTTTAACTGATTTGTTACAATTCCTGCTGTCATACGTATGTCTTCTCCCTTTTTGGTTTTAATTAACAGCGAAGTGTCGTCGGCATACAAAATCATTTCCAAATTCGGA
Source organism: Protaetia brevitarsis (assembly GCA_004143645.1). Taxonomy (NCBI): domain Eukaryota; kingdom Metazoa; phylum Arthropoda; class Insecta; order Coleoptera; family Scarabaeidae; genus Protaetia; species Protaetia brevitarsis. The sequence continues at coordinate 839,868 of RXPK01000327.1, read as the reverse complement.
GCATCGTTAACATAAATTATATGGGTAATACGGTCTTAAAATAAAACTGCTAAATCGCCTCAATATTTCGTTATATATTTATAACTTCATCAGGAGGAACATCTACAATATTATAAAGAATATGAATCAATAGTAATGAAATATTTAAATAATACTTACAAAGTTAAAATATAATAATCAAATTATATGTATTTTAAATTTAGAATTTTTTTTTTTTTTTTTAAAAAGTCAAAAAACATTTATGTAAACAAGGTAATGTTACTATGTATTTTGTAAGATGTTGCAATAAATATGGTTGAGTTTATTTGTGTCTGTTTGAATTAATTGAATTTTGATTACTGTTAATATGAACCATTTCTAGAAATAACGCTTTTTGTAATTAGTTTCAAACATCGAAGAATTTAGTTATTGAAACATGTTTAATACTAAATGATAAGGTAGATTTACCCTTAAATATATTTAATTGGTATAATATCATTTACAATTCACTGCTGAATTGGAAAAATGATTGTTATGTACCTTTTCTTGATACCAAAGTTATAAGATCAGAAAATAACATTATCATTTTAGATTGGTATCAAAAACCGACATCTTCTGGTAGATTTATTAACTTTTACTCTAATCATCCTATAAATCAGAAATATAATACTGTGATTGCTATGAAAAACAGAATTACACAAATTAGCGACACAAGATTCTTAACGACAATTTAAAGAAGTTATTTAAAATTTTTCCAATAACGGCTACCCTAAAAATATTCTTTTCCAAATTAATTTATTCTCCAAATTCCTTACATGAACAGATAAATACTAATACAACTACCACTTTTAAATATTATAAATTACCTTTCGTAGAAGGTTTAACTAATAAAGTAATTAAACATTTTAAAGATTTTAAAAATATCAAATTGCAAAGTATAATATAACAACCATAAGAACAATCTTCACAAAAACTAAAGACAAGATACCAATTCTGGACCAAAGTAATTTGGTATATAATATTCCTTGTTGTGATTGTCAAGGTTGTTATATTGGTCAAACTTCGCAAATGCTAAAGAATAGAATAACCCAACATAAAAGTGATAGTCGTATAGGTAAACGTTCATGTGCCTTGTCTTTACATTTTCAAAATTTAGACCACAATTTTAATTATGACAATACTAAAATTCTTGATGTTGAAAATAATTACAAAAAGCGGTTATTTCTAGAAATGGTTCATATTAACAGTAATCAAAATTCAATTAATTTTAAAACAGACACAAATAAACTCAACCATATTTATTGCAACATCTTACAAAATACATAGTAACATTACCTTGTTTACATAAATGTTTTTTGACTTTTTAAAAAAAAAAAAAAAAATTCTAAATTTAAAATACATATAATTTGATTATTATATTTTAACTTTGTAAGTATTATTTTAAATATTTCATTACTATTGATTCATATTCTTTATAATATTGTAGATGTTCCTCCTGATGAAGTTATAAATATATAACGAAATATTGAGGCGATTTAGCAGTTTTATTTTAAGACCGTATTACCCATATAACTTACTTTATTCTTCAACGAAGTTCCGGTCGGTACTCCTTTTCAAATAATAAATTATATATATAGCAATGGCTCCAGTACGCTACCCTGTGGAACACCTCTGCTCATATGGTATAAATAAGATGATGTGCTATTAGTATTTACATAATGTGGCCGACCGTGTAAATAACTACCAAATCATTCCAAAGCCTGCCCTCTGACACCGCAACACTCTAACTTTGCAAGGAAAACATCATGTTTATACAGGACACCCACTAGAGTTATGAGAACTAATAGTTTGTATAACAGAATGGAACAAGGCTGGAGACCATATGCTGATAGATTGCATGATGATGATCTTTTTCCAAAGTTTTGAATTTATATTATAACCCATTTCATGTTCAATAGCTTTTTTATTTTTTTTACAATTATTTAATATATTAAACCCTCTGGCCAAGAAAAATAAAATTAAAACAAACCAAACTTAAATATATTGCTTTACAAAAGTTATCATAAAGATAGCACTATCTCTTATTTCATTATGAATGTATTGATTCGATATTACATTTGTGTACAGGAACATTTAAATTTTCAACTGTGATGATTCTTAGTTGAAGGAATGAAATCATTACATTAGTATTTAATGCTATATACCTATAGCAATCACCTTGATATCTCGAACAGAGTGTTTAAAATTCCGCACAACAAACTAAAAGTTTACTATGGTTATGGTTATTGTTAACACAGTTATTACTTCCTTTTCATTATTGCTCTGTCCTCAATTAAAATCAGAAATGTAGTAATATGGTACGTACTGTAATACTGTCTACTATCAGCTTTGCATAGAATTCTAGTTACTGGTATACGAAGCATCATTATGCTCTCATATACTACAATAGAATAATAAATAAGGACCTGACTGATATATTAACAGTCTCTGTATCTATACATAAATGATTTTTATTTCTTAAAGTGACATTATTTAATAATATAATACTTCATAACAATTTCTGATTTATTCAAAGCTATGTATTGTTATAATGCAGGCTAAAAATAGCACGCAATAATAATATTAATAATTGCTGTAATATAAGTAATACCACAGCAACAACAAACATTGTTCCTTTCCGTTGCTACTATACTTCTACATTATAGTCTTCTAAATAGACTGTTGCATTCTTTAAGTGTCAGATAGTGGACACATAAATAATATTAATTAATTACGATGCCGTGTAGTGAAATATGTAGCGCTGATAAACTAGGAATGCTGGTTTTTAATTTTATTTTATTCGTTCGAGAGCAGCGTGTCATACGCATAACATACAAATGATGTTATCTCTTCATTTACGCCTCGTTGTTGCGATACTATATGATGATGAAGGTACTAGGAATTTTTAACTTGAGAAAAGATTGTTCTGATAAAATCGTGCATTATGAGATGAGTGCACACGGTGTCGGTATATTTCGGGGAAATCGTGTTTGTATCCCCTGCAATCAAAGCCAATTATTACAATTATATTTGCAATGAGTTGTTGTGTCTTGATATTTGGTATGTCGAGTATTCGGTGTTAATTGTTTTAATGCCTTTGGAGTGCTTCTACACGTATAAAAGTGATTTATTAGAATGTTTTTGTTTTAGATATGATATGGGACTCGGTACTTGATTGGTGAAAAAGCTGTATTAAAACGATGTTCATCATAAAGCTTGAATTACTCACAGATATAAATATTAGTGATGGGTTACTATGAAGCCATGCTATTTTGGAACAGTTAACAACAAAATATTTTCAATGAACTGGGATGAAAAACTTGTCAAAATTAAAATCCTAAAGCCGTTCAATGCACACCGATTCCATTGTCTTGTCTTTACTAGGGATGGCGCCTGTTTTTTTACAAAAAAAAAGAAAGCACACAAAACTCAAATATAGAAACATGGATAATGCATTAATTATACAACCGTTCCTAGAACTGTAATTACATTTTTGCAACGGTACGATGTTTGCCGTTCATTATATGCTTCATTCACAAAAGCGCCAACAAAGTTTGTTCAGACGCTTGTGTGAATATAACACCTTTTACATAATCGATTGCCTGTGTAAATATGGGCATGAATGAATGTTTTTTAGGTGTGAGCAACAACGAGTTTGAATTGAGGATAAAAATAAGTTGAGTATATAAAATCTCTTTTTTTTTCCCATTTGTTATAAAAAGTTTATAATCTATGTGTATCTTATTTATTTGTAAATCCCAATTCATTTAATATGTTTAAAGTTCAATATTTGATTACAATAAATGAGATAGGTAGTCCATAGCTATTTTTTCGAAATAAAAACGTTGGTGAAATGAAATTTTAAATTTATGTTGCCCTTTTTATTAAAAAAAATATTTCTCTTCAATTCTTATTTTACGACATAACTTTTTTATAATTTAAAATTTCAAAAAATTGTTTAGGAATTTTCATCCAGTTCTTTATTTGAAATTTATACAATATACTTTCTAGTCCTACTTTCCAGTCTGGATTTCGTTCAGGTTACAGTTGCGTCTCTGCTCTTACTTGTATTGTTGATGACATCATATCTGCGAGTGACATTGGTAAATTAACAATATTGGTGCTATTGGATTTCTCCAAGCCTTTGACAGAATTGATCATGATCTTTTGATAGCTATTCTTCACTACGTTGGTTTGGGAGAGGTTGCTCTCCGTTTTTTCCATGCCTACTTGTTTGGCAGGAGGCAGGCTGTAGTGGCTGGTGGTGATGTGTCTGATTGGGCTATGATACGATCTGGAGTTCCGCAAGGATCTATATTGGGTCCGCTACTGTTTTCGGTTTATACAGCACATATGCTTTTTTTTTTTATAATTTCACATGTAACCTTCAACTCTATGCCGATGACTCACAACTATATAAGTCCTTTTTTGCTGATGACATGTGTAGAGCTGTTGACGATATCAATCGTGATCTCCACAATCTTTATACTATTGCAGAAAAACATTGCCTGCTTATAAATGAAAGTAAATCTTCTTACATATTGTTTGGTGGCAACAGAATCAGGTTCTGCCTTATTCTGCCTAATATCGTATTAACAATTAACAATATACCGCTGTAACATCAAAAACATGTGAGAGATCTAGGATTATTTATCGATAATGATCTTAAGTTTACACATCATATTAGTATCTGTGTTAGACGAGCTTACTGTAGCTTAAAAATGTTATATCCCCATCGGCATTCCTTGGATATTGCCATTAAAAAAAAATTGTGTGACTCCTTAGTTTTATCACATTTAAATTTTTGTGATGTTGTTTACGGAAGTTGCTTGAACCAAATTGATTCACGTAGAATTCAGGTAGTGCAAAACGCCTGCCTTAGATTTATTTATGGAATAAGGAGACGTCAGAGAGTATCTTTTAAACTTGCGGAGGCTGGCTGGCTGAGCATGGCTCGTCGTAGACAATTTCATTTTTACTGTTTCGTTTATAAAATTTTAAATATTGGTGTTCCGCTTTACTTATCAATCAAAATAAGATATCGCACTGACATACATAATATTAATATCCGCAGAAAAGATATAATAGATATACCTAGACATCATTCACAGCTGTTCAAGAGGAGTTTTAGTTATATTTCAGCATAGTTATTTAACTCACTTACCCCTGGCGTTAAACAATTGCCTTTTCGTGCATTTAGACGAGTCGTTTTCAATAATTTAATGAATGAGCAACTTTCTCGCATATAGTTTGCTGTATATTTAGTTCTAGTCTGTATCTATAACTCTGTATCTTTGTGTTTCTATAATTGTTAGGGTCATCATTAATAACAGGAAACCTATTCGAAGTTTACTGAAGATGATCCTCTTGGCCATTTTTTTCTTATTATTTGGATATTTTCTGTCATTGTATTTTGCTGCTGCCAATAAAATATTATTATTATTATTATTAATAATCCGCCAATTTTTTTTTGTTATGAAGTCATATTATTTTTTCTTAAATGGGAACAGGCTACACCTCTACGCACCAATATCCCGCAATACATTGCGCACTCCTGGAGTACCCCGATACGCTACCTTCTCCCAAACATTGTAAAACTATAAAGTATGACAATAAATTTATTTAATTACATAATATTTCTTTATTTATTAATTTTCCCTTACCGAGGTTTTTTGGTGTTACAGACACAAAATTAGTAGGTAATTATTACCCTTGAATAGTAAAATGCTTAGATTAAGCAGGTAAGTATCTATTAGTTCAATTATACTTATATTTTGGAAGCAAAAAATGGCAATACTTCAAATAATACTTTTATATACTTCTATCAAATGCACATAAATTATGAAGACATAAATATGATAGTTTCCAGTTGAGAAAATCTATTTACTCAAACGTAAAATAATTATTTTTGTGGTGAAAATATTATATGTTCATAATGATTTTAATATATTGATTACATTTGAACTAAAAAATTGTTTCGTTTAACAAATTCACGGGTTTGGAAAACTGAACAAATTTTGTTCTCTATATAAATACATCATCTTCTTGCTTATATATAGGAAGTTATGTTATATTCAATGTGATGCATTTATATTCAAATTGAGTAATTATTTTTTTGTGTGTGGCGGTTAATTTTAAGTTATTTTTAACTAAAGTTAAATTAAATGAAATTTTAATTTCATTCGGTATTGGTTAGAGCCGTACTGAAGACTTAGGAGAGCCGCAGTTTGGTATACAAGAATGTGTCAACAAAATCCTAATTACTAACAATTATGTACTCTAACTAGTTCCCACTATTAACTGTCAAAATCGAGACCAAACCTAAGCTTAACAGAGACATTATCTATTTTCTGATTTAGTAGGCTTGATATTTTTCAACATTAACAAAGAATAATGAAACGAATCTAAACTTCCTTTATAGTACTGTTGTACAGCATCTCGACATATAATAATTAACTGTTATACCATAATCATTTACATATGAAACATCTACATTACTATACAGTTATGTCTTCATATCGATGTTTAAGCATTTAAAGATAGTCGTGTTACATAAACGTTCCCATTAATTTCCTGACGTACGTATATTCATTATTCAGTGCCTAATATCAATAATCATATAACAACTACAATCAGTTTTATCTCATTGTTAATATCAACATTGCATAACCGACTGCTTTGTCTAGTCTAGTATTTAATTTTTAATTATATAGGCGCCCAAACTCCAAACTAAGAGATCACAAACATCGAATAGCATAGATATGTAATATCTACATAGGTACGTATATGTATAACCATGAGATTGGTGTAGACAGATATGTAAATAGCTAGAACCCAAATATATCATCCCATACGTCATGTTCCGGCAAAGTCATTGATAAATTTTCGGACAGTGCGCATTCTTAATGCTATCGTCCGTGTGTGGGTACATTAAATCTCTTTCTCTTTGATTGATTTTGATTGCATGAGATTACTTGAGGTATTTACATTACTGCCAAACGTATTCGGGTTTGCAAATACAACATTTATGTATGTGACATGCTTGCATGAATATTAATGGGAATAGGATGTTCCCGCCGATGTTATTAACTCTTAGATTTTTTTTTTATTTAACATGCAATGAATGTATTACAGGGTGACAAAGGACGAATGGCGATATGCATGAATGATTAGCGGATTTTCCCATATCGAAATGCCGGATATGGTCTTATTCAATTTTATAGCATTTTTTTATAGGTTTTCTTGGAGAAATTACCAAATGAGGTAAGGTGGTACATTTATTTTTGTTAATGTGAAGAAAATCTTGTATTACGTCATCATTATACAGGAGGTAGTTATACATACTCGATGTCTCGGTATATTTGCAATCGAAAAGCCGAATGCGTAATCTAACCGTTATTTAGCTTAGTTAATCATAACATTCTTTTGCACATATTAACACATAAAAGAAAAAAAAATGTTTTTATTATTGAAATCGTCCAATAAAGTTTTTAAGGTTAAACATAGATGATGTGTGGTATGTACACTTCTCACAGGAAAAATCGGGACCCCACCAATTGTGAATTTTAAAATTTCTTGGGTGTAAATGCAGCTTTCAGACGATATATGCACTTACCAAAGCCATAAATCACTTTTTTGTGTGTATTATTGCGATCAAAGGTAAAGACTAAAAATTTAAACAGAAATATAAATATATATATATTTATATTTCTGTAATATAAATATATATATATTTATATTTCTTTCTAAATAGAAAAAGGTTTATACATTAAATAAACACATTGGAATTTTGGTGGCGGTGTTTCCTTAGAAATACCGAATACGGAAATATTAATGCAAAAAAAAAATACATAACAAATAAAAGGCCTCTTGAGTAGACGGCACCATTTAGAAATACACATATGTATATGTATTTAACTTGTTTGATGTTATGTAGAGATACTTCTTTTTTTAAGAAAACATATGGCCATAGGATTTCAAAATTATATTACCTATTACTACGATATTAGTTACTTAGTTTGATTTATGCTAGCGACTATTGCTTTAGCAATAGACAATATGTCAATCAGCCTCCTGAGTTTTAGAACAATGTGATTTTTACATTGATTAATTACACTCTTATTGATGTATTCATTATTGTTGTTGTTTAGTATTCTTAAATATTGTATTACTACAAAATATTGTTTTATGTTTTAAAAAATTACCAAAAACAGTTTAAGATTATTTGCAACATTTTTACAGCAATTAATTTCGCAAAGAAATTATTTTATTAACCCTCCGTTTATTGTACTTTCAAGAAATATATCTTAACTATCGCCTGTGTAATCCAATGTCGTTCTATTTTATTGAAATGTAGCTAACACTTTTGGTCTGTAACACAGCTTCAGGCAGTAGCAACGAAAAAGTATTAAATGTATCAAATTCTGAGATTGACGAACAATATGCTTTCTTACAATGTTTGTTATGTATTATAAATCCAATAATATTTTAAATAATTGTTAATAAACCTGTGCTACATAAAGACCGTTTGTAAAGAGACCCAGTGTTGGCCATATCTCAAGAAAATATATTTCCTGAAAATACAATAAACGGAGGGTTCATAAAATAAATAATTTCTTTGCGAACTTAATTGCTTTATTTAAGAATTTTATAAATAATCTTAAACCTGGTTTTGTTAATTTTTTATTGATAGAAGTAAACTTTATAGTAATACAGTATTTAAGAATATTAAACAATAGTAATTAATACATCAATAATAGTGTAGTCAATAAATCTGTGAAAATCACATTATCTATTGCAAAAGTAATACTCGCGAGCATAAATCGAAGTAAGTAACTAGTATCAAAGCAGCACTAACAAGTAACATAATATTAAATAATAAAATCATTATAAATAGCGTAAACTATTCTGTCCCACACCAGCTTGCTTAAGACTAGAAAATATTAAAGAAATTCTTTTCACGTCAGTAACTACACCCAAGGGCATATTATATCAACAATTAAGTATAAAAGTCATGTTTGGAAATCTGACAATGAATCCCGTACGTGCTTCTTAAGCATGTTTATTTTTGCAAGAGGTTGGTGTTGGTGGTTTTAGTAAGGACTTATTCAAAATAACATATGTGTACATAAGGTTACATTTCAACGCATCAGTTACTTTGCGAGATTTATTTTCTTTGTATAAATTAAATATAACAGTAAGAGAGAACACGTATTTTTATCTATAATATGGAATCAAGTTACGCGATCAAACAATCACCAAACATTATTAACAACAAGGCAATATTTTTCTTTATGCATAGAAGTTTGCACTTTATTAAGTCATATTTCTTAAAATTAATTCCTGCAGATTTGCACAAAATTAATATTATAAAGGCAAGAATCCTCAAAAAGGATATTTGATTAATTACACAGTTATATTGTCAAATAAAACGAAAATGCACCCTTATAGAACTTTAGAATTGTTATAAAGAGAATGTTATACTGCTAGTTAATTTTTGATAGAATAGATTAGGTCCAATTTGTATATAGAATTTAGTGATAGTAAATTAAAATTCATAAATGAATTGTGTTTACAATTCTTAAGAAATGCATATAGTCAAATAATGAAGATCTATTAAGAAATAATACTTTTATATTTTATTGAAGAAGTAATTATCCTACGGGTATATATCCTTTTTCATTTTCTGATCCTGCTGAGTAGTTAATAAATTTCATCACATTAATATTTCAAGCAGTTAAAAGCGCTTTAAATCTAAAATAAATTTAAACCAGAAAATATATTTTGAGTGCTACAATACTAAACCAAATAATGAAGAATTTAAGTGCATTGAATCTCATTTGAACACTGAGAAAAAAAAAACATTTCTTCCTCTTAAAAAAAATATAGTTTTGACTTGAAAATAATCGACTTCAGTCGCAAAGTAAAATTTCTCTCTTTTTGGAATGGTAAAGTATATTTGGTCGAATGATTCTACAATTTGTATACAAATAAATATTTAATTGATTTTAAGAAATGAAATTATTTGAAATTAATATAAAACATATCTTTAGTTTAATAATTTGTTTATTTGACCAAAATAAACTATTTTATTAAGCATATTATATAAAGACTCCAGCTGTCCAATTAAATCCAAAGAGATTTGTGGGTTAACAGTTAGCAATTAATTTTTTAAACTTACCAATACCAAAAAAAAAAAAATTGAACACATTCATGGACCTTACCTGTAAAGGAAAAAAAAATGTATTAGTTTGTTAGTCCAAATTTTTTATGCAATATAATGATAGTTCAACATATTTTTTGGAATATTGCTTAGGAAGGCACTTCTCAAGACAGTGTCAAATTCAAAATTTAATAAAAATTTTGGTAGCGATCTAGAGTAAATTTAGACACGTAAAGGGGTTTTTCTATCAACGGAAATATATTTTAAAGGGGTAAAACACCCCTTTAAGTATCGATTAATTTTAAATTTTTCTATGTAATTCGTGAACCATGAAAAATTATGTTTAAATACAAAATTTACTTCATATAAAAAGTTACTTTATAAAAAGATACTGTGAAAAAATCATGGTGTTGTGCATCGACATATATGCAATCCTTATATGGGAATGTTTGTCCTAATAAGAAGAAAGATTTAAGATTTTGCATTGTACTTAAGAGCAAATTTTATTATGGGCGTATTTGTAACAATATGGAAAAATGTGTTGAATAAAGATTGCTCATTGTTTAGATCTGCTTAAATATGTTTGCATCTTTACAGAATTCCTTTAAGTTCTTTCTATTCCCTTCTCTTATGTAATGAATCATTTATTTAATATAAAAAAAATAATACTTTTATTTCAATTTTGTGGTAAACACAATTACAGTGATTTCTATTTTTTTTTTCAATAACTCCTCTATATAAAATCATTAAGAGCTATTATATACAAAAAACACAACACATTATGGCGCACTTAGGAAGTTCAACGACTCTTAAAGTTTATTTTTTTTTTAAATAAAAACTTGTTATTCAACTATCTCAAATTTACGTTAGGCTTTAGAAAGGCTTAATTCAAAAATCGAACCCTAATAAAATAAGAACTTGATAGAAATATATCTACCATGCTATTATCAAAATTAATGCTTGCCCCTTATTTAAAATTGATTTGGAATTTATTTCGGTCATTTAAGGTACAGGGAAACGCATTTAGATCTATTTTTAATGGAAACTTTATCAAAAGCTTTTAATTCGAATACCAGTTCCCACATCTCTTCAAAGTAGGTTCATATGATCACCTATCTCCATCATTCTAAACTTCGTTCTCACTTGCTATGTATTAAAATCATATACATGCAATAGTAAGGTATCGTATATATATAGAATACCGTTAAATTAATAATACTTAACTATTGTTATAAGCTAGAAGTAAACTATTTCCTTTATCAATGCATCACAGTGTAGGTGCACTATAATTGATATATTCACGAATGATGCGTTCGTAATTTCATTTGCATTATCGACACGATTGCCCTTTATGGATGCTAGCGGTTGAACTTTCTAATAATGATTTTTCATTATTAAACCCTATTAAACACAGTCGACTTTCACTGTCAAGGCGTCTATGTATGTGTTTCTCAGGTCAAATATGCGTGTTTTATATGCTCCTAAGTGTTTTACAAGACAGCAGAGGTGCGAGAGAAATATGTTTATACGAGAATTACATGTGGAATAGTGAGAAATTTGGTATTTGGAGCAATGTAATGGATTTTAGGTCCCGTTAAAGAAACAGAAACGATGTTTATTAATCTTTTTGTGGCAAGAAGGTAATATAATCACGTTAGAAATGTTATACCCAGAAGGAAAAATTTGTTCAACTTGATTTCTTGGCATCTTGGGAATTGATATATTTAAAGCAAGCTATGGTAAGAATATGAACTTTTTATCTTTGTTTTTTTTTTTTCTTGTGAAGAAACCTATTTATGAGAGCTGACTAGAACAGAAATAAATAATAAAAAGAAGAGAAACGTCCTCACATTCACTAAAAGCTTTTTAAATATATTTAAGACAACAGGTTTCAGCTAACAAATGCCATCTTCAGGTCTTAAAACGTCATGGTACGAAATCTAAAAATTAAAAAGTCGACAATGGACATTCAAAAACACACATGGCAGAACAATAGAGACAAACAAACACAAAACAACAGATTCAAATTAAAGTTAACTGTGAGTCAATAAAATCTGTGTGAACTGCTATTAAAAATTTCTTAATTGAAATTGATTTTGTTTACACATTTTTTGTATTAATTTTTCTTGTTTCTGATAAAATTTGCATTGCTTTCATTGAATATATTTGTCGTTAACATAAGAATGCTAAAACTTAATACTATACTTCTAAAGCAGGGATCTATTAAAATTCGTAAAAATACACACTAAAAAAAAAAATTCCTGTACGATTTTGAGACCGTACAGGTATTTTAAACTTAGAAGTAATATTTCTAACTATAACTAATTTTTTGAAGGTTTTTTTTCATGTAATCTAGAATATTGATAGCATAATTTCGAAATGTGGGTAACTTTTCTAAGATTTTTTCATTTAGTCTGTACTACTCACAAGTAAAATTCCTAAAGTAGTGATAATTTCCATAGAAGTTTTACTTGCTTAAAAGTAACATTACAAAGCAAATGCATAATAAAAGACAAACAAAATATGAAAATTTCTAATGTTTACCCAAAACCAATACACTTTAATTACTCGTTGCCTCTCCACATTGTCGGTTAATTCGCAAAAATCAAGAACCACCGTGTGCAATCGGGCAACTGTTGTGATAAACAGTACCTAGAAATCTTTTATCTGACCTAAGTAGATAAATATTAATACTTTGTCTGCCGTGATAGAGCATTATATTGAGTAGGAGAAGTTAGTTACTCTAGTGAAATAGAAGAAGCGCCATCTTCACGGTAATATCTGTACTTGTAGAATATGTTTAACGTATTTGCTACTATAGGCCAGAAAACTTTGCTAATTATATGTTTAGAACATCATGGCATGATGATTCACAGTTTTGTAATACAATTTTGACGTAAATCTACAACTACTTTATACCATATATCAAAAAAGTATTTTTTTGTTATTAAGGTAATTTATTTGAGCAAAAGATATTATTTTTAACTGTAACTTTGCAAATTGTAAGAAATGTTAAGTTTTCCTGAGAAATGTTCATATTTTTATTATTATTTATAGTAATATTACAATGTTTTAACTAAGAAAGAGACATTTTTCCATTAATATTCACGTAAAACATTTTGTACATTTACTCCCATTGATTGCGGAAAATTATTCAAAAAAGTGATTTTTACCAAGAAAAAGTACCTGATTTTTTTGTGTGTGGGTAAGTTTTTAACAGATAATGCTGAATTAATTCCAATGTGCATGCAAGTTGTTTATCAGTGCGGTAAATTATCAAAGAAGTGATTTTTACTAAAAAAAAAAAATATCTAATTTTTAGTATGTATATTTCATTTAAAATAAAAAAGCTAACAACACCTTTAGATAAACCAGAAGTCTGATTCTGATATAAATACACTCATCGAATCCCAGATTTGCATTTATTTAAATGTGAAAAGTCTTATTAATATCAAAGTAGCCATATTAAATAAAGGTATTCCAATGGATCCATATAATATCGTTATGATACAAATCCACATCGAGGCAAAATATTTAAAACTGCACATTATCACCCTGTATCGCTATATGAGAATTTCTAACAAAATATGTAACAATTATAATATAGCTATCTTTTATTAAAATAATTTTATTAAGGTAGTTATTCTCGTTTTGCTTATAAATCCTTTATTCACTTATTTCTGTTTAATTTTTTTTCCGCCCTTGTACTTCTTTTTTAACTATTTATACAATATTTATTCTTCCATCTTTATTGTTAGTTTGATCATGCAATAGAATATATTATCTACGTTGAATTGACGGTTAGTATAATGCTGCAGACGTTCTTGTAAAAAGAAAATAAAAGTCTTAGAAATAAATCACATTTTTTGCAGAGATAACATGTCGTTTCTGGCAGACTTGTAGATGATAAGTGCATTTATATAATTCAATTGATAAATCTAATTAATATGCCCGTGCAGCGACCTTGACGTGGATGTGCCAATTCTGATTAATATAATGAAGATAAGCAGGCTCTAAAGTGTCGTGGAAATGAAACTAAAAGAAAGCAGAAGCAGTAGAATAAGAACTATTAAATTTCTAGTTTTAACCTCACGCTAGGTTTACACTTCTAGAAGTATTAATATTATAGCACCATCTCGTTCGCATTTTCTCGGCAATATATGTCGAAGAAACGGATGTTCCCAAAATATTTTTTGCTATCACGCCATAATATCAGTACACTTTTATTTTTATTATACTTAAATTAGCGCTCTTCATTCAAAACAGCGATAATTTTTACGGTATAAAAGGGGCATCTGGATTCGAATAAATCAGTGTAGAGTTGACTCTTCGGTACAAACAGCATCTGCAACCATGAACAAGGTAAATATATTTTCTGGCTTTCCTAAATTGTGTAACTGTTTATTTTGTCTTGTATCTAGTTGGCCTGTCTTTTCGCTTTGGTCTGCTGCCTGTCCTTCGCGGCATGTCTAGTGGAGGAATCCTTCCCACACGTTGGAGGGGTCCAGTATCCTCCCTACTATTCATCCCCATTGAAATCGATCTTCGGGCTTGTTCGGTCACGGTTATGGATACCCATCCTACGGCATGATGCACAAATATGGTAGTCAGATTCCGTACGAAGGACAGTACCCCTATTTCTACCCGTATTCGTCGGAATATCAACACCTAGGATATGGAAAACAGCTGCCTTACAGTTACGAACAATATCCTTATTACCAATATCCCTACTATCAATATCCCTATTACCAGTACCAACAGCAAAGCATCTATAAGCCAGGATACAACATGCTATCCAGCTTCAGCTACCCTTACTCTTCTTACTCTTCTCTCTCTTACCCATACTACCATGGTTATCCTTACAACGTGCAATCGTCCTTTCCCGGCTCTTTCCCAACGTCCTACCCGAGTGTCAGCCCAATTCAAGTATAAAGTAGATGACGACTGTTAAATTGCTATGTAAGTTTTGTTAATCATGAATAAATTAAGCATATCTTGAAATTTCGTCTATTTATTTATATGTTAACATACGTAGATCCCTTTTTCTTCTACATTATAATGTGGTGTAATGTATGCACGAATGGAAGCGACCTACAAGATCTATTGTGTCTCCTGTTATTGCTGTTTTACAGCTACCCTTCCAATCCTATTCCTTTCAGAAAGTGTAGGATATCAGAAGGCCTTAAGTTAGGTAAGTCTCCCTCTTTGATTTCACGTGCTCCCAGGTGCAACGCCCTCGAGTTGCACAGTATTATGCAATTTGAGAGGAGATGAATGGGTGTTTCATCCTGTTTCCCACAAAATCAACATTCAAATTCTAAACCAAGCTTACTCAGATATCCTTACAGCTTGCAATGGCCTGAAAGTGTTCCTATTAATACGCGAATATTGTTCTTACTCATGTTGATGCATTCTGTAAACCTCTTCTTGGTTGAATTTTGGCTTGCCTCATTCCTTGGGAATTCTCCCAATAACTGGATCTTCTCCAACCTATTTCATTTTTAAATTTCTTCAAAATTGTGCTGCTACTTACCCCGCAAAAGGGTTAAAGTCCTGCAAATGATATTCCACCCTCCCCTTTACACTTTGTGATCCGGAAGCCCCAAGAAGGTTACTTTATTCCCTTTGCCTAACTCATTTAATTTCCCCAGGCATTCCCAGATCATCTTGGAAGTGATTTCGTGTGAGCTCAGTGCCTTGATGACTGCTTGACCATCAAACATAGTAATAATCTCCTGCTTTCGATAATTCCTGTCAATATTGAACTTGACGCATTTTTCAATAGCGTGTATTTTCGCCTGGAGTATTTCTCCAAGCTTTCGAAGTACGTGGTTCTAAGACCATATATTCCTATTCCAGTTCCCTGATGGCATTTGTATTCAATTTCGAGATGGCGTTTTGGTCTTGGTCGCTATTGTTGCTAAGCTTTGTGGTGATTTTTTTTTTTGACATGTTATCCAGGAGCATATCCCAGATGCCTACTCGTTCCTTTCTTGATCATTCTGAGTGTGGTTCTTTTCACTACGCCCTCCACCACAATGTGGAAAAGGGTAAGATCTAATACTATCTTGATAGCTGCTGTTGGGCAGGTTGTCATAGGACCAGTTCCGAGAGGTTAATTCTCGCGGTGGTAAAATTAGTTCTTTTGCTCCAAGCTACTGATGTATCAGTGATGATCGGTCTCACTATAGCTGTATACATCAAAAGTAGTATTTTTGAGTTGCAATCCCAATTTGTTCCTATACAGTCGCTGCATAGCATCAGGGCTCTTTTGACATCTTTGGTTACTTCAAGTTCGTGTTGGTTCTAGAGTAGTTTATTGTATATGGTAAGGCTTAGGTATTTAATCTCTGTTCTAGAATCTATATCTTGCTCATCCATGGTTTTGAGGTTTCCTTTCCCCAGTAAATGCTATCAAGGTGGTCGTAGTGGGGTTATAGTTGATTGACACTATCTTCTCGTAAAGTTCAGTTCTCTTTGAACTACGTCGAAGAGGGTATTTCCAAATTTCCCTTTTGCCCATATGATATCATCAGCACGCCCTTGACAAGGTATGCTTAGATCAGTCAGTCCACGTAAAAGTTCATCTACTATTAGGCTCCACATAAGTGGGGATGTAACTCCCCCCTGTGGGCATCCTCTGGTTGTACTAACCGAAATGGTCTTATGCCCCACCCCCGCCTTCACCGAACTGATAGACAGCAGCTGCGATATCCATCTAGAGGTAACACTATCTACCCCCTCTTATTTAATGTTTTTTGAAAGACTCGTGTGGAGTGTTGTCAAAAACGCCATCTATGTTTAAAAAGGCGCCACACTACGGTTTCTTTAGCAGTCAGTGCATCTTGGATTAGATCCAAGATACAGAAATGAAACAGATTTACACGCCATTTTAGGTGAAAATGCAACTCTTTATGTATTTATCATGTAATTACATAAGTGGCCAAGAGGGAGGAATTAAAAATAAATAAAAAAACAATAAATAGTTGGAAAATGGATTAAAATAAGAGAATCCAAAACGTAACTTTATTAATGTAAAAGAAAACAAACAAAATTATATACCGTATGCCCAAACAAATGAAGTTTTTTTTTTTGTAATTACATACTATAACGCTTTTCGGATTTAAATAATCACTACGGCGATATATTTAATAAAAAGTATTTTTTATTAAATATTTGTAAGTGTAATAATAGAATAAACGAACACTAATTAATAAATAACTAAACACTACTGAAAAACGCACTCTAGTGTGACGTTAAAGAAATCGTCCTTTCAATGGCGATGACTCCTATCAGATGTTGATCTGGTAAATATACCAGTTTAGTATGTTACGATCGTAGTTTCCAGCGTATTTTGTGCGAAATATTATTTGTTACTGGAATCAAATAGTAGCTGCGCCATCTATGCGACAATTTCTCTACTACATATAAGTATATTTGCTCATCTGCTGTACTATATGGGGAGAAAACTGCTATATGAAAATGAAATGCGATATTTATTTTTACTTCCGTGTAAGTATGTAGTTAAATTAATAAATACTGTGCTAGCTTCAAATAAATCTACTAAGCAAATTATTTTATTTGATTGAATACAGGAATATTTTTAATATTCCTAAATAAATAATAAATAATTTAGTAACTGTAACCAAATGCATGAAAAATGGTTGAAGACAACAAGATCGTTTTTTCCCATGTATAACAGTTTTAAAACCTTCAAGCATTATATATTGCTATAAAATTCCTTGGCTTATAAGTAAATCAGCATTAACTGAAAAGATTCCAATTATCTCTGAAATTTCTTTAACCTCGCGCGAAAAATATTTACTTTTGTTCATTATTGTTTGTGTATCTGAGACTTATGCACGTGGGAACATGAATAAAACTAAAATACTTCCGCGTAAAAAAGCACTCAGCTTGAATACAGGTGCTTGCATTTTCCGTTAAAAGGCAAAAGTTTTAAATCAATGTATACATGCGTGTCCACGCAAATAAACCAAAACGATCCGGCTTTTTTATTTAAAATACTGTTTATAATTCAATAATACTTAAAAGAAACTAAAATATGTTGTTAAATATGTACATAATAATAACAATATAATATAAAGACATACCCCTGTGAGTGACATGATAGCTAGTAAGCTTAATAATAATAATAACTCAGCACTACAGGCCTTGAAAGGCCCTTGGCTAGAGTGCCGAAACACACCGAGCCACTGAGAGGTGTTGTCCGAATGGTGACCCAACCAACAACCGGTACCGCATATTGCTGCTTGACTTTCAATCTCAGCCGTACTGCCGGCACAGTAGGCTTAATCTGTCAAATATATATAAAACCTACATATTTAATAATTTAACCAACATCATAGCTGTAATATTAACAAAGTTAGCAATAGTGCGCCAATAACTTTGAATAGCCTGTAGAATTAGTAAACGTTTCATTACACGCATGTTTATTTTAATCCGTAAACAGAACACTTTTTTTAAGTACCAAATATAAACGCAACCCCTTATTTCCCCTGCATATTAAACACTAGTCTAAAACACAGAAGCGTCTAGTAACACCTGATAACAGCTGGTGCAAGTTGAGAAACAAGAAGAAAAAAAATCCAAAGGGAAACTAACCATATTTTTCTCGCGTTTGCCCAGCGACACTGAAGTGTCAGTTACTAACTTATACTAATACAAATGTATACACATCTAGTAGGCGTGACAACACCCGCAGGCACACAGTCTGGAGTGCCGGAATGGTAGTTTAATTTATTTCACATAATTCCTTCAGACACACTGGAATCACGGCACAATGTAATAATATACAAAACCCGCGTGCAATTGCCGGAGAAGGTAATCGTAGATTCCCACGCTACCGCTGCTAGCGGGAGATACAAGAGATTATAGGTCTGTAACATATTTTTTCGGGAGAAAAGTGGTTTTATCTCTTTTATTTTCTTTTTTTTTTTCTGAGCCAGCCGAATAATAGTTGACGCTTCGTTTTTAAGTGGATAATACTGTTTCTTCGATGTTCCTTCTAAAGGTGATAGATGGGTTTTATTGGTTTCGCTTCAAAGGTTTCTTTTCCCACTGCTCTATTAAAGTGCATTTTTTTAGTATTTTAGTTTGCTCCACATCGTGTCATATTTATTTTTACTGTAAATGTCGTTTTTTTTTTTTTTAGAGAATAAGAATATTTAAGGTAATCTAATCAAAGGACAAAATAATTCTAAGGAATTTCTGTTTTATTGACTTTCATAGGAAAACGGTTTTGAATATAAATATTGCACAGTAATCAGTCGATCAATCAATCATTGTTTAATTTCGCTAGACAGCTGTATAATTTATAAAACACAGTACTCATAACTGTGTCATTTTTTTATCAACTGTAAAACGATATGGCCGGAAAATTGACATTCACAAGTTGAGATTAACGGAAATAAGTCATTGCTTTGCTAGAATAAGTATTAATTGTTACCTATTTATATATATCGGAAAAATATGTTCATAACAATGTAGTGTTTTCATATTTCCATAACTTGAAACAATTTTCCGCAAAATCCCATATTGATATATATCATATCTAACATGTCAATAGCAGGTTTTGCGTAAGGTTGTTTGAAATCATTTACATAGGTATTAGAATAGATTGATGATCAAAAATCAGATATTTGTTTAAATTATACTGCACCAATTGACAATCAGCGCACTCTAGGGATGTTATTAAAAAACATATCAAGACAGTGATATGTGATATGAGAAGTGAATGATTGGAACAATTTTAATTCAAGTTGACGATTATTAGATACCATGTAAGCTTACGAGAAGCTTTTCACTTACTGGACTTTGAATTGTCGATGACAAGCTTGACAGTAAAAAAGTTGTGACCACGGGATAACGTTATTGTATCATTTACGAAAACAAGCCTCTTTCAAACGAGGCAATTAGTTGATTTCATTAATTGAACGGACGGTTATCAAGGAGCATACTAACATAGCCAATGATTGGGAACCGCCTAAGCTCTCTCACAGAGAATCAGTGTGAAAAGGTTCATATCAGTATGCTCCTTGACAACCATCCGTTCAACTAATGGAATCAACTAATCGCCTGGTCTGAAAGAGGCGTTCGGCCTGTTTCAGACGAGGCGGTTTAGTTGATTCTACTAGTTGAACGGACGGTTGTCAAAGAAGATACTGATATGAAGTTGTCTAGTTTACTCTCAACTAGCTGATTGTCATTGAAGACCTATTGAAGTTGACTCCGTGTAAAAGAGTTCATATCAGTATGCTCCTTGACAACCGTCCGTTCAACTAGTGGAATCAACTAATCGTCTCACCTGAAAGACGCCTAACAGTGCGAACATTGGGACAAGGTCGCCGTAACATTTACTGCAACAAGATTTACAGAGCCTCCTCGATTGACACGTTGTGACAAAGTTATATCATTTTCGGTGGCCTCGTATATTTCCGGAACTATTCGGCTTCAATCGTTCATCGATTGAGTCTATTGACCGCCAACCTGTCATCGACCACTATTATTTGTTGTGCGCATTTGTGTTTCACTTTTAGTTAGTTTAAAATAGTTTAAAATATCTTTCAGGCAAAAGTAAACATTACCTAATTCTATGTTTTTTACTTGATACGCGTTGTTGCTCCCAAAATATCTAGAGTTCATGATTCCAAGCTAACCGTGTACAAATAATTCAAACAGGAGACGCAGGTCATATCTGTTATGAAAATGCATAAAGGTACTGTAAAACTTACCTTTACTGGTAATGGTAATATAACATACATATAACATGTAAATGTTTATGAATAATGTTAATGTGATATCGACTTTGCACCTTTTTAATATTTTTATATGTTTTAACTAACAACGTAATGTTGTATTGTAATAATGGATGAAAATGTCAACAATAGCATAGTAGGTAATTATTTTCACTAATTCCTTTAAACTTGCAAAAGACAATAAATTGTCGAAACTTCGTCCTTAATGATCTGAAAATTTGTCTTTCATTTTAAAGCCACAAAATCACATCACTTGCTGTCAGAATTAAAATAAATTGGCTAATTAAAAAATTTCAAGCAATTGTGGTATACTTATGCTTACGCAAACATGTAATAGTAAAACTCTTAGAATAATGTGTATTATAATATATTATATTATTAATAATTACACATTTTTACATATCTGACAATGAGTAATGCGCTATGCTGATGTTTAAATCTTACACTAGACAGTAGATTATCAAGTTATTTCCAAGAATAAAAGGTATACTTATAAATTAAAAGTAAATGTCACTTTCTGTCAACAAGATAGCATATAAAACAAAATATATTCCGACATATTGGCAGAAACTTTAAGCCGACACATCGTAATTTTATCGCATCAATATTATCAATTACGGATTAGATATCGCCACATAGAACATCACCGATTGTTACCGCGTCGAAAACTCAAAATCTTTTCACTTTCTCAAAATAAATATTTTGTTAAGCGTAAACATCGGATCATCGCCAGATTAAACCAAATTAATTCTACAAGCTCCGCTGACTTTTATCTGTGTATCTGTTGGCACTTCATCTGATATGATAGTCCAATACTTCGGTATACCGTTAATGTTTGCGCTGTATTTAGCGCAAATATGCGGAATAAACGCTGAATCGATGCATGAACACTGCACATCGTCTAACTTTGCGGCTAAGCAATTGCAAGAGTAATTTCTATGCGCGTTCGGTGTAATTAGCCATAAAGTGATTTTATGGTCTGCCTGTCAATAGGGTAACAAACCGTAAGGAAATTAAAGTGCGATGTAAATTAGTTTTATGCTTGTCGATGATATATGCGAAATTTGCAAAGTGCTAAACAAGGGAATTTTTATTAAATTCTGATATATCATACGATTGCTCTTTCACAAAATCTATTTGATTATATGTATTTTCAAATATTGTGCCATACAGGAAGAATTAACAGGATAGGATAACTGTGCTGTCCTGGATAGCAGCCTGGGAATGGCTTTGCATGCTTGACAACAGGTAGTTATGGATGCCCATTTATCCTCGTGCCCATTGATTTATTAGGGTTCTGAGTGTAGTCGAAGAAATAGGAAGAACAGGCTTCATTCCGATGTAAGGAGAACACAAACCTCGTTTCCCAGATTACCTTTATGACCTTTAACCCATCTGAGTATCAAGTCATTATCAATAGCGATCGCTTCCAAGGCATTTAGACACTAAGTACTAGGCCTGAAGCGATCTTATAACTGCTGAAGGTTTTAAGGGCAGCTTGGCTGTCAGTATAAAGGACAATACATCGTCCCTTAATGCCCCTTGCTAAAATTTCTTCAGCACCATGCAGGATCGCCAAAACTTCAGCTTAGAAAACCGTAGCTAACCTACCTAGTGCCAACTCTAGGTTGAGCTTAAGGTCCGGAGAGAAAACTCTCGCATCTGTTCCTATTTTTGACAAGAACACGGTAGCGTCTGCCAAAAGCAAACACGGGAGGTATACAGTCCTTCGCGGCACCAAGAAGAGGCGCTTTAGCGATCTCCTCGTGGATGATGTTCATGTGACCGCGGCTTCCCTCCTCCTCAATCACAACACCCCAAGATCACAATCTTATAGCCACAGTAAACGCCGTCACCTTCACGAACAGATCCAAAGGAGGTACCCATAAGAGGGCTTCCATTGCCATCGTCGGCGTGCGCATTGCTCCTGTAATGTTAAGACATGCGATGTGCTGCACATGTATCAGATCATTCCTGGCTACCATTCGTCTCACCCTTGGCCACCAGACGAGGACGCCATAAGTTAGCATGGGTCCAATTATGGCAGTGTACAGCCACAAGGCAATTCTCAGGGAGAGCTCCCAAGTCTTACACAACACGTGACGACAGTGCCAAAAGGATTTCTCGACTGTCATTTTGACATGTTTTCTGTCAAATGTAATACCCAGATATTTGACATCATCCGAGAAATCGAGAGCAGTGCCAAACTATTGTAGTTGTTAGTAAAAAGTACCATCTCTGATTTATCTAAGTTTACAGAAAGCCAACGCTCTCTACACCAATTTTCGATAGACCTCAGAACAGTCTGCATCAAATTACCGAGCACGTTCTCAAACCTTCCATTAATGAGGATGGTAACACAAGATGGTGACAAAGTGATGACAAAACGCCTCTTTGGGGACGCCCCCAGTCTACGTGCCATCTCACGCTGACATCTCCCACACTTATTTCTACTGTGCTCTGCTCCAACATATCCTACAAGGATCGGCTCAACACCGTGCCTTGCTACAGCATTGACAATACCATTGACAGAAGCTTTATCAAAAGCTTCTTTTATATCTGGGAATATCCCGGGATTCACATTTTATTGTCCAACGATATCTCTATCCGTCACACTACTGAGTCGAGGGCAGACTCGGTAGATGTTCCACGGATGTCTGCATGTTGATTTGTTTGAAATGGATACAACGGTAAAGCCATAAAGGTCGCACTGTTGCTCCAAAGTTTTCAGCAGAAAATTGGTCAAACTTATCGCCCGGTATGATTTAGCCAAAGTATAGTCAGAACACCCTGTATGATGACCGAACTGTTGCTGAATTATCTAGATATTTAGTTGATTTATTCACTAATTTTCAATATACATATTAACATTTTTGGATTAAATGATATACCTACAATTAATTAATTTACCTACAAGAATCTTCAACACTTTAACTAAACTTTAGCTATTATACGATAATCTAATAACGTCTACCTAATAGCTCCTATTAGCATTGGTGTTTTAATCATAATATATTTAGACAATTTTTCTACAAAATAGATGCCGAAAATGTACAGTAAGATATTTTGTTTCGATAAATCAACTATGTATGTTTAAATAGATAAAACAAAAAAAAAGTATGTATTCATCTATTTCGATCGACACGGCGCACAGTGGTCCAGGGCCGGCAAAAAATCAGTTTTGACAAGTATGAAATCGAATGATATATTTGCCGTAAATAGTTAGTTAAATGTTCAAACTTCATGAAAAATGCTATTTTGCAATATTTCTTCGTAATAAACTATGCAATATCCCCGCTCAAAGTTGGCGTAAGTAAAAATCCTGAAATAACCACATATTTTTGTTAGAATTAATAATGCTGTATTTTAATAAGTTGTTATCTAAATTGAATATAACTTCTGGAGTATGTTCTATGGTCCTTATATGGTTTATATTACTGCTAAAAAAAAATTGATCTAATTTGTAAAATGCTTGATTTTATCAACAGTTTTCTAAATACTACATTTATACATGAAAAAAAAGTTCAGGTAGACTTTTAGTGGTCATCGGCAATTATCGACAAGCAGATTTTTACATGTACATGATCTCTAATGCCTCTAGTATAATGTCAAAAAAGAATCAGCTGCTCCTTTTTGCTCCTCTCCGAGAAAATCATATTTAATTGCGAGCATGTCTAATAAAGTTGCCATTCGCCATTGTATTATGCGGCCGACAATGTACCTCCATATATCATCTATAGCCACATTTATATTTATGTGTGTTTATGTCAATTTGAATGTGTGTAATGTGTGTACTTGTATATAGGTATCTTGGTCTATTGATTTTTAATTTTGAAAGTTTTAGTTGTTAGGATCTTTTTTTTTTATTTTACTTATCTGCCACGAAGGTATTTATGTATTGGAAATAAAAGCCATATTTATTCTAAGAATGCGTATATGGTATTTTTTTTTCAAATATACTGTAATCCTTAAACGGAAATGTAGATTTAGTTTGGAGATATATTGCCTTTCTTTCGTACTACAAAAAAAAATCGTTTTTTTTCTTTCGTAAAATGGTAAAATGTGTTTAAATTATTTTGCAATACATGTTTTAGCTCATTCTTTGGCTATATTTCCAGTGCTAGAGTATACTGTATATTTGGTGCCACAGCCTTTAATTAAACCTTAAGTATTATAATTATTATTAGTACACTACACGCGCGTATAAATTTTATGGAATGCATATTATATATATTATATAGAATACCGATACAAAAATGGTCTGCTGTAACACTGGAACAAAAAACAATGATATTTAATACAAAGAAAAAGATTCAAGACGAATTTACGAAGAAATTGGGGATTAAAGTAGATTTTGTGCAGCAAGATTCAGGAACCAGCAATGATGGGAATACCGCTAGAAGGTTTTTCAAAATCCTCAAAATGACTGCAGATATAACCGGGGTTGATGTAGAACTAATTGAAAGACAGTGTAATTTTGCAAGTAATAACAAGTAGTGCAGTAATTCATTCCGATAAATTTGAAAAGTACGCGCGTGACACTGCAGAATTATATGTAGTTAGGTATAATTGGTACTATATGCCTGTAAGCGTGCATAAAGTTTAAATTCATGGCAAAGATATAATAGACAGAGCTGCTTTACCTGTAGGATTATTGTCAGAGGAAGCATAAGAAGCCCAAAATACAAATTATATAAAGTATGGAGCCCACCATTCGCGAAAATTTTCTCGTAAAGCAACAAACATTATGCATATGCTGCTGCTAGCATCTGATCCGCTTATTTCAAACGTGAGACGTTTGCCTCCTAAAAAATTTTTGAATTTCACGATGACGCTACAGATTTACTTCGAAATGATTCATAGATTATACCCTCAAATTAGTCTCGAGTGCAGTACTCTTGGGACTCAGTAGCAGTTCCTCTTATTTTGGAATACATACTTTCTGACTTAAACCTTATTCTCTTATTCAGTATCACTTATCTCACACACAATCATCATGAACCATTTAAAAGTTATATAGTAATAATAATATTTTTGCAAAGACTAGACACCGCTAAATAAACTTCAAACTCAAAAGTTAATTCCAAATTATATTCTCGTATCACTCTCTATATATCATTTAGGTACAACGTTAGTAATTGTTGTATGTGCAATTCGGTTTCTTATATTGTTTTTTTTTACTATAGAATCTGTGTTTTAATTATTATGTTATATAACGGCTAAAGCTTTGTACATATATATTTAATTATTTTCACCAATTTCATTGCCGTTAGAACAAATTTCTCTACTGTTAGTAATTAGTTCAGTTGTGTATTATTAAAAAGTATCTAACCATTTCTGTTTGTTTATAATAATGTTAAAACATTTTTAAGCATAGCAAGCGGTTATTAATAATTCTTCTGAATATTTTCTCATTTTATGAATATTTTCCGGTTTTGTATTATTATCATTACTATTATTATTGTTAATATTATTATACATATGTGTATTTAACTAAAATAGTTAAAAAGAAAACCATTAATGAATAGAAACTGCAATACCTAACATTATTTGAATAATTTATGTATTTCCGCCAATAATTACGTCGTGATTTTATGTTCAATCTTTTTTTCTTTTATGCAATTCAAATCGCCTATATTTAATCTCATTATCCTGAAAAAATTATTAAAAAACTCCATTCCTATCAAAAGTTACAGATTTATTTCCGCAAAAGCGCGTTTCTGGACCACTGTGCGGCGTGCGTTACTTCGGGTTTATTACGAGTAGATTTAAATTTGAGGGTTTAAATCGTCTATAGTGAGTAGTGAATCGATCATTCTTACAGACGAGTTAAACAGCAACACTTTAACACAGGCAATAAGTTGTGAATAGATATTTTAACCATTTCAGTAGTTTAGGCATTACATCTACTATTTATTAATATTTCCCATTTTGTTTGTAAAAAATACACCGACAATATACAAAGCTAAACATAATATCTTTTTCCTTTGTATCGCAAACACTTAAATAAACATAATGTTCGTGTTCATATCTCAACAGGTGATTCCCGTTTCGCATTTAATTTTATAATTCTAACGCAAGACGTATTAATACTACTAATAACAGTTTACCAGAGATCTTCGGCTAGGCTGTACATATACGTTCTAACGCTATCTGGGTATACGATCTCCGAGACAGAGCACCATTACAGGAGAAAGCATGACAATATTTGTATAACGGAAGGGTGTTGCAACGTACTAGTATAAAACGTACATACGAGTACCTATGCATGTGTTCGTAAGTACCCGTTCAGTACTTTGTGCTAGCAATGAGGAAGAAACCTCTGCTCTGTCGGTATGAATTTATAGAAATGTGTTTCTGCAGTTTAAATATTTATAATGTTATCTGTGTTGTGCATATATATTATATATTCATTCGTATATGTGTTTCGATACCGCTCTGCGATTCACTGTTATGCAATAGAGCACGATGTATTTACATGCAGTATAGGCATATCTGCAGAATAATTTTATAAATTATACTGTGTGTAATTGCATTGCAATTATACATTTATATTGCTGCCACTGTAATAGCAGAATATTTTTGTTCCTGCATATTTTTTTCAAGGTGTCAAAATCACCATTCAGTTGTACTAAGCTCTGAGTGATAAACATACATAATAATAATAATAATAATAATAATATATAGTCTTTATTGGATGTCCTTACATACCAAGTACATAATCATACAACATAAAACATAAATTCGATTTAGGAAGTACTTAATAGTAATTAGAAAAACACAATTGAATAAATATACACGCACCTCCACAATAGAAATATCCATAAGAGAATAAAAAAAAAAACAAGCTACTATTAGTATTTAAAAGGACATACCCAATCACAAGGCGAGGTTCAGAAAAGAATTCTGTTTTTTAACTCGACCTGGACCATTATTGTAACTGCCTAATGTAAACTCTAAACCTATTTCCAGTAGCATGATATTCTAACCTTGCGTCTCTCTTTTCGTATGTACGATATCTTACTACATACTTTGTGAAACCCTGTCCTGCTCTCCCCTCAAAAAAATCTTCAATTTACTCTGAAATACAGCATCTGGCAGTAGTCTCATAGTATTGGGTATCTTATTGTATTTACTATATATGGAGAAGGCAAATGGGCGCTGAAATAGTGCAGTCTTATGAGGAGGAGGAGATTCCTAAATCTAGTTGTAATGGAATGTGTATCTGCGCGATTTTTTTTTTAATTTTTTAAAAAGATATGGGGGTGTTTTTGTCATCAATAATTTATGATAAAAACGCAAGCTTCGCAACTCCCTCCAGTACTTCATACTCAACCAATCGGCTTCCACCAATTTGAAAGATATGTGCTCAAATTTTCTAATTCCATATATAAATCTGAGACAGGAGTTTTGCACTTTTTGAATTCTGTACTCCGTATCGCGATCCAATGCTGCATGGTAAACCGTGGAACAGTAAGTAAAATTTGAGAGCACAAACACTTAACTTAGTTTTAACATCTATATTAAGCATTTGTCTCTAGGGATATAACTTTCTAAGCTGAAGGTAACCACTGCTGATATATTTGGTAATTTGATGTTTATATCTAAATGTATTATCCAAAACAACACCCAGATTCTTTACCCAGTCATTAATAGGCAGTACCACATCGTTAAGCATAATTTTTATTGTATTTTTAAGTTCATTACAGGTCTTATTTTTGCCAAATAGTGCTACCTGTGATTTGGATGTATGAATCCTTAAATTTCTGTGAACAGCATAGTTATATATTGATTTTAAGTCAGAATTCATATTATCAACAGCGTTCCGCCACTCGTGTGGTCTGAAAGAGCAGTACAGTTGCGTGTCGTCAGCAAACATATGAATTTCACAAAACTGTATACTCTTAACCATGTCACATGTGTATAATGAAAATAAGAGCGGACCCAGAGTGGAACCTTGTGCAACACCCTGTGTAACAGGAAGTGCTTTTGATGTGACTCTACCCAGCTGCACGCTCTGTTGCCGGTTTCGGAGAAAATTGTTAATAAGTTCCACAGAATCGCTAAAAAAACTCATACCACTTAATATAAGGGCCATCAGGTCGTGATTTACTGTATCAAAGGCCTTACTAAAATCTAATAGTGTTAGTATTGATAAGTCTACTCGATCTGTAGCTTCGAGAATATCATCGGTGATTTTAAGTAGTACAGTTTCGCAGCCATAACCCGCACGAAGGCCAGACTGTACATCAGGCAATATAGACTTCGCCTGAACAAATTACGTTATTTGTGCGTGTAATATTTTCTCGAGTATTTTTGAAAGTACAGGAAGAATACTAATAGGTCTTAAATGTTGCATTTCAGTGGGTTCTTTAACATCTATTACGGAAGTGGCAAAGAATTGTAGGATATTTTGTATGGAGTCCACGTTGTAACTACGTAAATGATGGTTCGATTTATCAAAACATCTGTGGCACAATCATAAAACAACTGTGTGGCGTATCATCGAAGACACAAGCCTTGATTCAAAATTAAAAAGAGGCATATTGATATAATGAAGACACTCCAATGATTTCCAAACTCTATTTATGTCAAACTTGAGTCAAAAGTTTTGTCTAACCATAGGCAGTACAGAAAAACTCGACATGACCCAATTTCAATATATTAAGCGAGGGTTTTACTTAATTTATTTTTTATGCTGTGATACCTTTATTGATGTTAACTACCAGTATTCCTTATATATTTCTCTACATAAGTCTATTACTCTTTTGGGTTAAAATATCTTTGAAAATAGAAAACGATGGCTCCATATTGGCTGCTAAGTGGAGATGATCAAAATAATGTTTTGCTATTCTATATTTTTGTGCAGCTCCATTTGTAAAATATCTTCGGGTCCAGCATTACTATGAACATTTTGCTGATATACATCCCACAACTGACTGAGACTGAAAGCCAACAATTTGTGGCATCCCAACTTAGAGTCGGAGGGCACACTGATACTACGGGTACAATGCTGGACGGGCTATTGCTGCAAATGCCAGCGGACAGTATGGCACCCCAAATTATTTTCAATGAAAAGGTGAAAATCTCCATATCGAACAGAGACCAGGCACGTAATGATATCACTGCTCTACCAGGCTGCTATCAGGGCAGTCTCGAACCCTATAACTAGGTCAAAACTAGCTAGAGACTGCAAACAATCCCTCAATACACTGGTACGAGACTACATGTCGTCTCTGATTTGGGTGCCGGGACATGAGGATATAAAGGGCAATATAATAGCCGATGAACTAGCCACGGATGGCTCTAAAAGACACTTCATAGGTCCAGAGTCCGTATGTAGGATTACTAAGGACTATGCAAGGAGGGAGATTTGGACCTGGTTAAATAAACAAAGTACAAAGAAATGGAGGTCGACTAAAAGTCAACTACATACTAACGCGCTAATAAGGGATGGGGATGCTAGATTCTCTGATAACCTACTCAGACGCAGCAAGAAAGAAGTTAAAACCATTACTGGGCTGGCAACTTGATACTGTCCCCTGGAAAAGCATCTATAAAACACAGGTCGAGTAGGCGAGCCATGGTGCAGAAGATGCGAACTACAGGAGGAAACGAGTTTACATGTAATCTGCACGTGTGAGGAATTAGGCAGAAATATAGTTTCCACCGAGCAAGATACTGGGCTTTATAGAGAACACCAAGCTGCTCCAGTGGAAGTAAGAGATTTAATGAGACGGTACAATGAGCAGCTAGCTCAAGTGCCTGGACTATAGGTGCCCACCACAACTTAAAGAAGAAGTATGCTCTTCATAAGGAACTTTAAGATGATGGGATTCAATTCTATCTTTATTTTCATATTTCCAAATCAGGTTTTGCAGAATTAGAAAATAAGTAATATTTATATAAAAGAAAACATTTATTAAGAAAGCTATTACAAAATATGCCACAAGTTCTCTCTGTCTCTCAAGGTACTTGGATTCTATGGATTTCTAGGGAGAACATTTTTGTATGAGTAATTTAAAATGAACCACGCAAAAACGTGTATCTTTATTAGTATACGACTACTTAACAAGTCTGCTGGAACAACCCACAGTTTCCGCAAGTAAATACATGCAACCTTAATTAAAATACCCTTCCTTAATTAAGTTACGTATCGTTCATGGCGGAACTCTTTTAGCCATTAGATTAGAACACTTTATACGCATTAACGTGTTTCCATCGTTTGCATAATTTCCCTTCATCTTTCTCCAACTTTTCCACAGGCTACTTACAACCGGCTCCTTCTTAAAATAATCACGCAACACGGATTTGCATAGCAGCGTGTCAATCTCAGAGCTTTCGACTTTAAACTAAGACATTAACACGCACGAAACGAGTATAGATAATTCATATACGGGCGTTTTGTACGACATGCAACAGCGCGGCGGTCGTAAACGTATTTCGGTTGCGTCCATTCAGGTTTTTGGGCGGCCACCGATCATGGGGAATCATGAATATTCACTAGATTTTCGATAGTAATTACACACTTTCGCCGGCGGCCCACGTGATACTGTCGCTTGTTACGGCGGCGAGAAAATAGACGCTTTAGGAATTGTTAAAAGTTCCACAAAAACGAGCACGCCTACGCGTTTTTTAGGCACACACAAGATTGGTGTGTAATTAATGGACGAGTAGAAACACGAACAGTGGTCATTTCATTCATGAAAAGCGCGAGTTCCAGCAGCTAATATAGGCAGAGGCGAGTCGATTGTTAGACGAAACAGATGGAGTCGAGTACGACTCGTTATGCGGTTAACAGGTACAAAATTAGCATTAATTAAAAGAAAGTTTACGTAATTTATTTGTATGGTTGTTAAGGAGCCATCTGGCGTCGTCGGTTGATAATAATGTAAGAAAAAATCTCTTAGAAAAATTTGTAGCTCTTTGCAAGAGAGATGGGTCACATGTTTACTACTTTTTTAAATGAAACCATATTATATTATGTTAGTAATCAATGTTAGTATGTGTAAGGGAAGTATTGATATAATGCCATGGATGGCGAAGGTTGGGTACATGGAGGCTGTGCGAATAACGTGGATGAGTTCGTCTTCTATTGTCTCAATTGTGAAGATTCAGTTTAATATTCTTATCGTTATTGTAGTTTTTATTTTATTTTA
This sequence comes from Protaetia brevitarsis, assembly GCA_004143645.1. Classification (NCBI taxonomy): domain Eukaryota; kingdom Metazoa; phylum Arthropoda; class Insecta; order Coleoptera; family Scarabaeidae; genus Protaetia; species Protaetia brevitarsis. The sequence goes on along the minus strand of RXPK01000327.1, from coordinate 807,754 downwards.
AGTAGTTCCGCTTTAAAGAGTTTAAGCTGTGTTCTTGCATGTTTTTAAGCATATTTTAAAAATCTATTCTTTTTTACTTATTACCTGGATTTATGGTACGACTCATTCTTAACTCACCTGGAACCCCATCTTGCCCCCATGGTGGGGCACACAATTTACACATTTCTTTTCAAAATTTTCTCACAACATCAAGAGTACCCATCGAAAACTTGTAAATTCATCCATCAGCAGATAAATGTTTAAAGATTACAACAAGCGTACTTAGAACCTTGTATATCAATTTGCAATCCTGATGCAGTGTTCTAAAGCTTAATGTTCCCATCTTGCCCCACCTTCCCCTACCCAGTATATGCACACTTAGCAGTTTTAAATTATAATATATACTTTTGATTTACATAGGGAGGGTAGCCTCCAGCAATGTAAACTTCTGCTGCATAGAATTCCCCTTGCTTCATAGTCTATGTGTACCTAAAGGCTCCTGGATTCTGGATTCTGGATTTTTGGTTGGGAAGGGCGGCTAGCCACTTAGGGCACTCCTAAAACCGTCCATTGTGCTATACCTTCCTTATGGGCTAAGTCGCTCACCCGACAGCCCTACTCGAGCCAAGCCAAACGAAAATGAACTCGGACAGTGTAGAAGTGAGGTACCGCCAAAGCTGGCATAAACACTGGGCCAAAACTCCCCCAGGGGGAACCTCTAAGTTGGGCAAGCGCCGGATTGTCACATAAGATGTGCTCCGGCGTCTGTCTCTAGGTAACATGCACGGCAGAGTGAGCTGCTAGTCAGCCCTATGCGGTGCATGTGTTTATTAATAAGCTTGCAGTGGCCAGTCAATAGCCCTACAACTTGACGTAGTTTACTGCGAGAGAGCTGCAGATAATATCTTATGCTTAGGATGGCTTTGCGTGCTTGATCTGCTATCTTGCTGTCCTCGTGTAGAGTAGTGGTCCATTGATTTATTAGGGTGTTGAGGATAGCCGAAGAAGTGGTAAGAACAGGCTCAACTCCCATGTAAGAAGAACACGAACCACCTCACGCCAACCTATCTGCAGCCTCATTACCCAGATTACTTTTATGACCTATAACCCATCTGAGTATCAAGTCATTATCAATAGCGATCGCTTCCAAGGCATTGTGACACTGAAGTACCAGAGCTGATCTTATAATTGCTGATAATTGCTGAGGGCTTTAAGGGCAGCTTGGCTGCCAGTATAAAGGACAATACGTCATCCCTTAATGCTCCTTGCTAAAATTTCTTCAGCACCATGCAGGATCGCCAAAACCTCGGCTTGGAAAACCGTAGCTAACCTACCTAGCGCCAACTCTAGTTGAAGATACTGTGGTCTCCGACTTTGCTGGAGAAGCCCTTGCATTCACTACGTTTTGCTATGTAAGCCCCAAGGCCTGCTTCCGACCATAACACCAATTGCAGCTGTGGAAGCCCAAGAATGGTCTCTATAGCACGATGCCCAAAATAAGCAATCCTTTGGACTTTACTAAGTGCACTTATAGCATAGCTTAGATTTGCTTTATGCCACCAGGCTAGCGAGGCGTAAGTTATAGAGGATACTAAACTTTCGTGTATAACCAGTGTTAGCTCCCATGTTTTAGCGAACATACCTCTACAGGCCCAGAAGTTCCTAATGTGTCTGTTCGTTACATGTTCTAGGTATGATTTGTACAATGGTTTGGCGTCCAAGAAAACCTCTAGATATTTAACCTCGATTGATACGAGTATTTTGGAGCCGAATATAGCGGGACACTGGAGTTTGGGAAGCTTCCTCTTCCATGTGAACGGCATCATAGTCGTTTTACTAGAGTTGACATTAAGAGCTACTTGCAGATTCTGCCAAGGGAAGGAAGAAACACCAGTTCATGTACTGAGCCAATACGATGTGTGTGGAGTTTTTAAGGAATATTCTTTTAATTATTTTATAGACGTTGCCAATGCGATGTGTGTGGAGTTTTTAAGGAATATTCTTTTAATTATTTTATAGACGTTTCAAAACAAGATTTGAAATAGTGCAACAACGTATTGCTGTGGTCTGGCACCCCGGTTTTCGCAAATTCAGTTTTTTTTTTCTTGTTTACTCCGATAAGCCTTTGTCAATGTTTCGAAAAAATTTTCACAGATATAGTTTTTATTTTTATAAGATTTAGTTAATGATTTGATTGTTTGGTTTTATTTTATTTAAATGTTCAGTTGTTTTAAATTAATTTCACTCTGTAAAATGTATAGTTTTCGCTAGTCTATTTTCTGTTAAGTTTTCTTCGATGTTTAGTGCGGCTGCGTTAGGCGTTAGCGCGTGAGTAGGACTTTATATGTATACAACTGTTTAACCTTGTTAGAACTAGTTCCGAGATAGACACAAAAGCGTGAGTACATAAAATTTGTAATTGTTTGCTGCCATTTTGTTAATACTTTTGATTTAGAGATTTGTTTCGTTTAATTTGAATTTATTTTGTCCATCAAGGAACTCGCGTAATAATAATTGTTATTATATTGTTGTGTGCACAATTTAGATATAAGATCATTTATTATTTTTGTTCTGGAAGATATTTTAGTTTAAAGAGTTAATTTTTCGTTTTTTAATTTTGCTGATTTGTATTTGGTTATTAATCACCTCGGGTTGGGTGAATAGAAGCATTGTGCTTGCACTTAAATTTTTCTTTTGTAAATTTACTTGATTTGTCCACGTTTAATTTTGAAACCACGTGGATTGAATTGATATAGAAAGGATTATCTTCCTGAACTAATTTGTTTTTTGCTTTGATATAGGATTTAGCATTGTCCTATTGTAATTGAGAATCACGTGCAGTTTTTTGATTTAAGCCAGGACCCTCTGTCCACGGTTTTTTTTTTCTGCAAAATTTTGTAATTAACAATTTTTTTCCTTTTTTTTATAATAAAAATTCATGTTTGTTTATTAACGTCATTCAAAATTCTGTTCTTTTATTTTTGTTTAAACCTTTCCAATTTTTGGGATATTTAAGAAAGTCAGATTTCTTTCACCCACAATTTACTTGTCGTGGTTAGTTTCAAGTTTTAATTCGCGAGGGTAACTCTGAGGTTATTAGTTCTTTTGCGTTCATTAGATTTTTATCCGTTGAGCTAGCTAATTTAATTTTTCTTTTTTAATATTCATTTTGCATTTTTCAAATTCAGATAGGACACAGTAGTATCTACCTTGCTTAAACTAGCAGTGATAACTAGCACCGTATTTTCTGTTGCTCCGAAATCAATATTATTTGCACAATACAACTATAAGTAGGTAGGTTAGTTCTTCTTTGTCGCTCTTCAGCACGTATGTATTTTATCTAAAAACCTGTGACCATCATCAGTGCAGATACCAACCAGGCTATCAAGAACGAGTAAAAGGCACAAATTGATATAAATAAAACCCCAGGAATATTTTAATTGCCAACCAGATTACCGAGAATTCAACCTTGGATACGTCGCCATAACGCAACGGTAAAAATATATATATTAATGCTGCACCTTTGCTTTTTTTTTTCTTCGTGTCAGAGCAAGCAGAGTACACACCATACATAAGTCGTTCCCACTTCGTCTTATAAATACAGAACTGCAAGACTGGGACGCTTTAACTCTTGAACGTTCTACGTGTATATGAAGGTATATAAACGCGATTAACAGTATACGCCATTCGATTTGCTCTTGTTTCTTTCGCTCTTCTCCGTCTTTTCCGGTCGGTTGACTCTTCGGCTGGTCGGTATTCGATCCATCAGGTAATGGCCTGGTAATTACCCTGGTAATATTTTTTTTGCCTTTTGAGATCTTCGGACGCGGCGACTGTTTTGTTATGCCGTCGGTTTCTCGCGCTCTGTTTTTCTTTCCTTGGCCCTCTCGTATTTTATTTTCTTCGCGATTTACTGGCAATCCCATTATATGTTATGTCTCTGTCCGGTGATGCTTCCGCGTTTTTATCGCAATAGTGGACACAAACGTAATTACCTGGAGAGGTCAAGGAGAGACGGCCAGTGAGTTTTGTGTTGAGACGGTTTTCTCCGATTACCTTATTTGCAGGCCTTTATAAGGAAGATTTTGTACTAGTAAACGATTCTCAGATTATTGGAAACAATGGTTGATGAACATCTTTTTGTCTTCAAGAGATATCACGTTGGAATATATGCTGCAACAAAGTTTTTTAATCTGCTGCAATTAGGTATCAGTGTAAGGAATGTTGTTATCTCCTTACTAAGTACTTGAAAAAAATATCTATAGATTATTATTTATTCATCCCTTCTCATATTTATAAGATAAAGAATATTCTTATTTTTTTCAAGTACTTAACGGGAGGAAATGTATACGCATTAGTTCTTAATTGGCTATTAAATTACAATTCCATCCATTTGCAATCTTAATGACGTTTGTTTGTCAAAATTAAATCGTTGGTTGAAACCCTAATAAATAGGTTTTGATAAATTAACTTTATTTGGAACTAAAAGGGCCAATGTCAATATTCTACTGTTTTCATTAAACCGTTGTATTTTATTTGTTTTCATATTTTGCTCGAGTATTCTATGCGCTGAGCCAGCTACGCAAGATTTGCACTTAATTGATTCTTGAAAGGTATATTCAAACAAAACAAAAGGCGGAGGATACACTAAAGCAAGAGGTGATACCATTAGAGAACTCTTTCGGATTCACTTGCCAGGATATATATATAGAATTCTGTAAACTTCTACCACCCCTCACCACAAACTGCACTGAACTGGAGGTATCATCATCAGCAGAAACATTGAACTGAAGCTAGTTCAGTGTTTCTGCTGATGATACTGGCTTTGCTATTAGAATACGTACGTCAGTTTGTACAGTTTGTGGTAGGGTTAGTGGACGTTTGCAGTTTACAGTGTTTAAATTAATCCCAAGTGGCGAATTAAATGGTAAAACTACGATGAGATACCTGTAGTCGTCAGAGGGCGTTATTCGAGTAAGCGCCATTAAAGTTTTTATTCGATAGTAGTTTATTTGAGTATGTTAGCTGCTGACGTGATTTGTGCACCTACTAGATATACCGTAATTTCCGAAGCGATGGATGAGTTGTTGTAATCAAAGGCAACAGTGGAATCTGGAAAAACTACTGGATGTGATTAAAGGATAGACAAATTGAAAGTTATATTTTAGCATGGCATAAGTAGGCACATGTACGCAATATCGTAAGCATACACATGGTACGTGCCGTAAATGTCAACATTCAATTCGTTTCAAAAGCGTTTATACTGTGGCAACATATTACGGAACGGCCGTCACTTTGTGTAGTGGAAACGCTTACTAATATGTATCGTATTCCTACTCACAATCAGAATACCGCCATTGTGTCCCATTAACAAATCAGTAAGCGGCCAATTTATTTGTATTCATTTATTTAGAAGCTAATAGGCATATTACCATGTCACTGGTAGAAATAAATGCTTATAGCAAAAAAAAAATGATTTATGTATCATCTTGTTGCTTTATTGATTAGAGGTTGCTATTTTAACGTTTTTCTTTTTTTTTTTGTGTGTGTATTGCAGTGAAATGGATATACCCAAATCATTTATGGGTATGTTGAATTACTTATTGTGTGTTATACTTGCAAAATTATAAGCTAAATTATGAAACCAATTGTTATTTCACTATACAGTTAAATAGTATTACTTTAGTATCTAAGATATCGTTGGCAAAAATAAATAGATTGTCGTTCCAAACAATGAATGAAAGATATTTTATTTAATTCAAACTATTAGAATGCTTAAGTTTAGAATATAGAATGTGATACGAATAAATTAGGTTTCTAAATTTTAAGAAATCAAATATTATACGCCAACTTCACTCTTTTCTGCAAACAACAAATCATTTTTCTCAATTTACGAAACGAATTAACTTCATCCTCCAATCTAAATCCATAAGATATTACTATACAGGTAGCAGCCAAATGCTCGATATTCCGGTTAAAGTCAGCATCTAAGTTTCTTACACCAAAATAATCAAACGGATTGTATTGGGTTAATACTGTTGCAGAACATATTTTTCTTATTGAAAACGATGTAAATTTAATTTAATCTAACAATAATAAATTAAAGTATTTCATTAGTAGCTGTACTTGCTGGATGTGTAACTTATAGTGGGTGATGGTCAAATTATAACATTCTTAGGAATAACTAGAGTATAATTTCTACGCTATTTCATTGCTTATGATAGAGATACATTCGTCCTATCTAACCATACTCATCTTTGGTTTAGATTACCGAAAGTAAATGAAGAATGCTTCAAGAATTTAACTCAGATGACATTAACGAGCTTCTCCTTATTGGGTTTCGAAAAATAATCGGAGGCCAAGTTCAAGAATACTTTCATTGTAACAGGTATCCTCTGAACTCTATAAGTAAACACAGTTTAGGTCACCAAATCATATAGTCATGTCATATGCGCCTGCACATCATACCACGATTTATTGCTGATTTGAAACTTATTTTCCGCTGATACATATATTATATTCGAGTAGATACCTAAATGGTGTGTTGATGAAGTTTTTTGTTTTTTTTTCGCACAATGTATAAAAAATATATTTACATGTCCTATGTTTATCACCCTGTTATATTTTAATATTATATTATTTATTTTTTATTCATATATATGAATAAAATTTTTCTATATGTGTTATTATTGATACAACACCTAGTACTCCTTACTACAAAATTGTAGTGTTATCTGAAAATGTTTATTATTAATAATGTTTGAGTTTACCTTGAAAGTTTGTAGCAATCATTAGAATAATATTGTTGTATTTTTTCACACAGAAGTGTAATAAATAGTAAAAAAACTTGTATTAAATTTAACTTCCTAATAAGGTGATTTTTCATAAATGTATGTAACTAAAATTATACACTATTGTGTCAACGCTTGCAATAGATTTTTCAGTAATTTTTACAACAATAATGTATTTAATAGAAATACAATCCGTTAACTACAATCGTGTCGTAGAAATTTAGATTTAGAAGTTATAGCCAGTCGTATTCTCACGACAAATTGTAGTTAATTGTTCTACAATTGTTGGTTTTTTGACAATGTTTTTTCCGTGAGAGATTGTAAGTTCTAAGGGTCATAGTTTAATCTATAGCAACAATTCAGTAAAAATGTAACAAATGCTGTGACTTTCCACTTCAGCAAATATCTAGTAATCAAATTTAAACAACAGAAAACTAACCGTAATGCATATAAAATACAATATTAATTTACAACATCGATGCGTATTATCGACTGCAAGAAGATCAAGCAGGCGCCTAGACAAAAACCAACGTATAATCATCGTTAGAGAAGATTATTTCTGGTTTTTCATTCTTCGTTTTTTAACTGCGACTGGCTTTGATCTGCTCGCGAACACGGCGCCTGACACGCTAAGTCATTAATCTTATGACGAATCGCCTGGCGACTGGATCCGAAAGCCAATACGTTTGCATCCATCAGCAGAACAGTGTAATAATGTTTGATCGTTGGAATTAATTTCCAGTCCGATTTTTTCACCAGGATTTGTTTACTGACCGATACGAAAGGGTATCAAAGAACTTGCTTATTTTGTGTATAGTTTAGAACTGTTGTCTATGTTATGAAGTTGGATTTTGTTCGGCGAATCTCTATGAAAGATTATAGTGACGTAGAAATGTTGCCGAAGTTCTGTAAAAATAAACAGTGTTGAATCACGATTGGATTCCAGTTTACTTATAGTCTAGAAGAAATTGTTTAAATCTGATTCTTGTTTATAGGTATTCCAAACAAATTAATTTAAAATCTGTTTGTATTACTGCCAGCGTCAATTTTATAAGAAATGAAGCAGTAATAATTCTTTTTTACCTATAAGCCTTTTATATAACTTTCGTTTATATACATTAAAAATGAACCATTGACATGAACAAAAATCAAAATCGTTTTACAAAGCAAACAAATCCGCTGTGTGTAAATCAATTTACTTTTCGATGTAACGTCATTATATAACACGGCTACATGACGTGCGTCAACGCAAAACTCATCGAGAACAACGAACAAAAATGTTAAACAACAAGAGGAGTGCGCCATACTTTCGGATGTGGGTCAGAAAGAAGGGCACACAGAATTACCGCTAGGCCGCATCAGAAACAGAACACGCACGAACGGCACACTTTCCGAGTCAATTTGTAGGGTGAATTCTGTTTTAATTCCGGCTTGATATCAGTCACTAGTGCTTTTAGAAGGAAGATATCGTTAATTTAACATATGAACTAAATACGGCCTAATTGTAAGATAACATTTCTAGTAATGTACTAGTGAATTGCCGATATTTAAAAAGTAATATGTATTCGGTTGCCTGATACATAGTTAGCTGAGCTGTGCACATACAGGGTGTTTTGAAATATCGTTTAAAGTTTTTAAGGGCATGTAGTACGATCGAAAATAAGGTTAAAAATCATAATAAACAATGTTCACAATCAACCGTTTACGAGATAACAGCGAGTGTCCTAGTAAGTACATGGATATAACATATCCACGTAAACAGGTGCTTATCAGCTATTGTTTTATGACAGTTTAATTGACGTCTGTGCAATTTGTAGCAATTACAATTGTAGAGTATTCAAATGCTGAAATGAGCCATATGGTGTTCATGTACGGTCGTGCTAACTAATGGGAATTCTTGTACAATCAGTCGCTTCTATGCTGAACGTTTCCTGATCGCCAATGCCTTCGCATGTGATGTTTCAGACGGTGTTTCAACGACTAAAGAGAAACTGCTTCGTTTGAGAAGCGGTCTTCTGATACTGCACGGCAGAGAATAGCATGTACTCCACAGATAGAAGCGAATTTGAATATTATTAATATGAAAATACCGAAACTAGTGTTAGAAGAATTTCGACTCAAGTGGGTGTAAGCAGCAATCTTGTTTGAAGAACTCTCATGAGCAACTCCTATACCCTACCATATCCAACGGGTACAAGCCTTACTGCTCCGGATTATCAAGCGAGAAGGGCTTTCTGTGAGTGGCCAGATTCGCTGATAACAACTCTTTTTCACTGATGAAGGCTGGTTTTACTAAAAATGGAATATTTAATTTCACAACAATCAGTTGGTGTGACACAGAATCCTCATGCTACGTTGAAGCCAGGCACCAGCAACGTTTCTCTCTAAACTCTGGTTAGGCATGATAGGGGAACAGTTGTTAGGACCGAATGTTTTGCCACAAACGCTTAAACAGGTCCTGCATACTTCGAGTTTTGGAAAATACTTTATCTGAATTTGGAAGATTTACCTATAAATCTAGACTGAACTCTGATTTATGCAAGATGGAGCTCCATCGCACTTAAACGCGTGCTGTTAGGGAAACATCTTAACAGTGAATTTCCTGGGAGATGGATAGGGCGAGCAAGATCCATTGCTTGACCTCCAAGGTCTCCCGATCTAAACCGTTGGACTTTAGTAATCTGGGGTTATTTGAAAAGTTAGTGTACGCAAAACCGGTAAACGATCTTCCAGAGTTGCGCCAACGAATAGAACACTGTTGCCAGATAATATGAGGAAAACCCTTGTTTTTTGAAAGAGTGCTCGCTTCCTTTGAAAGTAGATGTAGATCTTGTGTCGAAATGGAAGGACGTCATTTTGAACATCTTCTTTAGTTATAATCTATTTTATGTTAAAATACAATAACATCTTAATAAAAACCGCTAAAGCAAACTTATTTTGCAATTGCGATAAAATCTCTGTTATCTCGTAAACAGTTAATTTGTGGACATATGTTTATTATGACTTTTAACCTTATTTTCGATCGTACTACATGCCCTTAAAATCTTTAAACGATGTTTCAAAACACCCTGTATATACCTATCGGTAATGCGATGGAAAGAAATGTGCATTCATTTATTCGTACTTCAGCTGTCCAGTTTAGCAGACTGCTACAAATGGTTACAATTTGCATGCAAATCCAGTTGAGGCAATGTACTTATATTGCAGAGAAAAACGGGTGTCGTCATTATATGCACGTGCTGTTTGCAAGGTGATAGGTCTATGCGACAGGTTGCTACCATCAAAGCCGTTAATAAACCGATTTTATTTTCCCTAGATTGATATCGACAACATTGATGAGGTAAGGGATTTTTTCGGTAAAAAGATGTGAGTGTTTTAGATAACTTAAAATGAAATTATAAAATGGATGTATGTTTCGTAAGCAGTAAGCTTTACTGCCATTTTCAAACATCTAAATAATCAACAAAACGAAAAGATACTGATGTAAACAACTTATAACAACAATCTGACAGATTGTTTAAAGGCAAACTTGTTTACATCCTATCGAAATTATCTTTTCTGTAAATAATGCAATGAAATTATTTAAAATACTTTGCATGCATCTATACGTAGTTTTTCATTCTACATCGGACAATGCAAAAATATACAGGTGTTCTATTAAAGAAAAAAACAAAAGTTGAAAGCAATTGCTGTATATCCATACCAAATTTCGAAGAAATATCTTCCAACCTACCAATTTGTAATTCCGCAGCAACAGAGAGTGCTCTTGGACAACACCCCATGGAGTCAACAAAGCGACAAAGTTTCATTAAAACTTGTGATTTACAGTTTTCTAGGTTCCCTTGTATCCCAAGGACGATTTCAAGTACTTAAAAAAATAGCCTCCGCATCGATGTGCACCACTTCGTTCTCGAGTACTCCGTAGTGTAGTGACATACTCTTTGCTCCCCAACGCTTGCTCGCTAGAAATGGTCACATATAGCCGCGAGCAGAACGCGTCTCGAAGAAAACGGGCCGAATATCACGCTGCAGGGAGTTTATTACGTATGTAGCTTGATTCAGGTTTTATAAACCACAGGCGCCATGTGTTTCCGACATTACATGGCGTACCCCATGATGGTTGGCGCTTTACATGCAGCTATACAACGAACACATGCCTCATCATCGAGAGCAAGCAAGTCTTTTATGGAATACATACGACACATACTCGAGTGTACGCCGGTGAATGCGACAAATTGGAAAAGACAATTGCCGTCCGCCTTTAATCATCATGACGGAGATGAGAAAAACAATATCGATATCAGATCGTAACTATACTTTAATAACGTCTCTACAACGCTTAGAATACCAATCTTAAATTTACTTATTAAAATATAATAACTAGAGACCGGATTATATGCAAAGTGCATATATTTTATTTTTTGCATATCTTTAATTATAGTCTATATGTAAATGTATTACACTAATTGAAGTTAATTAGCGCTAATTAGTGATTGCATATATTGCATATTTAGGCATTTCTATGCATATTTTTACTAAAGTTGCATATACTGCATATTTAAGCTTTTTCTTATCCTTTCCATTAGTAAAAATTCCTAGTAATTCCTAATGTAGATCGACAACCGACAATTCTCAGAACGATAAATCTTTTACATTGGTTTCTCTAATACTTTTTTCCAAGAACTGCACGTGTTTAATTTCGCCTAGCAGAAGGGATGTGGTAAATACGTTTTATTATTATTAATTCCCAAATAAACTATTCATTCATTGAATATCTTTGAGCGAAACAGTATGTAATTGTGTTACGTTTTTAAATATTGTGCGTACATACAATGAGTACAGCGAACAAAATTTCTTTATGGATTAAGCAATATCCTGAACTAGTAAAATATTTTGTGGAGCCTGCAGTAAGCTGGTAAGTTTAATTTTACTAAAAGCTTTATAATTGTTTTTAAATTCTTTAACTTTTAAGCGATAAAAACTAAAGGGATCCGCATGTGTGCAGCAATATATACGTCAATGTGTAGCATCAACTTCACGAAACTCAGAACAAGAAGAATATAATACGGATCTGTGTAACGCATTAATTTCGTCTAACATACCATTAGCAAGATTAAACAATGTTAATTCGAAATCATTTCTGCAAAAATATGGCAAACATAATATACCTGACGAATGTACCTTACGAAAAAATTATGTCACATCTTGTTACCAGCAAACAATAGCAGAAATTCCACAATTGGTAGGGAATAATTTTATTTATATTATGGGTAGATGAAAGTACGGATAAGTGTGGTCGTTATATTGCCCATTTGTTAATACGACTTCTTCCTGAAGATATTGTAGGTAAATCATATTTAATTTATTGTAAAGAACTTCAAAAAACAAATAATGTGGCAATTGCCCAATTCGTTCAAGAAGGTTTATCAAATTTCTTTTTACCTGGAAGTATACCTTGTGAAAAAAATTTACTAATGTTGTACGACGCTGCACCATACATGATAAAAGCCGCGCAAAAATTTCAATTCTTTTTATAGTAACATTATTCATACCACTTGTTTCGCTCATGGGTTTAATCGTGTAGCCGAAGACATTAGGAATCTATTCCCTTTGATTAATAATTTAATTAGCAACGTCAAAAAAAAATATTTTTAAAAGCACCTTTACGAATCCAAATTTATAAGGAGCGACTTCCTGGTGTTAAGTTGCCTCCTGAACCGATTATTATGAGATGGGGTACGTGGTTAGAGGCTGCAATTTTTTTCGCCGATAATTTTGAAGGAATAAAAAATGTAATTCTTAAAATCACTGCCGACTGCATTGCTCTAGAAAACTGTAAAAAGATAGTAACATCAACAGAATTGCTACAAAACCTTTTGTATATTAAGTCAAATTATAGCTTTGTTTCAAGTTCCATTCAAAAAACTAGAAACGCAAGGGATGTCGCACTCGGAATCAGTCGAAATAGTGGACGAATTTGATATGCTATGTAAGAAGGTTAAGGGTACAATAGGTAATTCTATATACTATAAATTTTTTACAAAAGTGATAAATAAAAATACGGGGTATTTGAAATTGAAGAAAGTTAAGGAAATTTTGGAAGATGAGACAGTAAACGATTTCGACTTTAATTTTACTTTAGAATGTAATGCAAATAAGTTACAAAATGCACCAATTACATTTGTGAATGTTGAAAGAAGCTTTTCTATTTCAAAACATATGTATTCTGATAAAAGACAAAACTTTCTTTTACACAATTTTGAAAAAAGTTTAATTATAAATTATTTTAGAAATATGTTGTGAAAAAATTTTGTGCAATAAAGTTAATGTTTAAATTTCTGCTCTTATTTATTTTATGTAAAACTTTTGCATATTGTAGCAATTTTTTTGCATATATGCCCCAGGTTTATGCATATTTTCTCAAAAATCGATGTATATATATGGGCATATATTCCAGTTTTTCTTTGCATATAATCCGGTCTCTAATAATAACATTGCACAAGCTGACGCAAATAAAGTTTAAAGGAATCATAACTTATTATCCAACAATTATTTTTTCTGGTATTGTTAGATATTTGTGGAATATTAATGAAAGCATTGAAGAACTTTAAATTCGCAATTAAAAATGAATTGAATAATGTCGTAACGATTCCATTAAGATATCACCAAACAAAGATCGTTTAGCATAAAACTTATTGCACAATTACTTGTCAATATTTCCCGAATACCTTACTCGGACGGTTTGAGTCACGTAATTCATTCATCGTGTCATATTTCTATTCTTAATTCTCGCATTTTGCATAAACCTATAGCGAAAATCGATCGCAAACAACTCGTGGTTAAGCGGCGATGTGTAATTGATTCGCCCACTCAGATCTTGAATGAGAAAAAGAGTGTGAATCACGAAGTCACGTCCGTCTGCGTCTGTTCCAATAATTTCACCGTCCGTGGCCAGTGATTTCACCGCGACTCATCTATGTATCTGTACGACTGAAATACCACATCAGGTTACCACCGCAGTTACGGCTGCGGTTTGTTCTTCATCTCAAGGTCTAATAGAACAAACCTCACTTCCACCTTTCGTGGGAACGAAATAGAGTGATACTAATTTAATTACGTTCGGAAACACTACTGCAGGTATAAAACGACGAAAAAATAATAATAATTGAATTGGTAGCGCGGTTGTAGTGAGGTTTTCAAGTTCAGGGTCGCCTTGTGTGTGATGCTTCGGAATCGAGTATTAGATTCGAGAACGATGACCCCTGTGGTTTATTTTTTTCGATATAGAAATTTGGACGCGGCCAATATGTTTACCATTCTAATTTTAGACATACTTTGATCATAACGTGTATGTACTTGGCTGCTGTCGTTCCCAAGTCTTTTTTTTACAATTTGTTGTCGTGAAAAGGAGAAATCGCTTTCGTATTTGAAGGAAAAAGTTCATACATACATTTTTATAAATTATTTTGTTCACTACCAGGTATATTTAAAATGTTCTGTGTTGTATTATAGATCCTATTCAAAATCAAGTATTTTGCGCGGCACATTAGAGGCTCGGTATGATGTTGCGAGAATTTGACATTAGTTTGCTTATTATTCGTAATGTTAAAAGTATCAAGAACAATCTGTCGAAGTAGTTACATTTTCTTTTGTCTGCTGTCGGGGATAATATAATCTTACATACATCCAAACACGTATAACTCGAAAACTATCACATATAACCATTTAGCACCTGGTATAAGTTTACAGTGATTTTCAACATACAATGCAGCCACATAACAATATACAGAGTATCTCCTTAGAATAAGGAAATATGCTAAAATTTATATTTTTGTGGACATCCTGTTTAACTTTTTAAATTACCTTCCTATAGATTATTTGATTACAAAAAAGGCCATTATAACCGATTTCTGAAATTCGATAAAATAAGCAGAACATACGTCATTCCACGTTTATTGGAACACTTTGTATGACACTTTTTTCTATCTCTTACCGTTTAAAAGTTATTCAGAAAAAAAACAAATTTGGGGCAAACTGCAAGGGTGAATTCCACCCCCTAAAGTTGAAGTTCCGCAGCAACGGAAAGCGTCCTTGAGTTACACTCCATAGAGTATACAAACTGATAAAGTTTCATCAAAATCTGCGATTTACAGTTCGCGAGGTTCCCTTGTAAGTACAGATGATTTCTAGGGTCTAACTACATTTATTATTTACTAGTTCAACTTCTGGTTGGTGCCGCAGTAAGTATTAGACATCTATAACACTACTATTTGCAGTAAACTAGCGAAAACTTTAATCGGCGAAAATTCAACGCCAGCTGTTGTTGTAATGTCGGTGACTAGTTTAAGCAGTTGTGACGCCGAGCGCTGGTTTTTTGTTTTTTTTTTACGAAAACTGTGCAAAAAATTGAATAACATGTTATCAGTTGCTGTTATTAAAATATTAGAGAAGGTATATATGCCCTTTCTTTTGTTAATATATTTTTTTTTGTATACAAATGTTATACCTGTATACAACGGCATATACGGATGAGTACACTAGGCACAACTGTTTGGTTTTGGAGATAATTAATTCCTAGAAAGGTAGAGGATATTTACAGGTGAATATCTACCTAGAAAATACTTATATTTATTAGGCAGGCAATTCGTCAAATTACTAGCACTTAAACGCATCCGAGGAGACTAAGCAAAGCCTGTAATATATGTGCCTATTATTGTAAATGGAAACTAAATACAATCAGGCAACTCCTATACAGACGAAAGGATTTTTGAGGGTTGGATTAAGAGATATTTCTGTCTAGGTAGAAACTTTGCCGGCTTGTTATTGAAATTAAGTAATGAGAAGTATAGTAACTATTCAAACAATCCATCTTCGATTATTTGTACTCATTTGTATCAGATTCGCAGCGAAGATTTAAACTTGGTGAAATTGTAAAATTTTGTGTTCATTATGCATTCCAAGAGAAAATAAGTCTGTATTAAATAACGGTCAAGTTTTTCTTAAAAAATGTAAACCAGTTTGAATCTTCTATTACCTCCATTGTCCTTGTTTAAAATCTTTATAGAAAAAAGATAAAAACTTATTTTGGAGGCCCCTCAAAGTTTTTATACATGGGATTTTGATTCCTTCTCGAGTTCCTCAACTGTTCAGTGCCATTTTAACATTAAAACACATATATTGATGATATTGACACATTTATAAAGAACTTTTCTCCTTGATTTCAATCGTCAACAAAATATAACATGTTGACAAAGTGACATCATATTTTAATTGATGAATAATGCAATTTAAAATTAAATAAGGCAGCCGTGAGAGTACACGGAAAAACCGATTTAATTGCCGCAAATAAATTTATTTTGTTAAACTATATTTTGTTGATTCAAATGTAAAAATTCTTGCTTCAATTAAATACCAAATAAAACATTGTTTGAGGCAAATAAATAATTTTGTTGAAATATTTGCTTCACGTAACTAAATTATTGGTCAAGAAGGAGTTTGGTTGTGGGTATTAAATCTATTTCTTTAAATCAAATGAGGGATTAAATTTAAAGCAACCAGATGCAATTTCCACCTAAAAAAACTAATCGGCCGCTTTCCAGCAATCTGTAGTGTTTTTTTTTGTTATTTTACCACGTTTTGCGCAGAATATAAATCGTTGGATATAGTCACATAGGTTTTAATGGAATCGTGTCTATTGCACGTATTCATTTTTATTACATCCTGTGTTCATAATAACGATTCATGACAATTTTGAAATGGATAAGAAGGAATTATTAGAAGATTGGGGATTTAGAAACACCAATCTTTGAAGGTGAGTATGTATCATCCGATTGTTTTATTTATAGGAATAAAAGGGAATATCGACCGGACACAAAAAAACAATCAGAGTAATATACGGGTATTCGGTCTGTCAATACAAAACTAAATAAATACCTCGATATTTCGTTTTAATTTAAAGCATCTTCAGGAGGCACTAAAAATATACAAGTTAAAATGAGACAATATAGAAAATCACAATAAGTAATTGCTCACAAAGTTATAGGTTTAATGGCAGCTGACAAAATGATAAATAGTTAAAACATTTAAATGCAAGTCAGGGCCAAACATATTAACAAAAAAAGTTGTTTGCATCAAAAAATTATTGATGTAAAATATTGGAATAAATACTACCTTAATTGATTTGTATCAGTTTTAAAATTAATAGCATTACTACAATTTTTTATATTAACCATTTCTAAAAATAATCGCTTTTTGTAATTAGGTTCTAATTCAGTGATGGAAATACCATCATAATTAAAACTATATTTAATCTCTTGGACATGTAGAGATAAGGCACACGAACGTTTTCCGATACGACACTCACTTTTATGTTGTTCTTTACAATTTGCAAAGTCTGACCAACATAACAACCTTGACAATCGGTACAAGGAATACTATATACTACATTCTTTTGATTAAGAGTTGGACTTTTATCTTTAATTTTAGTGAAAATACTGCTAATGGTTAACATGTTGTATTTTGCAATTTGTACATTTGCAAATGGTTTAAAATGTTGTATGATTTTTTGGTCAAACCTTCTATGAATATAATATTTAAATTGTAAAGGAGCTCCTTCATCTATAGGACCATCAAACATATTAGAAGAATAAATCAATTTATTTAGAATATGTCTAGGATAACCGTTATTGTAAACATCTCAAAAAGTATCTTCAAATTTTTGTCTAAAAATCTTTCATTACTAATGTGTGTGACTCTATTTTTCATAGCTATAACAGTGTTAAATTTCTGATTTAAAGGATGATTGGAGTAGTAGTTAATGAATCTATCAGATGATGTTGGTTTCTGGTACCAATCTAATATGACTGTATTATCATCCCACCTAATGACTTTAGTATCTAAAAGGGAACGCAATTATCGTTCTCCAATTCAGCAGTAAATTACAAATGATAGTCGTAAGAGTTAAACAAGTCGAGGGTAACACTAACCATGTCTTCAGGGAAAACCCATGGGAGTACCAAAAATCTGTAAGTAATATTTTTCATTAAAGGTGAAAAAACAATTTTCGCATACAAAATATTTTGCATCAACATTTTTTTTTTTCTATTTATTTTATATGTCTATTATTATTATATGTATAACTGCAAACAATTTTTTTTTGTTAATATGTCTGGCCCGGACTTGCATTTAAATGTTTTAACTATTTATCATTTTATCAGCTCTCATTAAATCTATAATTTTTTTTTCAGGTATAAAGAAAAACTGTTTTTTTGTTAAAGGTTTAACTTAAAATGTTATATGTTATATACACAATTTCAAGTATAACTACATGAGTTATTTTTCAGGGAAAATCACCCTTCAATTGTATTCAAAACAATTCACCCAGTATTCGATTTTAATTTCACAATCAAACACTTTAATTAATGTTGGTCCATCTGTTCTTTTGTCAAAACCATCAAAACGGAAAAGAGTTTACTTGTAAATATGCATATGCAGTCTTTTCTTCAGTATAATTTCTAGATCACATGGTACAAATTAGTTGGTTACCTCAGGGAATAGTCAGTATATCTCAAGCAAACATGTCACGCCGCCATTTTTATTCTTGAGGCTATTCCCTATTAACTGACAGTCTGAAGTTCACGCTCCGAACAGCTGTTGCGGTAAACTTTCATGTCTAGATAAATAGTTATTAAACCTCTCAGAAGTATTAACCGCAGAAATAGAATACGCACCATCGCACATTTATCCTCGCCAGCATCAATTGATTTTCAATTTAGCTCAATTAGATTCACATCGCAAGTAAGTTATAATAATAATAATAATACATGAGTACGGTACTCCTATATAAGCTTAATGGACGTTACACAATACCGTTAATGACGGGGCGAACAGAACAATATAATTTCAAAGTGCAACTTTATTCCTTCTAATTATAGATTCGTGGAGACCATTCGCGTCATGCATCTGCTCGTTATTTCTACGTCTGTATGCGCCACCGCCTATGGTATTTATACGTAGTCTTATGACGATAAAATTGTACGTATAACTGTTTATTATTGACTACTTTGTGCATACATTCATACGTTATATGCTGTATCCTCACGAAGGTAAAGAGCAAAAACCGTTGAAGTAAAATAATCTGAAGTCGAACGATAATTGAAGATTGAATAAATAAGGTTAATCTTAAAGCGAAACTAACCGTTAGTGATTTATTATAGATGTGATGATATGAGAATGGTGTATCCGTAGAATTCTTTTGTCGCTTAAAATGGCTCTATATGTTCTGGTGTCCCACTAGAGTCGCCTTTAGGTCCTCTATTGTTTATATTGTTTATCGTTTGCCTGAATGATGCCTACTAGTTGTCTAAAATGATGATCTAAGAATTGTAGACGGGCTTGCAGAAAATTCACGGTCTGGCAAGAAGAATATCTCTTTAATCTTTCAAATCAACATATTGCTGTGACCGTGGAGTTAATCAAAGCACCTTCGCTACCAAATGAATCAAAAATTCTATCGCTTTCTTCCAGCGCAGAGACTGTTGATTTCTAAGTTTATACCACCAGGATATAAATTGTGTATGATGTCGAAATTAAGGTTTTGTTCTCTCAAAACGCATTCGACTCACTAATATTGAATTGCAATAATTGAATAAATTGAATTTTATGTTAAAGACTTTTCTTAGAATTTTGTTATAATGTGTATGTTCTTACAGTTATTGTTTTTGTTAATCTTTTTCTTGTATAGAGTTTACCTATTTTTATAATAAAAGCGTATGTGCATTCGCCGTTGAGATCTTGAGTTATTCACACCTAAAATATACCCTAAATTATTACAATTGGCGACGAGTGATTAGTGGAAGTAAATAGAAATGTCGATTGAAAAAATCAACGAATTTCAGTTAGGTCACAAGAACTGGAATACGTATATTGCACGTGTGAATCAATATTTTATAGTGAACGATGTTGAAGATGAAGCAAAGGTGCCTATTTTAATTACATTAGTCGCAGATGAAACCTACGAACTTATGGTTGATTTATGTGATCCTATCAAGCCTGAATTAAAAACATATGAGCAGCCAGTTGAACTCGTACAAAATCATTTGGAACCGAAGCCATCGATTTATGCTGAACGTCATAAGTTCCGTTTACGAAAGCAAGAAGAAAACGAATATATAAGTAACTACGTAGCAGCACTTAAGTCACTAGCTAAAACCTGCGAATTCAAACAAAATTTAGAAGAAAATTTGAAAGATTAACTATGTATGGTTTAAGAAGTGATGTGACCAAATAAAAATTATTTTCTGAGAAGGATCTGGGATATAAAGATGCAGTTAAGATTGTCACGAGTTTGGAAGCTGCAGAAAAAGAAGTTATACATTGCGAGGGAAAGGACAGCTGATGGTGTACGAAGTCCGTCATATAGGTACTGCTGAACGTCTGATGCGAGACTCTTGATTTCTAAGTTTATACCACCAGGACATAAATTGTGTATGACGTCGAAATTAAGATTTTGTTCTCTGAAAACGCATTCGATTCACTAATATTGAATTGCAATAATTGAATAAATTGAATTTCATGTTAAAGATTTTTCTTAGAATTTAAAAGCCTATTAAATATAAGTGTAAAGACAATAAATTAATTTATTGTATTTAAGTTTATTTTCAACAAGAGGCACAAAAGAAGAAATTAAACAGGGTCAAGGGCTATTACGCTGACAAAACTAGATAGAATGACAAAAAAAAAACATTTAGATTCCCTCAGGGAGTTCTTAAAATCATAAATAATATTAAAAAGAATATTTGTTAGCAAAACAGATTAAATAGTGAAACGAAAGAAATGATACGAAAATCGCTACATATCAAAAGAAAAATGAGTCTGAATTGTTTTAAAACAAAATAATTTTATTATGATAAATTAGTTAATCCAACAAAATATTTCGTTATTTCAAATAAATATATAATAATAAATAAATAAAATAAATAAATAAATAAATAAATTAATAAATAATTTGGTTGAAATAACCAAATATTTGCTTGCCCATTTTTAATTCAATATTTAGTTCGTTTTGAACAAAATTTGGTATTATCGAACAAATCGTTTTTTCATTTGAGGGGTGAAAGTTGTATTTTTCCTCCCTAGGGAAGACAAGTAAGTGACATTTACATAATGAAACTGTATAGCTTATAATATGTGACATTATTGGTAGATGACATTAGTACATTCGACCTAGTCTGAATCAATTTATGAGATAATTGCTACATTATTAGATACTTGTCGTTTTAGGAGTGAGTATATTTAAAAAAGAAATCCATAAATATTGATAATCATTTTCTAATTCAGATTTACAAGTATTGAACTTAACCTACTAAAAATCATAAACACAAAAATAAACAAAACGGATACACAATCTTGTAATTGCAATAAAATTAAATACAAGAGATTAGATTACCGATTTATGTCAACATTGAAAGAGCAGTTTATTGCTTTTTGTATAGCGAACTCTTCTTTTAAAATTTGAATCGGTAAATTGAATTTCAATAGGTTTGTTCTATTAAAAACTTGTGGTATATCGCATGACTCATGTTGTGATTCAGATATATGTATCATTTTTGCATTTTTTTTTTGTTGATTTCAAGGGAATTCTCCATATAACCTTCAGCGATGTTGGAAGATCGCCAACCGCCGTGAAGTTTTACATCTAATACTCCACCGCCTTGTGAAGCAAGTGCAGTGGCAGAAGTTCTGCGGAAGCAATGACCCGTATACATATGAGAGTTTTCTAAATTTAAAAATTCAGCGATTTTCTTAGGCACACTACTAAAGGTATTATGCCCAACTGGCTGCTTCGTTATTTTACCATTATGTAGACTTAAAAATAATCGTGATTGACCTTTTCTTAATATTCACTCTGGTCAGTTACGATAATCGGTTCTTTCCGGGGTCGTAATGTTGATTGGGAGGAAGATTTAGCTCTGCGAGGGTCTAATAAGCTGAGGCCTAGGCATTACCAACCTCCTAAAAAAATATGTCACAACATAAAAGCCAAAACGATCCAAGTGGTGTAAAAGACTTGATATTTGTCGAACCTTTCGATGGTACTTTCTAAGTATTTTCTTTAATAATTTTTGGAAGTAAAGTAGATGTGTATCAAGACATCTATCTCATTTATGTAACTTAAGTTGTTATTCTTTAGATGATTTTCTGTAATGCAAATAGCTCTTAGTATGCACACTGCTTTGTTTATTGCCTGTTTTATTCTTTATTATTATTATTATTATTATTATTATTATTACTATAGGCCGAAATAAGATGAATTGAGATTTTATTGATATATCAACATTAGAACATAGATTTGCTGGAATTCAGTTTGTCCAAAATTCATATGTATGCACGTTGCATACTCACTGTACAGTAAATATTTGAGTATGTATTAATATATACTGTAATATTTCAAAAGTATGTTTTATGATATACGTATCCTTATCTGTATTTAATGTTAGTTAAAGGTGATTATGATTCCATGATTTCCAGTAATTACTTTTTTTTACACATTTTATAGTTTTCATTCTGTATGGGCATTCTCATACATCAAATATGTTATATTCTCACATCTTTGTGTAATTGACAGACTTTTGGTTCCTTGGGAAAACATTCGAAGTCTATGACCGTTATAGAATTTATATTTCCACTACCAGGAAGAAGTTTAGTTAAGTTTACAGATACGTATGCAGAAAGCTAGATGTTTCTTTTCTATTTACACACACATAATACCACTGATAAAAAGAGGGACAAAATAAACAAAGGAATATAGTTAATGTTTAGTTAAGCCTTATGACTTTCCTTACAATAATCCTAGGATATCTATATTATACAAAATATTACTGATATTTAAAAATGAATATTTATAGATTATTCTTTACAATTATTTTCGAAAAAGCATGTTTAAAGAATATTGATTGCTATCTGGGTGGGTTCTTTGAATTCGGAGGAATTTGAAGACATGGGAATATTCTCTTGTGAATGTTTGTTTGTTGTATATACAAGACATTTCAATTGAAACTAACTACCTCATAAATAACTCTTTAACTGCTGTGATTTGATGCTACTCATTTGTAGATATTTCCGGATAATTGCAATCCAGTACGGTTTTACCAGCGCAAAATTTCTTGAAACTCCAGTTTTTGTTTCGGCAATATTTGCCATAATAATATCACCTCTCTTATCTACGTCAGAGATAGTCATTCTTGTTAATTCGTCAGTTCTACAAACACACGCAACGCTCATGATTAAAGCAGCCTATAATTACATCATGTAAAAGTAATTTATAAAATAAATTCCGAACAGTGGCAAGTGCTGCTTTACGAATTTCAGGTGGCTGTGCACGACAGATTATCATTTTCTGTGATATCATTCGAGATATTGTATAGAAATGTTTATAATAAATATTTATGATATTAAATCAGTTTTATTTATTATTATTCAACACTTTTTGAAAAACGACGCTGACTTGTGAGTTTTCAAAAAATATTTGACAGATTAAGCCAGATTATCTATCATGTCACTCACAGGTATGTCTTTATTATTTTTTGCAATTAGTGCCGTAACCATACCATTTATTCCACTAGTGCCGTAATAGGGTCTATTACAGCACTAGTTGCGTAATAGAAATGGAACATTTAAGCAGATTTATTTTAAGTTGGTCACATTGCAACAGAAATGGAGATGTCAATATGACATTTTGTAAGCAAGTTTGAGGTTATTATATTAAAATTCATTGTAAGATTTGATATTTTTAATTAATCTTTGAAATAGTACAACTATTATAAACATTTGTATTAACGTTTGAATTATCTTTCGAAGTGATAGTGATACCGTGTGCAGTAGAAACATTCTGTTGAAAATTATCGTTCCCTGCGATAGTGATATTGCTTCTGTTGGAGTACTCAAACTGTGAACCATTCCCAGAAGTTCCAGGTAGATTCACATTATTTTCCTGTGCAAATATATTTCCAACATCAATTTTATTTTTCATGGAAGAGGCAACGTAATCTTCAGTAACAGCCGTGCTTTTCCAGCCACCTAATCGTTTTATAGTTAAAATATCACCTCCAGTATTGCTATAATGTGTCGCACTGGATCTTCTAAAACAATGTCCTGTATAAAGATGAGGATCTGGTAATGAAGAAAACTGGCAATTTGTTTAGGAACATTTCCCATGGTGTTAATACCGATAGGGCTATTAATTAAGCAGCCATGACGATAAGTTAGAAAAACGTTTGTGAGTAACTGTTTTAGGCCGCAGATTATTATATTTTTTTATAAGTTCGATGCAGTTTACATCAGTCACTGCGAACATTCTGGGTACATTGTTTTTTGTTTTAGGTATGTTGACTATAATGGAATCGGAATTGTATTGAAGATCTTCCACACATATATTAATTAATTCTTCTCGCCTACAGGCTCCATTATATCCTGTTATCAAAATAACCTAGAATATAAAGAATTTACAAAAAAGTAACGAAATAAAATTAACACTAACCTTTATAGCTAAGTATATTTTATCATCGGCTTGTTTCAAAAATCTATGAATATCTTCTTCTAAAATTTTAGATTTTTTTGTTTGATAACTTTAGATAGCCGTTTTAATAATGCTTGAAGTTTCATATATTTTGATATATCCACATTTCTATGTACATTTAAACACGATCTTAACATCGAATAAATCGACCATAATGATGACGATTTATAATCTTACGTAGCATTCAAAATAAGCAAGTAAGACGTTCTCAGAAATATGAAGAATTTCCTTTTCTTTGCACCATTTTTCAAAATTTTTGTATCGCTTTTGATACATAGTGTACGATTTCTCCGGAAGTAAATTATTAATGTTTTTTTTCAGCAATTTGCCGTATTTCAGGCGGAGTGCATGAAAAAGTTGTAGAACTCATATTAAATATTATAATATAGTTACTTTAGTAATATAATATATAACAAATTTCAAAAATGTGTCCATTTTAAATTAACTTGTCAATTTAAATCTTGTGCCAAACCAAGGTGACAACTGGTGACAACCGCCAACAAAATTTCCCTAGATTATCAAATTTTCTCGTTTTGCTTTTACAAAAAGAGAAATTTTAAAACTAATTGCAAAAAATAGCATAAAAGACACGTTTCATTTGACATTAAAGCACTCATTCAGTTAAGAAACTCGTGGCTACGCCACTCGTTTCTTAAACTCTGAATTCGTATTTTGAAACGTCAAAATGAAACTTGTGTTTTAATATACTATTTAGACATTTAATTAGTTAAAATTGGACTGCCTGGGAAAAAAATCGTACTCAAACCACCTGAGGAAAGTGCTATTAAAGGCCTTGCGCAATTACAAATATTATTAATATTTGCTCGCGGCCTGCAATAGAGCACTTTCATCCCTTGGTTTGAAATATACTATTTCAGTGTAGCTTATCCAGGTATAACGTTTCGGTTGTAAAGGCCCCATACATTCTATATGCTTTGGGCCAGCTCGTGCTTTAAGACAGTGCTGCGTATAACAATTTGCTTATTTTGTTTATTCTAACAAAATAAATTCATTAGGTACTTGTAAGTGACCTCAACTCTTTTTGGTTGACAGTTATACAAACTATAAAACACATGAAAACGGATAACATTTCATCAACGTCAATACACTTTTTAAAAGCACAGTTAAGGCAGCTCTCACAGTTCGTCGGTTGGAATAGCGCTTTTCTTTCGGTAACCCCGACAGTTACGCAAGAAACCTGTTCTCGCGAAATCCAATAAGAAAGAATAAAAAGCACATCTACCGACAATCTTTACCGGAATACCCGTATCTAGTACAGAAACCGATTTTTCTCGCTACTTTTATCGAAGCTCTGAAGAAAAACTGCAACACTCACCTAGAAATTTATTGTTGTTAGACATTTGTTGTATATCTTGCACCTGACCGGACATGTCTCTGCGTGGGCAATCCTTTGAAACGGCCCAACGAAGCGTGAAAGGCACACAAGAACGAAAGTATAACAACTGACACTTGTATAACTGAAATGCCGCAGTCCTTTTTGAGCTTAATTTATTCCAATAATCCAAAATAACGAAATGTTCACCTACATTATATGTATCGATATAGCGTGAGATTTAAAATCAAAACACAACAACGGTGACACCATCACGTTTAAGAACAGGGAAATGCGATTATTACTTTCGTTTGTTCCCGCACTGAATTAACGGCGTCAGATAGGTAGGTGCTGGTCGGCCGATGATGATTGTCGGTTTCTCTCCACGAAGATAACCTGTTTTATTTACGGGAGGGAAACTGTTAAAAAGCCCGCCGTATTTCGCTGCGAAGCGACGC
Source organism: Protaetia brevitarsis (assembly GCA_004143645.1). NCBI lineage: Eukaryota > Metazoa > Arthropoda > Insecta > Coleoptera > Scarabaeidae > Protaetia > Protaetia brevitarsis. The sequence continues at coordinate 781,618 of RXPK01000327.1, read as the reverse complement.
TCGCTTATCCGGTATTCGAACTATCAACAGCGCTGGCTGAACGGATACTAGTGTTGATGTTGAAGTCTGAAGACACTGCCTGGCTAGCCGTATCGGGTGCAATTACACAGGTCACAGCGAGACGCGGCAACTTCGGAAAGTTTATGTCGAGAATAACGCGGCGTGCCCGCGCTAGCTAGGTTTTTGGGTCTAACAGGCGCAGTTGCCAATATTTATGTATGTTAATTTAGTAGTTGAATAGAGTTCTGGTTTTTAGATGGCAAATCTATGAAGGAAAGGTGTAATAAATATCAAAACAAAATAAAGCACTTTAAATGATTTGAAAAAGGTAACGTACAGTGAGGACATGGCAGTAAAAAATGCAGTATAATAATAATAAGAATAATAATAATATTTAAATATTTATTAAATTTCCCAACAGATATCCAATATATAGGGTGATTCTCAATATATGCGACAAACTTTAAACGCTGATTCCTGGGGTTATTTTGATCATAAAAGTTCATAAGAACATATGTCCGAAATCGCTTAGTTCTAAAGTTGTACAATATTTAATAGTAAGTTAACATAATTAATGTTTTTATTATAAATTAACAAAATAATTAGTTAAAATAAAATTAAACTATACTAACTGTTGTAAAATGACCGCTCCCAACTGCACATACAAGCTTCATCCTCCGTCGTATGGACTGGCGAGTCCGTTCTAAAAAATCAGGGGTATTCCGAATTGTTTGAAAAGCTTGCGATAAATACGATTTCTCAGTTCAACGACATTTTCAATGGGATCGTATAAACTAATGATTTAAGGTGACCCCAGAGAAAAAAGTCCAAAGAATTTAAGTCTGGAGACTGAGGAGGCCACAGTTGTGGACCTCCCCGTCCTCTCCACCGATCTGGATACGTATTGTCCAAAAACTCGCGAGCAACTAAATTAAAATGCGCTGGAGCACCGTCATGCATAAAATACATTTGTAATTTTAATTACAACGAACTTCTTCCAGCAGTAGGAGTAGCTCCTCGTTCAAGAAAATTGCGGTATACCTCGTCATTTAACGGCATCGGTAAAAAATGTGGACCTATCAAGTGATCTCCAACAATCCGGCCCACACATTGACAGAGAATTGCTGTTGGTGACGGGCATTCACTAGTTCGTGCGGATTTTCTTTGGCCCATATGTGATTATTTGAAAATTAATAATCGCGTTTCTAGAAAAGTAGCCTCGTCGGTGAAGAATATTTGAGCCAAATAATCAGGATTTGTTGCGATTTTGTGTTGCATCCATTGACAAAAAGCCACTCTTTGCGGAAAATCCTGCGGCAAAAGTGCTTGCACCCGTTGAAATGTGATATGGATACAACAGTTGATCTTTCAATATTCTCCAAACTGTGGCCTGACTAATGTTTTAAAGCAAACGAAAATTCTCTGGTGCTTTGTAATAGATGTTCCTCAATTTCATTTAGTACCATTTTCTTCAACTTGTGGAGTTCTCACTGTACATGGGGCCCGTTATCAGTGGTCCGTTTTTTAAAATTTCCCGTTCACTAAGACGTGGTGAAGACGGGCAAATATTGCAATGATGCGGGATGATACGGTCGGTATTCGTTCTTCATAAAGAACGTCTAGCAGCACGCGAATTTCCCATTGGCAACACCGTAAACAAAATGCATATCACACATCTCACTTCGTGTAATTCATTTAGAAAACAGAAACTGGCAATAAACTGAATGAATTCTCTGACACCTATTGACAAATATTCAATCCTCTAACACAATAGTTTTTGAAGAACAACTCTGGATATTATATTCGTGTAGTGTGTAAACGAAACGTTTTGGACATATACTCATATGAACTTTTATGATCAAAACAACGTCAGGAATCAGCTCTTAAAGTTTGTCGCATATATTGAGAATCACGCTGTATATATAGACAATATAAAAAAAAATCGGGATAGTACATTACATGCATAGTTTAACAAAAAATTTAATTTAAAGTAAATGCTATAGTTACAGTGGTTTTAATATAATTAACCCATATAACCCTGAAACTTTTTTATTATTTTTCTATTCATTTTTCAGTTATATATTCTTGGAAATGATTAACATAGAGCGACTTCAGAGTGTTGCTGTTATTAAAATCCCTGTAGGTGCATAAGATAAAACCCATGGAGTGAAAGCCAGCTGCAGTAATCAGTACCCTGCACTAATTTGGCTGGTTGATAGAAGTTATCCACGGGTTCGTTTTTGGCTTACCAAAAATTGCTTGTCCTTTTACGTCCAGAGCCTCGCATTCACACAGAATGTGGTAAGCCTCTTCTGCCATCCCATTACACAGTCAGCAGTTGGTATCTCCAGTGTTGGTCCCAATTTTCCCTCTATCGCAATATACATAGATCCGCTTGTTTTGTAATGATTTCAGATACACAGTGCAATATTGCATATGCCTTCGCCCGAAAGACTGTGGCAATACTCCTAGAGGAACGGTCATCATTGTATCTTTCTTGCTGTAGATTCCAGCTCTAGCCACCTTCTTGACTTCTTCAGAGGTACCATTCCTGTTGTTCTTTTGGTATATTTAAAGTGTTCACAGTATCATCTTTTGGCACTAATTTTTAAAGTCCGGTAGCACAATGGCCACACCAAGAATCAATCAAGAGAACATTGCTGGGTCTAATATTTTGAAGGAAAACATTTATTAGCCAATTGTTGAGATGTTTTAAAGTGAGCTTGCTAGACGTGAAGAAATATACACATTTACGAGTCTAAACAAAACCTTGTTCTTCCTTCTAAAATAATTTACGTGATCCATAATTACGTAATAAACCTCAAATTATCCTGACATAAAAAATAATAACTTGGAGAACACGGAGTACCATTCTTCCCGGTTGTTAATTTTTGCCCGAAAATAATTTGCATCACCCTTGGCTATGTAATGTATTTGAAATTACATTTTCACCAAAAAAAGAATAAGAAATAAATAGCTGTTATAGTTCCATTGAAATCATAGTTCTAGCATTCTTGACTTTCCGTTATTTTAGACAAGTTGATAATTGGAAGACTGTTAAACTCACTTAGTTTTACCGCCAGCTATTTTGATGGGGCAGCAATTTAATACATAATTTCCTCATTTAAATTTAAGCCTTAATGAAGACTCCATCATATATTCCAGGTCTTTCCTTCCAACTGCTTTATTGGTCATTAAATGGGAAATCGTAAAATAACAGTTGGATCTGCTCGAAAATACAAAATTAACGCCGGACAATTTCCTTTTATACAATATTGTAATTGTATTTCATTTATTTCCTGTCGATAAATTATTCTTGCCTTATTTAGTAAACGGTTTTTTTTTCCTTTACCAGCTTTAAATAACATGATGTTTCAAATAAAATAAAATAGCAAGCCACAATAGCCTATTTTAATTAAGGCATATACAACTAAATGCGTGTACCTTGCAATACGCACCTTACCGTATGTCCTCAGTGGACGCGATTTTAAGCGTACGAGAGCAACAGCAACAAAACGTCGTTTGATTTAAATGGAGTTTTATTGCAGCCGCTCGCGTACGCTTAAAATCCCGTCCACTGAGGACACAGGGGTTATGCATAGTTATAACATCCCTATATACAAAAATTAAATTTTGTCGACTATGGTATATAATAAAATGCCTTTGAACTTGCAACTTTTAAGGGCTATTAACATTTTCAGATATGATATAATATACAGGGTGTTTCAGACCAGTCGTCCACTATTTTTTTTCTCGCGATCTAGTGTTCTCTATCCCTAAATTCAATTGTTTTTGAGATATTTACGATTTTGTCAAAATTTTGACGTTTGCATCTCTTTCAAAAACGTACTATCTTTTGCAAACCATTAAAGATAGTGATGTCATTTTACTAGTACCCATGAAAAATAGTTGTCCGTACCAAATTCTGTCAAAAAAACCACTAAATTTTATACAGAGTACTCATAAATTGATTGTCAATTCGGATATATTTAACCTTAGAAAATATTTTTTTTTCAAATGTAATATTATATTGCTAATTATACCATTAGAAGCAGCAACAACAAAGAACCATTAATAATGAAAATTCGAGTATAATAGGGAAACTATCAAAGAGAAGTTTGACACTTCTGGATCTGAAACTAACATGACAAAGCTATTGCTTTGATAACTGTGAAACTTTCACAGCCCACTGCAATTAAGAAATGTACTAAAATGTTCATAGCGGAATAAATAATGGTTGATATCTTGAAAACGACTAGGAATAGGTATATGCATCCTTTATACCTATCGACTGAGAATTTATTTCTGCATTGAATGTAATAATTAGGAATATAATGTTACATTTGAAAAAAATGAATTTTCTAAGGTTAAATGTATCCCAATTGATTATCAATTTATGAACACCTGTATAAATTTAGTGGTTCTTTCGACAGAATTTGGTACGGACAACCAGTTTTCTTGGATACTAGTAAAATGACATCACTATCTTTAATGGTTTGCAAAATATGGTACGTTTTCGAAAGAGATGCAAACGTCAAAATTTTGAGAAAATCGTAAATATCTCAAAAACAGTTGAATTTAGGGATAGAGAACATTAGTGAAAATTGTGTTCAAATAATCAGTAGAATTCATTGAGGTAAGAAAAAAACATATGATTCCATTTAAAATAAGAAAATTGCTGTCCACTTCCGGTATAATGGAACGTTTCCGGAAGTTAAAAATATTTTCACGTAATTCTTTAGGTAGGGTTTTGTTATTAAATTTTTTGTCTAGCTGCAATAGATCGCGAGAAAAAGATAGTGGAGGAGTGATGATAGCTTTGCTATTAAAACGTACATCTAGTTTAGTGCAGTTTGTGGTGACGGGTTTAGAAGAAATTTGCAGTATTATCAGTGCCACAGTTTGGAGTATTTTTGTCATCTCAATTTAGACATAAAAATGGTTATAACTTTTTAAACACTCGGAATAGATATGACAAATCCTATATGAGGAGACTCACAAAAGTAAACAGAAATTGAAAACGCAAGAAAAAGTATAGCATTCCATTTAAAAAAAAAATAAGTCAGGTCTGGAACGACGTTATAAAACAGCCTGTATGTGTGTATCTAGTTTAAAAATATGAAGCTTAAGAATACTCATACCTTTTCTTAAGATTTTTTTTTTGATAACTTTTATAATGTCAAATTTATGGAGCTTCTACACACTAATACGCCAGTCTGTATATATTTCATTTTATTTTAGTTATATATCTTCCTTTTACATGACAGTGTCGATATTCTTTTTGAATTTATGACAATAAAGATATCATTATTATTAAATTCGATTTCTTTTTCCTTTGATTGTAGCGGCTTGTTGTAAGAATTAAGTAAAATGAAACTTTCTTTTTAGGTTTCGACAAATATATTTGTCTTAATCATAAATAATTTACAAAGAATTTATTACATCAAGAAGAGGCGATAACGAAAATGCATATAATACGGTTACAACTGGTGATTGTTTTAAAGTTATGTAGTTACATTCAATGTCATAATAATAATGGCCGAAAATTGATACGTTAAATTTTGAAGATTAGCTATTACAAATTTGAAGACATTATTTTAGTAGATAGAAATGATTACTTGTAAATAATATGTTAGATTTTAAACTACAATGTTTGTTTTCGTTGTTTACATGGTGAGAGTTTTATAAGTACTTAATGCTTAAATATACAAAGATATTGTTTTCTGTCAACAACACGGTTACTTTTTATAGGTTGAAAAAAGATTTAAAATGCGAAGGTAAATAGACAAGTGAATCTACAGAGGTATTGGAAAATAACATGTCAGGATATTATATAGGGGTGGTAAAAATAATAATACTGATATAGGTGAATAGTTGAAACATGTTACAGGATGGAGTAAGATATTTTGGATAGGTTTTCAATGTCCGATCTGTCGTTTACAGCGTTATTATGTTTTTTTTTTTTTATGTGTATTGATTCAATTATATTTCTGGCTTTGTTATTTCTTTCTCTATCTAAAATTTTGACTTCATTAAAGTTAAATGTATGGCCTGTGTTCAAAGTGTGTTTTTTTAATGCTGTGATATTTTGTTGATATTTGTGTCCCTTTATTCGTTCGTTTAGATGTTGTGAAGTTTGTCCAATGCATGTTCCATTACAGTTATTACAAGGAATGCTATAGACTACATCTGTTTGTTTGTTTATTGGCACTTTGTCTTTTAAGTTGGTGTAGCAACATTTTAAGGTATCGAAGTTTTTGTGAGCAACCTTAATATGATACGGAACTAGAATTTTACCGATTTTTTCTGACAATTGTTGAGTGTAGAGAACACCTACATATTTATCCGAAGATTGCGTGTTGTGGATCCTGTCTATGGTATTTTGTTTTATTGTATTGCCTGTGAAGTCTATTTTTTAATAATTTTGTTAATAAAGTAATCCGGATAATTGTTTTCTTGTAATGTGGTTTTTTAGGTCTTCAACAATTTTGGGTCTAAAGCATGGGCTTGTAAGTTGTAATGCTCTGTCTATGAGAGCTATGACGACATTCTTTTTGTGCGAGAGTGGTTGAACTGATTTGAAGTTAACGAATCTTCCGGATGAAGTCGGTTTATGAAAAATCTTTGTGAGAATTTTGTTGTTTTTGCGGATTAGAGTTATATCAAGGAAGTTAATGGTGTTATGTTTTTTTTCCTGTTTCTAGAGTAAATTTTAATTTGGGGTGATAACTGTTGAATTGTTTGAGAAAATATTGAATTTTATTTTCTGTTATACATGCAATACAATCATCCACGTACACTGTAGAAAATTACAGTAATTTTGCCATGGTAAATAAGGAATATTACATGTAATAACGTTGTAAATTTACCACAAGAAATCGTGTAAATTTTGTTTTACATGTTTTTTCTAGGATATTTAACATGGAAAAAAAGATTTCGGTAAAATTTATAGCTTTTTCATGTAAGTTTAAGATGTAATAAAAATTAAAAAACATATTTTTACAATTTTATGTTTACTATTAAAATTTACTTAAAAGTGTAAAATTGACAATTTTTTTGGGTATTTAAATTTGGGTAAAAATTTGAGGATCTTTTATATTTATTTTTACTTGAATACGCCGCAATGTGAATGGTTATTAGGTTATTTAACTGTACGCGTTCGGCAAATATACAGTTCATATAAATATTACATACGAATTTTACAGTACAATCTTTGAAAAATACATCAGCATGTGAAATTTACTAGATGGTAGAAATTTTACCTTATGAAGCAAATTTACCGGTAAAATTGTAGGCAACTTTTTTTTACAGTGTACCGTTTAAAGAAATTTGGTTTGAATTTGAGACCATTTATGATGTTTGTTTCTAAATCTTCTAATTTTTATTATTAAATATGTTTAAATTACAAACTTCCAATAAAGCCGTTTCAGAACGTTACATTAACTTCATATTAAGAAATAAAGCGAAAAAAGTTTACTAAGGATGATTATTGGTTTATTTTGGTAAATTGCACAAAAAAAAAGATTTTCAAGAACAAACATGTGTAGTCATGTGTATAGTTTAAACAATAATTTAAAGAAATTAAGCTTGAAATGAATTTAGATTAGCACATCTCAAGTGATTATAAGTTAATAAGTGAATAAATTCTAACAGACAAACCAGTAATTACTGACACATAACTCTATCGAAACGGGCTTCGAACTGACCATTTAAATGTACTACACAAAAACATTTACGACGCCGTAAAGTGCCTTCCAAGCACCACTCGACTCGTTGAATAAGCGCCTATATAATAAAGGTAAGTACTTGGAGTATACAGGACTTTTGACATTGCCCGTCCCTGTTCCATGAAAACAACTTAGTGGATGGGTACACAAAAAGGTGTAAATTACCTGCTAAAAAGTAAGCTTTTCCTCGATTTTAAAGGGCCCCACTGTTATACTACAAACGTGACAAGATAATCCAAAACGTTTCGAGAGCTTGTGCGCCACAATGAAGCCTATTAGAATGGGATTATTCACATAAGTATTGAAACTAGGTTAATATTATTATCTTGTATACCTATATGTAAGTATGTAGGTAATACAATAACTGCATTGTCCCTGCGATATATTCACCTAAATTTGTGTGATTTATTACGTGCTATTGTGTATACGAATGAAACTTCGGAATGCGATTAGGCTTTTCGTACAACAAAAGCCAAATCAAACACACAAAGCAAAAAAAAAACAAGAGAGATGTAACATTTCGATGTGGTTTCTTTTCGTCTGTTTCTGGGAGCATCAGGTAGGCCGACAGAAGAAGGGAATGCGTCTACCTACCTGAGTGTTTCTCGAAAATGGACCATACTACAGGTACTTATGAGGAGGCGAGAGCTTTGTGATGCTTCGGAAATTCGAACTATTCGCCTAATTATAGCGTGTTGAATCGTGTTTTATTCCGGCAGACTTACACTTAGTCGCCGATTAGGGTGGATGTTTCGGTTCAAGACCGCATAAAGGATAGGTGCGGCAAGCGTGAAGGGTAAATATAGAAAATATATGACAAAGATGTCATATGCACTTAGACTGAGAAAAAAAATGTGTTAGGTTGATATAAAATTGGATTGTAACTTTGCGGTGATACATTTTTTTTTTTCTTGTATATATAATAAATATATATTTTTAATTTTATCTTCTTATATTGGAACTATAACTGGGAATAAATCAAAAGTCACAACTGGTTACGTTTCGGTTTATTGTAAACCTTTTTCAAAACCATCTATCTGTAATAAATTACATTTTTATTTTCTTTATATTTTATACAGTGACCGGCATAAATATTGCAATATATGGGAAATTTTTTTATTGTTAAAATATACTAAAACTTTTTTGGGGGGATAGGTTGTGCATGTCTAGAAACCTCAAAATTTATTTTGACACACGTCACGTGACTACTAGTATGGCGGTAAATTTAAAAAAATATGCCGCGAATCTACAAAAAGTGAGGTTAGGTGACATGATATCGAAACAAGTCATTTGAAAAAGTTGCTTAAAATTCTATTTTGAAGCTATATTTGTAAACATATTTAAAAAAAATAAAAATCACAATTTTTCCAAATATTGTTTTATTGAATTACATATTTCAATTTTTTTCGCTCTTAGGAGCTCAACTGCAGTACTACTTCCAAATTTGATTGATATTCAAACAGTTTTGTCAATTTTTTGCTATATTAAGATAGCGAAAACTGAAAAGTGCGTTTTCAGTGTGACAATTGTTGTTGCAAGGGACTGTATCTACTAGTAATAAATAAAATTTTACAAACATTTTCTCTTTAAACTACTTAGCAGACATTACTTTTATTGAAAATTATTATATTTCTTGTTTTTTTTCGGCATTAAAGTGGAAACTGATACTACTACCTGCACGCATCCAAGGTTTTAAAGTAGATTTTGAAACTAAAGTAATTGCTTATTTGCCAAAAAAGTTAAAATATTTTACTACATTATTTTGTTGTTTCTAATTTCAAAGCCTACCTTACTTATAAGAAACAGAAGGATATGTATATCTAACAAGTAGGTATGCATTTTTAGAATTTCATTTCTTAGTTGTTCATTACTATTAGTTATTGTTTGAATGTTTTTGCTTATTAAGTATTCCTATCATTAGCTAAAAATACTGGTTATTTATTTCTACTGAGTTTTGTAATTTCGAAACCTACATAAATACCTTCGGTGCGTGCAATAACATTGTGAGGGCTTAGATATTTAGTGTTATGAGTTTTGGACTACCGATTTCACTTTAATGCAGAAAACAAAAAAGAAAATATGATAATCTTCAATAAAAGTAATGTTTGCTAAGTGTTTTAGAGAGAAAACGTTTGTAAAATTTTATTTATTACTAGTAGATACAGTCCCTTGCAACAACAATTGTCACACTGAAATCGTACTTTTCAGTTTTCGCTATGTTAATTATGCAAAAATTGAGAAAACTGTTTGAGTATCAACCAAATTTCAAAATAGTACTGCAGGTGAGCTGCTAAGAGCGAAAAAAATGGAAATATGTAATTCAATGAAACAATATTTGGAAAAATTATGATTTTAATTTTTTTTTAAATATGTTTACAAAAATTTGCACGCGGCCTCAGAATTGAATTCTAAGCAACTTTTTCAAATAACTTTTTTGAATATCATGTCATCTAACCTCACTTTTTGCAGATTCGCGGCATATTTTTTAAATTTACCACCATACTAGTGGTCACGTGACGTGTGTCAAAATAAATTTCGGGGTTTCTAGACATGCACAACCTATTCCCCCAAAAAAGTTTTAGTATATTTTAATAATAAAAACATTTCCCATATGTTGCAATATTTATGCCGGTCACTGTATATACATTATATTCTAATTACTATCCACATTAAAATTTGTGTTACACTCGGTATAAAACCAACATGTCATGTGTGTTCTGTCATAATTATAGGCAAACATTTTAAAATTGTATATGGGACAAACACCGTGTATAAAGTTACATATTATCGAACAAATATTAAAATGCATGCTGGTTCGAAAGAGGATTTTGTGTTGAGAAATGAACATTTTTTGTTATTATTTTCAATAGTTTTGGGCAAATACAAGGATTAAAATTAAAGTTAAAACAGTGGAGTGTAGATTTTGGATAAATTTCTATGTCGGTTCGATGGTTTATGCTATTTTTGTTTTTCTTGATATAAATCATTTCTAACATATTACCTTTATAATAATTCTTTTCTTTTGCTAAAATGTTAGTTGCTTCATAATCAAATTTATTATTGAGCTCATATTCAAGTTTCTGTAAGGGAGTTAAGTTAGTCGAAGATTTATGATTTTGCACTCTATTTTTTAAATATTGTTTTGTTTGACCAACATACATACTATTGCAATCATTACATGGTATTGAGTAAAATAAGTTTTAATTTTTCCAGAAAGGTGTTTTTGGTTTCATTTTACTAAAACATGATCTTAAATTATTATTGTTATTGTATGTTATATTTATTTTATAAGGTTTAAGAATCGCCGTAACTCTTTCCGTTAAGTTTTTTATGTAAGGAATTGTTAGAAATTTGTTGTTATATAAATTGTTTTTTTTTTTTTTGTGGTTTTGTAAAATTTGTATAGTCCTTGTTTTATAACTTTATTAATGAAATGTAATGCATAATTATTATTCTTTAGTATATTCTTGATTTTGTTTAAAATTTGTTTGTTTGTCCTATATTTAGGACTATAGTAGTAAGTTTTATTCCACGATCAACTAACGCAATGATTACATTTTTCTTGTGATTTTGTGGTATATTTGCATTGTAGTTTAAGTATCTTCCGGATGAACTTTCTTTATTATACCATGATGTAGTAAAGATATTGTCATGTGTATGAATGGTTACATCTAAGAAGTTTAATTTGGAATCTTTTTCTATCTCTAATGTAAACTGTATTTGTAAATGATAACTATTCAATTGTGTTAAGGTAGAGTGGATATTAGTTTCGGATAATATAATTATACAGTCATCAACATATCGTTTATAGAATGGAATTTTAAAGTTGTGCTATGACACTAGATATTGGGGCTCCCATCGCCAAACCATCAATTTGTTTGTAGTATTTGTTTTCATATTGAAAGTACATAGATGTTAATATTATTTCTACAGCATTTAGAAATTCAGTGATAGGTAAGGTTGTAAATTCTTTTAGTTCATGCCACTTTTTTATGATGATTTGTGTAGCTAGTTCAATTGGGGTGTTTGTGTACATTGAAATTACGTCGAACGAACATAGTTTTTCATTACTATTTAATTTAAGAGTTTTTGAAAGGAAGTATTACATCAAAAGAGTTTTTTAAGTAGTAATTGTTGTTTTTGGTTATATTAGAGATGGAGTCGGCTAAAAATTTGGATAGCTTATAAAACGGACTTTGAATATATGAGACAATAGGTTTTAAGGCCATTCCTGCTTTATGTAATTTTGGTAATCCGTATATTTTGGGCGGTAGTGCATTGTGAATTCTTAATTATTGTGCTGTTCTTGGGGATATAAGATTTTGGTTTTCCCAACTTGTCATCAGATTATTGTTAAGGTTTTGGAATTTCTTGGTTGGGTCTGATTTGAGCTCTGTGTATGTACTATCATCATTCAAAATATCCAACATTTTCTAAATTTAATTATGACGCAATAAAAATTTTAGCAAAAGAAAAAAATTATTATAACCGTAATATGTTGTATGAAATGATTTATATCAAGAAAACCAAAAATAGCATAAACAATCGAACCGACATAGCAAATGTATCCAAAATTTATGCCCCACTGTTTTAACTTAATTTTAATCCTTGTATTTGCCCAAAACTATTGAAAATTATAAAAATAATAAGAAAAAAATGTTCATTTCTTAACACAAAATCCTCTTTCGAGCCAGCATGCATTTCAATATTTGTTCGCTAACATGCAATAACTGTGTTTGTCCCATATACAATTTTAAAATGTTTGCCTATAATTATGACAGAAAACCATGTTAGTTTTATACCGCGTGTAACACAAATTTTAATGTGGATAGTAATTAGAATTTAATTTAAGTAAATAGTTAATACAAACTAAAATAATAATGGATGCTCCAAAAATATATATAAAATATAAAAAAAAAAACAAAAAAATGTAATTTATTACAGATAGATGGTTTTGAAAAAGGTTTACAATAAACCGAAACGTAACCAGTTGTGACTTTTGATTTATTCCCAGCCATAGTTCCAGTATAAGAAGATAAAATTAATACCTGATTATTGGCGAAAAAGTACCAGAAAATAATATTTTTTTCAAACAATTTTTTCAACAATTTTTGAAAAAAACATATTTCACATAAAAAAACTTCTTCAGTTAAGAATACATAAAAAAATATTTCCTTCGAAAATTCTCTTCTTCAAATACAGTATCTAGGCGGTAAAAAAAAATTTGTACACATACAGTGCCCGGTAGAAAGTGCACGGCTTATATAGAAAATTTTTTGTCTTTGAATTGAGCATATATTTTTTCTTACAAATTACCTCCATAATAAAGGAAGGAAAAAAACGTCCTTACATTCACAAAAACTTCTAAATATATTTAAGACTACATGTTTTGGCGCACAAATGCCATCTTCAGATTTTGAAAAGTCATGTTAAGAAATCTAAAAATTAAAAAGTCGAAAAAGGGCATTTAAAGGGCATTTGTCAACAACTCTCAGACTTATTAGATTTGTAAACAACTGTCAGTGGTATTTTTAAATGAAATCCGCCTACTACAGTTACTTCTAAAACAAATCCAAATTTTGATGAAAAATGATATTATTCTCGAGAACTGTTCGTGCTAAGTAAAAAGTAATTTATGATTTGAGGGTTTGAAAACAAGCAGGGCAGATCAACAAGAGTGAAATTTTCTGAGAAATCAAATATAAAAAAAAAAATCCTCTTTTAAAGTGGATCCAGGGACATACTTTATATGAAAAATATAATTTACTACTTAAAATTGAATCAAAACTAATTAATAATTTTCATTACCTGAATACCTAGGAACAGCCCAATCCAAGTGTGGACTCAGGTAATTCTCTGGGTCAAATTGATTCTGGAGCTCCGACAAACGGTCAAAGACCGCGAAATGGTATTTGAGATTATTCTTCTCAGGATACTTAATAGGAAAATTTCGAAGATCATTCAGGTAAATGTGGATTTATATTGGGCATGCAAAACAAAACATTCTGCATCCATAACACGTTGCTAATGGACAACTTCTTTAGGAAAACGATAACCTTCTGACGATGACGGTTTTCTAGAACGATGAATTCTGATTTAACAGAGATGGAGTCCTTTTAACACACATAACTTTCACTATTAGGTGGAAAAAAATTCACACCAACTTTGTGAGTAAAGTATTTTTTACCATTGCTACTTATACTTATCAAACTCTTACAATGAAGTTCGTGATGTCATAAATTCACTTAAGGCTTCCAATACAAGAGATATTTGCGGTATGAGTGTAAATACTTTGAAAATGGTAAGAAATGAAATAGTAATTCCCATCACAAAATTAATTAACCTAAGTTTTCAAACTAGTAGTTTTTCGTCTGAACTGAAGTTTGCCGTTGTTGTTCCCTTGCACAAGAAAGATAATGTAAATGAACCCTCTAATTATAGACCTATTTCTATTCTGCCTACTCTGTCCAAGATATTCGAGAAATTAATAAAAAACAAAATTGTTTCATTCTTTGAAAAAAAAACACATTTTGTCAGAATCAGTTCGGCTTTAGGGCAGGGGGGAGTGTTGTATCTGCTGCTCTTGACTTTGTTGATTTTGCGGTTTCTTGCATTGAGAGGGGAGGGATCATTGCGCAGCCACTTTCTGTGATGTAAGCAAAGCTTTTGACTGTGTTGACCATAGCATCTTGCTGGAAAAATTAAAGTTGTATAATTTTGACGACTTAAGTTTGGCTTACATTAGATCATATCTATCAAATAGGCAGCAGGTGGTTCGCATTAATGGTTCTACTTCTCAGAAACTTACACTTGAATTCGGAGTACCGCAAGGCTCTATATTAGGTCCTCTAATATTTTTAATTTATATAAATGATTTACCGCAGGCAATGTCAGTAGATAGATGCATTCTTTTCGCTGATGATACTACTTTATTAGTCAAGTCCGCAGAGATCGAAAGGGTTGTGGAGAGAAGTAATTTGGCAAATAATGCAGCGAGCTCTTGGTTTTCCTCAAACAAGCTGGTTCTAAACAAAAGTAAAACAAAAACAATTGTCTTTTCCAAAAGATACACTGAAATAAATAATCCTGATTCAATTAATTACTTAGGAGTTTTCCTCGAGCCTAAACTGGGCTGGGAAGCGCATACTGATTACATTGCAAATAAAATTGGAAAAACATTATTCCTATTAAGAGTTTGCCAACGCCGGTATCAGAAAAATTCTTAAAAGCTGCTTATTTTTCTCTTTTTCACACAGTTATGTCATATGGAATTTTGCTATGGGGTCATAGCTATCCGAGTCTTAGAATTTTTTGGCTGCAAAAAAAAGCCGTGCGGATCCTAAATAATTTATCATTTCGTGTTGACTGTCGAGAAGCATTTATAAGATTAAAAATTTTAACTTGTCCATGCCAGTTTATGTTGGAATGCCTTATGTACGTTAAAAAAATATAAATTGTTACTCTACTAATGTTGCATTTCACGGCTATAACACAAGAAACAAAAATGATTTAAGCATTAAGTATACTCGTCTCAGTTCCACACAAATGATGTCTTACCATCAGGACATAAAGTTTTACAATGTTCTCCCACAAAATATTAGAGATCTAAGCAGTAAGTCATTCGAATGTTCTATAAAAAAAATACTAATTCATCAAGCTTTTTATACAAGTGAGGAGTATTTTCAACACTTTATGTAGTTGCACCTCCGCACTTGGTGCTCACTTTGATTTCATTGTTACTGTATTCATTATATTATATTTATTATTAAATAACTTAAATTATAATTATTAAATTAGACTTGTGTAAATACTTTTGTATAGCCAGCACCAATAAATTATATTTATTTATTTATTTATTATTTATTTAAACTTTTCCTGTGTTATTGAAAAATTTTAATTCAGCATAAATCTGCATGTGTTTTAACAGATTGTAAATGTTTTCTTACATTTATTATCCATTAAATGTTAACTTTATGTATGCACACAGCAATATTTTTGGTTAGTAGAAAGTATTTTTTTATATACAGTTCTTACAGTAAATGGTAAATCGTTTAGGAATTCCAAATACATATCTCAGCTTTCAATGTAATTATCACATATAGGTTTTTTTTAAAAATATAATGTAGGAATAAGAATTCTGTTTTTATGACAACTTAAACATATACAGTTTGCGTATTATTTTAAGGGGATACACTTTTATGATCCGCAGATATACATATATATGTATATAACCTGGCATATAAAAATGCAAACCCGATATTAACATTCCCAGCGTCTGGTCCACGGCAGCCGTATCTCATTTTTACCTTTTTAACATTCCCATTCGCAATCGTGGCGGCGAACAGCGAATGGTCGTGTAGAAGTCGTTTCATTCAGTAAACTCGGAGTAGTGCGTAGGTGCCCGTTTTCGAACGGGTTCTAATGCAAATCGGCGAGAAAGGAAATCGTCTGCCCACTGATTGGCAGCGTGTTCGCTCTCTTAACGTATGTATGTAGGTATATGCACGGTTCACAAAGTGCACACACCACGGTTTCGGGATAGCGTGCTAGCGGGCCCATAAAACGCAAATCGGTTAGAGAGAGCGTCTCGAATGCACGATTAGTGGCAGTGTCATAAGTCGTAAGCAGAGAGAGAGAGAGGTAAATGTGCCGGTTGTTTGTCTGGTTTATGGGAAAAGCAAAAGTTCAGATTATATTCCTATTCGGTTATGTAAACGCGATTTTCTATTATCGTCCTGCATACGTTCTTCTTTTGTCGGAATTTAAGGAGACGCGGAAGCTGCTTCTTCAGCACTCAGAAGGATAATAATAATTTGCGGCTATCAGTAATAAGGTCTGGGACTTCTTCCCAGATCCTCCCAGAGTAAGGTTTTTGCCATGGTTTTTCCTTACTCCGTGGCCATTGATTTTATATAAGTATATTATATATAATCAGTGTCTTAGCGAATGCTGAGAGATAACGAAAGTCCTTCCATGGGCGCATTTAATAATAACTAATAGCTGACCGATTTACAGTAGACTTGCGATTACGTGAATTAATCACATTTCACATATTTCATCATTTCACAAAAGTAGTATTCATATGGTCGCGAGATACTGTATTATATTTTTGTTATTAAGAATCAGTTTACTAGTAGTTTATTACTAGTTAGAGTAGGAACATTTCAATTGTTATGGAACCCATATAGTACTTAGAATAGATAGTCTCGTGTAGTACCTTTTTTAGATGGAGCACGGGGTTGGGATGATTTGTAACAATTTTCATAGATAAAGTGCATACGTTCTTCTTTGTTTGACTTGTACTTTCCTAACCAGTTTTTTTTTCAAACTCTGTTATTAGAAAAACCGAAAATTAAAATAATGAAAAATATAATATACTCTACTGCAATCGACTGAACCCTATAAAGGCCCCCTATCGGTTAATCCTTCAATTCAATTCAACGGCAGCAATAGCTACAGATGACCCTTGCGATTGTGCACAAAACCTTTGCCAAAAGAACATTCAGGACGCTGTTCTACACCAAAAGCAGTGAATAATATACAAGGTAAGTTTTTTATCTTGAGACAACGGAATATCTCTAAAACTGCATCAAATCAAAAAAAGATCTTAATAAGATTTTTTATAATGTAGGGGGCACACTGAATGGTGCCCAACTCGATCTCCCACCTCACCTCCCCAGAGTGGGAGGGGGGGACAACTTTGAAATCTTAAATGCTTTTTGAAATGTTAGTTTATATTAAAATAAAAAACACAAAATCATGTTTGCTTGCTTCTCTTTTTTGTGTATTTTTTCTAAACTGTGAACGTTTGAATTTACCACAATAAATCATGTAAATTTTGTTTACAGTTTTTTTCTAGGATATTTAACATGGAAAATGAAAGTTCGGTAAAATTTATAGCTTTTTCATGTAAGTTTATGTAACAAAAATTCAAAAGGAAAATACAGGATAAAACATGTACAATTTTGTATTTACTCTCAAAATTTACTTAAAAGTGTAAAATTTACATTTTTTGGGGTATTTAATGCACTTTAAAAGTAATTTTACTAGTGAACTATTAATTTTGCTGTAAAAATATGAGGATCTTTTATATTTATTTGTTTTTACTTGAATTTTCGAGTAAAACTATAGATATCATGGAAAATACGAAATTCATACGCCGCAATGTGATTGGTTATTGGATTATTTATCTGTGCGCGTAAGTAATTCTATTCGTTTGTCGAACTTATTATTGGCTCAATGATATCATGTACGTCACAAACAATCGTAGGTTTCGCGTAAGCGTGTTCATTCTTGATTCCTGGTTGAGCGATTCAGTATGACCTATTAGGTGCTATAAAAGAATTAGGTAAGTTGCTTGCTCTCTTTATAAAAATACATATGAAAATTACTTCGGTGTTTGGTAAATATAAAGTTCATATAAATGTTACATACGAATTTTACAGTACAATCTTTGAAAAACACATCAGCATGTGAAATTTACTAGATGGTAAAAATTTACCTGTAAAAGTGTAGGCAACTTTATTACCAGCGATTTTACATGTAATTTTACTGCAACTTTTTTTACAGTGATAGTGCGGAAAAATGATATTGGATATAAATAGTAGCATTTAAATGAATTTGGTTTAATTAAGTCTTTTTTTAGGTGCGCTATTTTATCTTTATAAATTTTGACTTGAATTTGCAATATCTTTGTAGATTTTAAGTGTAAAAATAAATAATTTATATTAAATATATCGCTTGTGTTAATAATTTGAACCCCGAAAAAACGTTACAATAGTATAAATATAATTAAAAATTAAAGGTAATACAAGTGTTTGTTACTATAATTGTAATAATATAAATCTTCCAGCAAATGAAAAAAAAGTAGTTGAAGCTGTCGAAACGGTTTTCTGATTGTAGGCCAAACACATAGATAAAAATGCAAAATAAAACATTTCGGTGGGATGTTACAAACCATTTTAGGCTCGATTTCTAAGTTAATAGGCTTTCCGGATCTTATAGAGCGCGTGGATGGTCGCCTATATTAGCCCAAAATTGGTGCGAAAAATAATATATTGCACAGTTCTATAATGTATCAATGATATTACAATAATAGCTAAGTTGGTGAAGCAAATTTGACAGATTTATAAATAAACAAATAGAAATTTAAATGAATAAATCCAAATCAATTTCGTATCGTTTCTTTATGACTCATAACGCATTAACATATTCATCTATGTCGCAATGTTGTCCGAGATCATGAAACATACGTGTCAGCAAAGTAAAAATACTAGCTATGTGTGCGTTGTGCGAAATCTTATCTCTCCAAATTGGCCCAAAAAGCATACATTCATACAAGCAGTGCTGCTTCGCCTGCTTTCCCAGTGACGTACTGCAAGAGGTGCTGGCAGAGGCGGATCATTTCATGCATGTACGTAGTAAGCATAGAGACGTGCATAGCCTAAATTTTAACAGTCGTCTGAAAATAATGTCGTCGCCCGACACGGTGCAGACATGAATCACGAAGAGAAGTGATTGTCGAGTGAGCGTGCACAGTACATATCCAAATATGTATGTCAGCGCCAATGTATCGTGTTTTGCTTAATTTGATCGCAGGTTGGGCGCCAGTAGGGTAATATATTTTCGCGCGTAAAAATAAAATATGCAGAACGTTGAGTACGCCGGAGTTGTCGTCGTGCGTACGCGTGGATATGGGACATGCGAGTTTTTACTTTTTAAAATAAGGTAACGAAGTAATTCGAAACGATGAAATGCGATACTGCTGAGCGTTTAACATAAATATGTGTATAATGGCACGAATTTATAGTCGGGCTGGGTCGTATATACTTGCTAGTATTTTGCTGGAATCGTATATTTTGTTGTTCACGTCTTTATTTTTATTAATAAAATGAGAGAGTGCTTACGACTGTATATCAATGTGGAGTAAATATACGTTAGGTAATTACTACGAAAATTGTTCGACCTTTTAGAATCGACAATCCAAATTTAAATCAAAAACTGAATTGAGAAAATATGGCAAAACGATCCTGACGTTAAAGAGCAATAAACAACAGTGTGCTAAACTTAGTTGCTATAAATCAGGCGGTACAGGTCTCAGATAACAATTTAAGGTTTACACAAGCTTTTTTTAAGGATGTCCCGATAAGGGAAAAAACTTGTCATGAACAAGGGTGTAAGCTTGCTGCAAGGTTATGACAAGGTTACTAGTTGACACAGGACAAAGTTTTTCATAAGCTTGTCTGTAAACGCATGCGACAAGGTTAGAATGACAAGGTTTTCATAAGCTTGTCTGTAAAAGCATTTGACAAGGCTAGAATGATAATGTTGAGCCAAGCCTTAGAGAAAGTCTGTACAAATCTTGATAAAAGCTCGCAACAATCAAAACAAAATATGAATTTGGTATTAATTTTTCTTGGTTTTTAGGTCATAAAAACATGGAAATATACATTAACAACGGCATTTCACTTTAATTTCAAAAGCTTTTTCAAGATACAACATGTAAAAATATAAATTGTAAATGGTGTAAATTATAAATAATTTTTTTTTGTTTAGTAAATGACAAAATCATAATTCAAAATTCATAGTTAATAAAACATTGTTTACTATGAATTTTAATTTTTTAAAGATAATTAAATTTCATTCAATTAAAATAAAATAAAAAATAAATTTAAAGATAACGTTTCAAAATAGTACATTTTGATTATTTGTTGTTAGTAGAATATGAAAAATTGAATTTTGTAATTAAATAGATCTTTAAAAACATTGTATTTAGGTACGTGCGATTGGGAATTTTTATGCAACATGCAAATTTTGATTACATACTTAGGATATGCTACGGGAGGAGGATGTACATTTTTTTTGGACTAGGGCTCACGTGTGTACAATCGGTAATGAGAGGGCGGATCAATTAGCGAAAGAGGCGTTGTCTAGGGGAGATAGGGCGATTTTTAGATTTGGGCTAATTTCGACTAGCGTAGTTAAAAAAAAAAACATTGACATGTTGGTTGCAACCCCGTTTTATCTAGATTTAACAACTTTTAAAGGAAAACCATATACGCGTAATAATGAATAGAGGACTTATTTGCAATATCTGATGAATAATTTAAATAAAACACACTCTTCTATTGTTTTTGTAAATGTACCTGTGATTTTAAATAAATATTGCTGTGGCATATTTTGGTTTTTCATATTAAGCAGGTACATAGGAATCAAATTTGGTTGCAACAGGAGTTTTATTTGGGCGAAATGCGTGTGCTCTTGACGGGAAGGAAAAATTATAGAAGGTAAAATCTCATAGCTAGAGTCCGTGATTTTTCGGTAATCTTTAGGAAATAGGAGCAATAAGTGGCCTATTTGACATATATCAATGTTAGGATTAATTTTGAAAATTTGATATACCGGTATGGAATTTTATTACTACGAATGGGACTTTCCATGTATTATTGTATTATTATCCGTTGCCAAATCGTACCGATAATTTATACTCTCCAATCCCCCCCCCAAAAATTGTGTCAGTTTGACAATTAGATATGTCGTGATGAAAAGAATTGTGAATAAAAAATATTAGCTGGGTAATCTATTATAGAAAATGTGTAATAAATTAAGCATCAGATTATTTTTCTATGATTTTAAAACTAAGTTGCCCGCCCTTATATGTGATCCAATTAGCAACATTTTGCGAATAAACGTGAGAATAAAGTTTGCATCACGGATTTCATGTTCTTAGAGAGCGAACAGGTAATGACACACTAAGGAAGATTTGCACAAATAAGTAATACGCTTACATATTACAGTCGTCTCACTTACACAATTGTGTGACAAATAAATGGGTAAAATAATATTAATATTATTAAAAAATATTGATAAAACATTCATTGACACCGAGGTTGTAAAAGGTTGTTAACAACAAAATACCGATGCACCTATACCGGAACACATGAGTCATCCCATGCGGATTTGGAACAGCACGGTCTTCAGTGTTCGAGTCTGGTTTTACGATAGCCCGTGGCCGGCACGATGCACCGCTCACTGGTTACGTCCTTATAAGGATCTCGTTGTCGCCAATCTCTCCTTATAGTGAGGTTAGATCTCTACGATTAACGACTGGAACTTGGACTGATGGTGCTCTCGGATCTCGTCTGAATTATTTATGTTAAAGGTTGTTATAGTAACAGGCGCAGAAGATTCTCGTGTGTCTGTTCGGGACGGTTTCAGTGCTTGGATATTATTTAAAGTATCTTAAATTTAACGTTGGGGAATCCGCCCCAAATTTTGTTTATCCAAAATAACTTTCGAGTCGATAACGGTCTTTCCTTGTCCTTGCGACACATCCAGGGATTAACAACTGCCCCATCATCATCGATTCTTCTACTATCAACTTACTTTATATATTTTTTTTTCTGCTTAATATTTTGTTACCTTTGGGTATCTTTAATTATTTGTTTTTTGGTATTTATTTCCGAAAAAAAATATTCAGGGGATTCATAAAACAGATATTACTAAAAAGAAATTTTATTTTACACATACTATATGTATATACAGGGTTTTCCACGGAACTGGCTGGTTAGAAGTTTTCTGGCTTAACGAAATTCCTCAGTTTTAAAAAATTGGGGTTTGCAACAATTTGGCACTTTCTTTCTTTCTAAAATATTTTCACCTTTTTTGCACTTGCGGTTAACCGGAAGTCGCCACGAACTTTGTTATTTTAAATGGAACAGCCTATATATTATTATATTTTTGAATTTACCATAAAATTCTATGACGATTACCATTAGGGTATCTTATACCTATCTTCAACTGTTTCTAAGATATTATGATTTTTGTTAAAATTTTGACATTTACATTGTTGTATGTAAATGATTAATTCTCACTTGATTTGTGTGTCAGAAATCTCCGACTTTGAAATCAACAAGTACTAACATTGTTTTACCAAAACGTAGAAAAAAAATTTAGTGACATTATACAGCGTGTTTAAAAATTAGTGACATATTCAAGAATTTTGAATGTTGCAAAACTTAATTTTTTCGAATAGAACACCCTGTGCATTTTTTTATTTTTGGATATACAATTAAATTCTATGCTGATTTGCTGTAGCATTTCCTATATCCATCTTCAGTAGTTTTCTTTTAAATTGCTTGTTTTGTTTATTACCGCTTTCAAATGGCCGAATCATTTCTATCTGGTGGGCCATGACATTAACATGACAACAATTTATTATTATTAGTAAGTATTATTGTTATAATCATTGTTTGTTACACGTCGCGTGTTCAGATAATGCATATTATTATGGAACTTATGAATTAGATAATGAAAAATATTGAAGGAGCTTATTTTAACCTGGATACTTTAAATTTATTTTACATTCACTGAGAATGCAGGATGAACTTATAGAGAATTTACGGTAATTAAGGAATTATTTTCGGCTATAATATCTAATAAAATTCAGAAAACTTTGAAATAATACATTACACAGATTACACGTTGTACGCAACTTTGGGTACTACCAAGCAAGATTTAATGATTCGTGTGACGAGAACGTTTGATGAATTAGACCCAGTTGAAGTGAGAGGAAGTATAAGGCGACACATTAAGACGTCGAATAATAAAATGCTTGGACGTAAACGGAATTCACATTGAGCATTTTTTTGATGCTCTATGTCATGATTCAAGTTTATGCTGCTTGTAAATTGCATTTGTTAAGTATGCATGTATCTAAATATTCTTCATAAAAACCTTTATAATTTTGAAAATACTTTAATATGTAAAAAACTTTAAAACATTTGTCTGACAAGCACACTACGTTTTAGTGAAACATTTTTTGTTATGTTGTCGTCGTTATCGTTTATGCCATTTCCCTTAATTTGAAACCAAGCTATTACGAGAAATCATTTCAAAATTTTCTGGATTCCGTTAGATATATTAACAACCAATAAATTCCTTTAATTACATTCAATTCGCTATAAGTTCTTCCTGCATTCTCAGTGAATCTTAAATAAATTTATAGTATCTAGGTTAGAATAAGCTCCTCCAATATTTTTCATTATCTAATTCATAAGTTCCACAATAATATTCATCGATCTGAACACGTGACGTGTAACAAACAGTGATTATTACAATAATACTTACTAATAATAATAAATTGTTGTGATGTTAATGTCATGGCCCACCAGATAGAAATTATTCGGCCATTTGAAAGCGGTAATAAACAAAACGAGTAATTTAAAAGAAAACTACTGAAGATGGGTATAGGGAATGCTACAGCAAATCGGTATAGAATTTAATTGTACATCCAGAAATAGAAAAATGTACAGGGTGTTCTATTTGAAAAAATTAAGTTTTGCAACATTCAAAATTCTTGGATATGTCACTAATTTTTAAACACCCTGTATAATGTCACTAATTTTTTTTTTCTACGTTTTGGTAAAACAATGTTAGTACTTGTTGATTTCAAAATTGGAGATTTCTGACACTTAAATCAGTGAGAATTAATCAATTACAACAACAATGTAAATGTCAAAATTTTAACAAAAATCGTAATATCTTAGAAACAGTTGAAGATAGTATAAGATACCCTAATGGTAATCCGTCATAGAATTTTATGGTAAATTCAAAAATATTATAATATATAGGGTGTTCCATTTAAAATAATAAAGTTCGTGGCGACTTCCGGTTAACCGGAAGTGCAAAAAAGGTGAAAATATTTTAGAAAGAAAGAAAGTGCCAAATTGTTGCAAACCCCAATTTTTTAAAACTGAGGAATTTCGTTAAGCCGGAAAACTTCTAACCAGCCAGTTCCGTGGAAAACCCTGTATACGCATATATACACAAAATTGCTCCAATTATGTTAGTATATAAGTTGATCAAATATTATATAATAATTAATGAAAAGACTTATGCATTATTATTATAATTTATTATTAAATAATTCGGCAATTTAGGAATAAGAAGGCCACAGATGTTAGTGTAGAGAATTGATTTCAACTATGATTTATTTTATATGTAAAAAACAATGTTTATGTGTTTCATTATGTATCTGAGGAATAAATAAAACTTCTATAATACAAAACGTTTATTTTATTTAAGATATAAATCCAGCTATACCTAATGCCATACTAGTACTTGTTTTTCTCAGGGCGGTGTAACAAATTTTAGCATGAGGTTCTAAAATTATTATTACTAGACATCGGATTATATATATAAAACTGGAATATATGCCCATATATATGCATCGATTTTTGCGAAAATATGCATAAACCTGGGGCATATATGCAAAAAAATTGCGACAATATGCAAAATTTTTACATAAAATAAATAAGAGCAGAAATTTAAACATTAACTTTATTGCATAAAATTTTTTCACAACATATTTCTGAAACAATTTATAATTAAATGTTTTTCAAAATTGTGTAAAAAAAAATTGTGTTGTCTCCTATCAGAATACATATGTTTCGAAATAGAAAAGCTTCTTACAATTTGACTTACTATACAAATATACAAAAGGTTTTGTAGCAATTCTGTTGATGTTACTATCTTTTTACAGTTTTCTAGAGTAATGCAGTCAGTAGTGATTTCAAGAATTACATTTTTTATTCCTTCAAAATTATCGGCGAGAAAAATTACAGCTTCTAACCATGTACCCCATCTCGTAATAATCGGTTCAGGAGGCAACTTAACACCGGGAAGTCGCTCCTTATAAAATTGGATTCATAAAGGTGCCTTTAAAAATACTTTTTTGACATTGCTAATTAAATCATTAATCAAAGGGAATTGATTCCTAATGTCTTCGGCTACACGATTGAACCCATGAGCTAAACAAGTGGTATGAATAATTTTACTATAAAAAAATTTTAAATTTTGCACGGCTTTTATCATGTATGGTGCAGCGTCGGACAACATTAGTAAAATTTTTTCACAAGGTATACTTCCAGGTAAAAAGAAATTTGATAAACCTTCTTGAACGAATTGGGCAATTGTCACATTATTTGTTTTTTTACGTTCTTTACAATAAATTAAATATGATTTACCTACAATATCTTCATGAAGAATTCCTATTAACAAATGGCCAATATAATGGCCACCCTTATGCGTACTATCACTACTACCATGATATAAATAAAATTATTCCCTACCAATTGTTGAATTTCTGCTATTGTTTGCTGGTAACAAGATGTGACATAATTTTTTCGTAAGGTACTTTCGTCAAGTATATTATGTTTGCAATATTTTTGCAGAAATGATTTTAAATTAACATTGTTTAATCTTGCTAATGGTATGTTAGACAAAATTAATGCGTTCACAGATCCGTATTATATAGATTGCTGCACACATGCGGATCGCTTTAGTTTTTCACATTTTCCAATATGTGATGGAGTTTTAGCGTGTTGATCAATCAGGTATTTTCTCGCAGAAGACACCTACAATAACAATTGTCATTTTATATCGAGAGTTAAAGAATTTAAAAACAATTGTAAAGCTTTTAGTAAAATTAAACTTACCAGTTTACTGCAGGCCCGACAAAATATTTTGTCGCCATCCATTACCAGTTCAGGATATGCCTTAATCCATAAAGAAATTTGGTTCGCTATACTCATTGTATGTACTCACAGTATTTAAAAACGTAACACAATTACATGCTGTTTCGCTCAAAGATATTCAATGAAGAACTAGTTTATTTGGGAATTATAATAATAATAAAACGTATTTACCACATCCCTTCTGCTATTAGGCGAAATTAAACACGTGCAGTTCTTGGAAAAAAGTATTAGAGAAACCAATGTAAAAGATTTATCGTTCTGAGAATTGTCGGTTGTCGATCTACATTAGGAATTACTAGGAATTTTTACTAATAGAAGGATAAGAAAAAGCTTAAATATGCAATATATGCAACTTTTGTAAAAATATGCATAAAATGCCAAATATGCAATATATGCATCACTAATTAGCGCTAATTAACTTCAATTAGTTAATACGTCTACAATATAGACTAATAATTAAAGATATGCAAAAATTAAAATATATGCACTTTGCATATAATTCGGTCTCTAATTATTACTATTAATCAATAAATAAGTAAAAAAAATTTTAAAAAAAATCTTTGATCTTGCAATGTATTGTAATATTACAACAAATTACAGGTTCTATTAAAAAGAAATTAAGAAAAAAATTCGGAGTAGGATGAACCTGTATTTTTCCACATTTTCGGATAGACACTTTTTCAAGAATTACAATGATATACGGTTTGGTGAGTGTGAAGCTTGAGATTAATAATAAGATTCGATCGGGAGTTCTTATATAGAGAATCGTTTTCCAATAATTTCATTAATCTTGAAGGCGATTTTTACGTTCTCCTTACGTACGCGCTTTAATTATTGCGTGCTGATATTTCACTGACGAAATTTAAATGCTATCCGAGATATGCGGAGGATTTACGTTCTCGTTAACGACTTTAATTATAAGATCCGTATCGTTCGGCAACGGTAACTTGGCGTTTTATTCGCCGTAAAGGTAAAGTGACTGACAGATATGGATCTAACCGAGCCACGGCACATAGTTAAATATCGTTATACGCAATGCTGTATGGGATAGCAGTGTATCGAACGCATTTTATCGAGAAATCCAGCGATTTTCCCGCGAATCTAATTTAAAGGCCATACCTCTTTAAGGATGGTGCGAAATGCACTCGTGTTTTTTATCTATAGTTATAT